>JAESUZ010000184.1:0-546622 GCA_017311185.1 Proteles cristata cristata | reverse complement strand
ATTCATTTTAGGTGTACAAGATAGTGATTCAACAATTCTACACATTACTCAGTGCTCATCATGATAAATGTACTCTTAATCCACTTCACCTATTTCACCCATTCCTCCACTCACCTCCCCTTTAGTAACCATCAGATTGTTCTCTATCATTAAGAGTCTTCTGGTGTTTTTTTTTTTTTTTTGGTTTGTCTTTCTTTCCCCCTTTGTTAAAAATGTTTTTAAGTAGCCTTCACACCCAGTGCAGAGCCCAAAATCGGGCTTGTACTCACGACCCTGAGATCAAGACCTGAGTTGAGATCAAGAGTCAGGGACTCAACTGACTGAGCCATCCAGGGGCCTCTCATTTGTTTTCTTTTTTAAATTCCATATGAGTGAAATCATATGGTATTTGTCTTTCTCTGACTGACTTACTTTGCTTAGATCCATTGATGTTGGTGCAAATGGCAAGATTTCATGTTTTTATGGGTGAATAATATCCCATTGTATACACACACACATCACCTCCTATTTATCCACTTATCTATTGATAGGTACTTCTAAATTTTTCTGTTAAAAAAACACAAAAAAATTGTTGTTGAGGCAAAGCCAAGAGGCCTACTAATATGCTAATAGCTCTAGAAGCATTTAGGGGTGCCTGGGTGGCTCAGTCGGTTACGCCTCCGACTTCGGCTCAGGTCATGATCTCATGGTTCATGGGTTTGAGCCGCATTGGGCTTTGTGCGGACAGCTAGCTCACAGCCTGGAGCCTGCTTCTGATTTTGTGTCTCCCTCTCTCTCTGACCCTCCCCTGCTCACGCTCTCTCTCTCTCTCTCTCACAGAAATTAAAAAAAAAGAAGCATTTATGAAGATGAAGTGTAAATTTGTAAATAAAATTTTACTATAGGAATGAGTAGCTATGTTGGATATAGATGTGCCCTTCAGGGAATTAAATACAAATAAGGAAAGCAGCAAAAACATTTCAAACTTTTCAGCGCTTTGCTTGTTTCTTTAATCATATTGTCATGTGCATACCATATGTTAAGGTTGCTAAAGCCCTTTGCCTATCACATAGTATACCATCTTATTTATCATTAATCATAGAAAATTTTCCTTCCTAGAAACAAGATTTTTGCATAGCATATAGAATAAAAATTCTACTGGGAAGAATCTTAAAGATATTTGCTTATTTTCTAGAGCTATTGTATTATTTTACTTATGTATTTTTTCATTTACATACATTTCTCAAAATTAGGGTCTATTTATTTAATGTTTTTATATATTTACTTAAGTAACCCCTACACCCAACATGGGGCTTGAACTCATAACCCCAAGATCAAGAGTCAAATACCCTATTTAGCCAGCCAGGAGCCCCTAAATTGTGCTCTATTTTACTTGTCCAGTTTATTACTATTTGTTAAACTGAATAATATAACTGAGCCAAGCAACTGGGTATAAAGATTACTTTTTAAAAAAAACTTCTTCCATTGAGTTACTGTTTTCCTTAAATTAGTTTTACATAGAATATATTTTCCCCTAAGCACTGCAGTTTCACGTCTTTATGTGATATGCTTTCATGTGGTAGGGTTCTCAGTGTCCTTTCTGCTTAGGGCAGAAGGAGCAGGCATTTTCTGAGTCTCCCCTATTGCCAATTGCTTCTCCATTTATCTCATTTGATGCTAAAAATAAGCCTGTTCATTTACAGATAAGAGAGCAGATGCTCAGAGAAGCTTAATAACTTGACTAAGGCCATATAGTTTGTAAGACAGATTTTTTTAAATCCAGAGTCTACATTGTTCATAGTAAATTATTTTGTCTCTCCATATTCAAACTCTCAATCTGAGACCATGACTTAGTATTGAGTAATAATGGCAGATTCTAGGATGGTATGTGAAATGTGACCCTACTTACATTTCAGAAAAGATGACATATTTATATTATATATGTAAATATATTTATGTGATTAATGTTAACATTATTAATATATATCATTATGTATTTAATTGTATATTATATACCAATAATGTTTCTTAATATACTATTAATATATTATATAACGTACATATATATACATACATATTTGGAAAGACAGATAACACGTGGTTAACCAAAACTGGGATTTGGGAGTTAAGGGTGGGGCTGGGGACACAAGGAGAACACTCTTTCATTTCTAGTTTGTATCTTTCTGTCATGAACTTAAAAAAGGTTATGCATTGTCTTTATGTAAAATATATTATTATTTTGTCGTTAGTACTAAATGGGCTCATTTCTTATTTCAACAACTACAAGCATTCTTGAATACCTATTACTATGCTTATTGTCGGCCCATCTACTATGTTAAACGTACTCACATCACATACAACTTCTATGGAGTTGAATTTAACAGGATGTCACGTGTCAAACACTTAAAGCTACTAACTTTGATTCTTCAGGTTTTATTTTATTATTTTTTTAATGTTTTATTTATTTCTGAGAGAGAGAGAGAGACAGCATGAGCAGGGGAAGATCAGAGAAGGGGGAGACACAGAATCCGAAACACGCTCCAGGCTCTGAGCTGGCTGTCAGCACAGAGCCCGACACGGGGCTCGAACCCATGAACCGTGAGATCATGACCTGAGCCGAAGTTGGACGATTAACCAACTGAGCTACCCAGGTGCCCCTGATTTTTCAGGTTTTAAAATATTCTTTAAATAAAGCAGCTTTTTTCAGATCTCCAACATTTCCCTGGGCCTTATGAATTGTGCTTAAGTGGATAAAAATCACCCTATGTGCTGAGTACTGTTCTAGATACTTCTGGGAAAGTAGTATAAGAAAGGATGTCTACTGTCCAAAAATTTATCATCCAGCTCTACAGCTTTTCTTTCCTTTTCTCAACCTACACCCCTTTCCCATGTAGTCCTAAAAACTTCTGGCCCACAGTTCGTTTTATTAGTCTGCTTGTTTTGGGCATCTCCTACTCATTTTCTTGCAAACTCTTTAAGTAGAACAAAAAAGTGTTGTCAGCAAGATAAAATGCAGTACAAAAATAATCATGCTCATGGCACCTGGGTGGCTCAGCCTGTTAAGGTATGACTCTTGATTTTGGCTCAAGTCATGATCTCATGGTTGATGGCATCAAGCCCCATATCAGGCTCTGTGCTGACAGCATGAAGCATGCTTGGATTCTCTCTCCCTGTCTCTATGCCCTTCCCCTGTGCTCTCTCTCTCAAAATAAACAAATAAACTTTAAAAAAATAATCATGCCCAAATTTTAAATCAAATAACTAGGTCTAAAGCCAATACCTTCATGTGGCTAGGATACAACCTTATGCCAATTCCTGAGTATTTGTTCTTAAATTTCTAGTTGACTTTGTAGACACTTTGCCTGATTTCATTCAGGAACACACAGTTCAGTCACCAATTTTTTGAGTGTTTCCTTGTGTGTTTTTAGGAATGACAGAAAGATACATCAGAATATTCAGTGGTAGACCCATGTAAAATTGTGAGGAATGAAAGCAAATTGCAAAAACAAAGGTCTGCCTGAAAAGACTTTCAGTGTGTCATTCCTAGCATGTAAATATCTTTTATCCTGTTTGCAGAGTGTTTTGGAAAACAAAGGAATGGGGTGTGAGAAAATCGACATTTATTTCAGACCAGGAAATTCCACTTTCATTGAGAAGAAGATATTTTAAAAGGAAGAAAAAGAGCAGACCATCAAGAGACCCTGAAGACTATGATCAGCAACAGATTGTTGATCAAATGATAACATTTCCCTGTTCCATATGCAAGCGTGAAATTGACCTACATGAAATTTTCCTCCATAAAAAGCAACACGTGGCTTGGGCCACCCTGGGGTTTCAGTGGATGGGTGGAAAGAAACAAGGACCTTCAGTGATTGCCATTCAGAGGCAGTTCATAATTGCCAAACTATTGTCATCTTCTGTATTCACTGAAAAAATCCTACAGAGCATTAATAATGCTTTGGAGATACTTTGGAAGAAACAAATACCAGCATATTATAAGATTGTTGATAACGTTCATAGGAGTTCCATATATCCTCAAACAATCCGTCATCTATTGATTAAAGGTGTGGGGATTTGTGAAGACAGAAATTCTACATGGAGAGCTCACATGAATGATAAATTCACTGTAGTGAATCATTTTGGCAACAAACCCGATATGTGTTTTTTTGGTTTGTTTGATGGACATCATGGCGTCTCAGCAGCAGAGTTGACATCCGTGGAACTCCCAGTTTTACTTCTCCATCAACTTTCCAGATTTGACCCTTCCTACCAAATGACCCCTGAAGAGAAAAACATCATCAAATCCTTTCACACAGTATTTAGAGAAGAATACATAGCTATAGAAGAACTTTTCTCCTCCATAAAGAAAAAGACAAAATCATCAAAATGTGAGTATGAGAACATCCACAAAGCCTTTGCAAAAGCATTTTGGAGAATGGATAGGCTTTTACGTCTTGGAAGAAAAGAAGTATCCAGCGTTCGATGGAGCGGCTGTTCCGCAGTTACTTGTATATTGGAAAGCAACAGCAAAAATCCCTTTGTTAAGAAGAGAATCAGTAAGCGTACTGGTGTGGCAGAGAGTATCCCTTCCCAGATGACATCACAAATAATTTCTGGAGTATTGCATGTTGCAAACACTGGTATGTACCTTGAGTAGTGCACATTATACCTTACATTTATTTTTTATTCCTGACAGCAAAACTTCTCTTGCTTTTATAAATATTTACTGACCTATGATTTAGTGACATTAATGCCTAGAAATTCCATTGGCTAATTTAAGAAATGATCAATAACCACAGTTTAAATGCAGATTGCAGGCACAAAAAATAATTGTAATTTTGGAGGAACATACGTAATAATGTGACCAAAATGTTAAATTTCCTAAATGGGGTAGCAATATAGCTCTTGATAAAGGCAAAGCAAACATATTACAATTGCTTACATCTGAATGAAACAAAAAACATTTCTTATACTTCCCTTTTTCAGGAGAATGGAAAGTTCTTTGAGGATTGTTGCCTACCAATCTGGTCATTTGAACTGGTTAGTTATTCTGATAACACAATTGCAATAGGTCAAGTGTACTTATCGGTCAACTAGCATCAATTCTAGAGAAAAATAATAGTTTATGCCTTGATTTTATAGGGATATGTTTTATTCCCCAAAAGAGAAATTTTATTTCAAGAAATGATTCTTTTGACTTTAAGAGTTCAAGTTCTAGCTTTGGAGCTTGCCCAAATGGAAAGTGCATAAGTTAAACATTTTTAGAGAAGTTAAAAGTTCCATGAGATGCTTGATTAGGTTTCTACTACCCCTTTCATGAGCAGAGTTGTGGATTTTTTTTTTTTTTAAGTAAATCCTATCCTCAATGTGGGGCTCAGACTCCTGATTCCGAGATCAAGAATCGCATGGGCTACTGAATGAGACAGACAGGTGCCCCTGGATAGAGTTATTATTAATAATTGTGTCCACTTATTGAATATTGAATATAGCCTAATCTCTCAGTCTTACAAGAACCCTAATATCTAAAGATATCCTCTAAGTATTAGTTTTTAAAATGTATATGACATATGACCTTATGCAAGGTTAAAGTACGTTAATATGATACATTTATATATTATAATATGATTGCTGTTCAGGTGACAATTGGTACCTCTATCATGTTACATAATTACCATTTCTTTTTAGTGGTTGAAACAATTACGTTCTAGTCTTAGCAAGTTTGATGACTATAATACAGTATCATTCTCTATATTCCCTATACTGTGCATTAGATCGCTGGGACTTATTTATTACTTGCTGCAGGTTTGGACCCTTAAACATCTGTTCTATCTCTACCCTTGCCCCAGTATCTGTTGTTACCCCAATTTTCTATTTTTAAAAATGTTTATTTTACTTTTGAGAGAGAGAGAGAAAAAGAGACATAGCAGGAGTGGGGTAGGGGCAGAGAGAGAGGGAGCTACAGAATCTGAAGCAGGCTCCAGGCTTTGAGCTGTCACACAGAGCTTGATGCAGGGCTCGAGCTCACGAACCATGAAATCATGACCTGAGCTGAAGTTGAACACTTAACTGACTGAGCCACCCAGGCGCCCCTACCCTCATATTCCAGATGAAAAGATGGAAGCTGGGAGAGGTGAGATAATTTGTTCAAGGTCTCAGAGGCAATAGGAATTGGAGCTGGAAATTAATCCTGCTATGTCATACTGCATCTGTAGGGGATTGCTTCCAAAGCTTGAGAAGGCTGGCCCTCAGAGAGTGGGACATTGTGATCAAGATGGCTCTGCACAAAAACCAGATAATGACAAAGACCATTCTTATGCCAAGGCCCCTGGAAGTCAGCCTGTTTCTGATCCAGTTCTGGTTCTGAGTCCAAGATGAGTACTCCCATTAAGCAATGCCAAGCGTAATGTCAGTTTCCTCAGAATTTTCGTCATTTCTCAGGTTTTATGCTGAGGTTCCAGATGGTCTACTTCACGTACAGACAGTTCTCAGACTTCAGATCAATCTGGGAACTGACCCATATTCTTGGACTTGGGACCTCTATTAGAAAATGCCATTACACATCAGGGTTCTTGTAAAATTAAAGGAAGAATTATGAGATAGTGAGTAACTAGATACTATCATTAAATGTCTAATTTACTATGATTCACTACTTCCAGGATCATGGCCGTTTGGCTGGTTCTAACCTCCAGGTCAGACTTTTGTTGGATCTAATCTCCAGGCTTACATAATTGTGTTAAACTGTTTTCATTTGGGCATCCTTCATTTCAATAGAAACAGACAGGTAGGGGGGAAAAAACACCCAACTTGTGAAAAGGAGGTTGTGATTAATGACAAAAGAATGCTCCTGAAAGAGAGAATTTAAATGGATTACAAAAAATGTTCAAATTTATCAAGAGCATGTTTTGTATTTTATGATTCAAGACCTCTAATTAGAGCAAGGGGATTTTTTTTTTCTTATTTTAAGTTTGTAAAACACCAGTGTCATCACAACTCTGGAATTAAACAAAAGGAAACAAAAACCTTGTTTTATAATGAAACATGAGTGCAATAATGAAGCCACTGAATAAATGTTGAACGTGTGCATGTGGAAGCAAACACTCCCAAACTGACATTGAGTTTTTATTCTTAGCATATCTCATTTATAGTGCATTTTATAATTTCTCTTGGTGCTCTTGTATTTTACTTCAATTAGTCCTCCCAGAATTAAAACAGTAACAAATGTATTTATACAGAATACATAATTACACTTTTTCCCTAACATCAAATAAACCACAAATTTTACATTTCTAATTAACCACACTAGTTCCTTATAAACATAAGGGATTCTTATTTGAGTCCTTAATTTCCCCTAATGCCTTTATGTTTAATAACTTTATTGAGATATAATTCACAAAGCATACAATTCACCCATGTACAGTTCTGTGGTTTTTTTTAGTACATTCCATTTACAGATATGTGCAACCATCGCCACATTCAATTTTCGAAAACTTTTGTCCTCCTACAAAGAAAACCAGTGCCCTTTGACAATCAGCTCCCTAAGCTGCCATTTCTCCAGGTCCAAGCAACTGCTAATCTACATTTTGTCTCCAAACATTTCCCTCTTCTGGGTACTTCATAGGAATGTAATCATGTAACTTGTGTTCGTTTCTATCTACTTTCACATTGCAGGTGTTGAAGGTTCATTCATCCATGTTGTAACATGCGTTAGTACTTCTTTCCTTTTTGTTGCTGAATAATATTTCACTGTATAGTTGTGCCACATTTTAGCCATTGATCATTTGTGGGTTTTTTTTAAAATTTTATTTATTTATTAAAAAATTTCTTAATGATTCATTTATTTCTGAGCAAGAGAGAGGGGCAGTGTGAGCAAGGGAGGGTCAGAGAGAGAGGGAGACACAATGTGAAGCAGGTTCCACGCTCTGAGCTAGCTCTCAGCACAGAGCCCGACCTGGGGCTCAAACCCACGAATCATGAGATCATGACCTGAGCTGAACTCGGACGCTTAACCGACTGAGCCACCCAGGCGCCCCAAGCCATTGATCATTTGAAAAACATTTGAGTTGTTTTCACTTTTTGGCTATTATGAACACTGTGGCCATGGACTTCGTGGTAAGTTTTTGTGTGGCCAAGTGTTCACTTGCTTGGGTATATACCCAGGAGTGGAATTGCTGGGTTAAAAATAACTCTACAGTTAACCATTAAAGGAACTGCCACACTGGGTGTTATAAGGAAACCAACTTGACAATAAACTATTTAAAAGGAAAAAATAAATAAAGGAACTGCCAAACTATTTTCCAAAGTGGCCGCACCATTTCACTATCCTGAGAGTGTTGTATGAGGGTTCTAATTTTTACACATTTTCCCAATGCTGTCTTTCTGATTCTAGCTATCTAAGTGGGTATGAAGTGGTACTTAATTTGCATTTTTCTTTGTTGACTATGTTGAATACCTCTTTTTTTTTTTATTTCTAGGAGAGAGAGAGAGAGAGAGAGAGAGAGAGCAGGAGAGGGGAGAGAGAGAGGAGACACAGACTCTGAAATAGGCTCCAGGCTCTGAGCTGGCAGTCAGCACAGAGCCCGATGCGGGGCTCAAACCCACGAACCGCGAGATCATGACCTAAGCGAAAGTCGGACACTTAACCGACTAAGCCACCCAGGCGCCCCTGTTGAATACCTCTTTATGTGCTTATTAATTATTTCACTATCTTCCTCTGAGAAATGTCTACTCAAATCTTGTGTCCATTTTTGAAATTGGGTTACCTGTCTATGGAGTTGCAAGGTTCTTTTTAATATTCTGTATGTAGAATCAGATATATGATTAGGAAATATTTTAATTCCATGGGTTTTTTTCTTTCTTGTTGTGTTCTGAAGCAAAAACACTCGAATTTCGATAAAATCTGATTTATCAGCTTTTTGTTTCGATGCTTGTACTTTTGGTATCAAATCTGAGACCATTACAAAATTCAAGGCTCCAGAAATTTACACCAGTGTTTTGTTCTAAGAGATTTATAGTTTTATCTCTTACATTCAGGTCTATGATCCATTTTGATCATGATGAGGGGGGTCCAACTTCATTCCTTTCTATGTGGATACACAGTTGTATATTGTTATCTCTTTTATTACTTTCTTTTGAATTGATTTCTTTATTGCCATCTATCTCCTTTGTTGGGTTCTGAGCTAAAACTCTTTGTTATATTATTTTAGAAGTTTACAGTATACATCTTTAGCTTCTCACAGTCTAACTCAAATATTGTATCATTTTACATATATAATAAAATCCTTACACCAGCATACTTTTATTACTTCCTTCCCAGACTTTATGCTATTATATATACACACACATGTAGTTTGTTTATATGTATAAAATATCTATTTTTTAAACTTGTCTCTTTTTATACAAGCATATCTAGGAAGTATTTTGGGTTTGTTTCCAGACCACCACAATAAAGAAAATATTGTGGTAAAGCAAGTCAAAAGAATTTTTTATTTGTTTGTTTCCCAGTGCCCATAAAGAATGATCACACTATACTGTAGTCTATTAAATGTGCAACAATGTTATGCCTAAAAAGCCAAGGTGCATACCTTAGCTAAAAATACCTTATTGCTAAAAAAATACTATCATCTGAAGTCTCAATAATGTAATCTTTTTGCTGGTGGTGGGTCTTGTCTCTATGTTGATGGCTGCTGACTGATCAGGGTGGTGGTTGCTAAAGGCTGGCGTGACTGTGGTAATTTCTTAAAATAAGACAATAAAGTTTGCCACATTGATTGACTCTTCCTTTCATGAACAATTTCTCTGTAGCTTGTAATGCTGTTTGATAGTATTTTACTAACAAGAACTTCTTGCAAAATTGAAGTCAATCATTTCAAACCCTGCTGCTGCTTTATCAACTTGTGTTTCTGTGATAGTCTAAATCCTTTGTTGTCATTTCAACAATCTGCACAACATCCTCTTCACCAGTAGATTCCATTCCAGGAAACCACTTTCTTTGCTCATCCATAAGAAGCAAGTCCTCATCCATTAGTTCTATCATGAGATCGCAGCCATTCAGTCACAGCTTCAGGCTCCACTCGTCATTCTAGTTCTCTTGAATTTCCACCTCTGCAGTTACTTCCTCCACTAGACTTGAACCTGACAAAGTCATCCATGAATGCTGGAATCTACTTCTAAACTCCTGTTAATCTTGATACGCTGACCTCTTCCCATGAATCATGAATGTTCAGAAGATTTTGATTTACTCTGCCCAGATCCATTAGAGGAATAATTACCTATGGTGGCTATAACCTCATAAAACTATTTCGTAAGTAAGGACTTGAAAGTCAAAACGACTCATTGATCCACGGGCCACAGAATGGATGTTGTGTTAGCAGGCATGAAAACATTACTCTCTTTGCACACCATCAGAGCTCTTGGGTGATCAGCTGCGTTGTCAATAAGCAGTAATATTTGAATCTTTTTTTTACTGAGCAGTAGGTCTTAATAGTAGGCTTAAAATTAAAATATTCAGTAAACTGTACTGTAAATAGTTGCACTGTCATCTATGCTTTATTGTTCCATTTATAGAGCACAGGCACAGAGTTTATTTCTCAAGATGATACTTAAGGGCCCTAGGATTTCTGGAATGGTAAATGGGCATTGGTAAAGTAGTAGTTTAATGTATCTATTCCAGTATCTTTATGTCTAGATTGTAAATATTTGTTTTTAAAATTCCTTAAAATTAAAAAAAAATGTTTTATTTATTTCTAAACATAGAGAAAGAGAGAGGGTCACAGAGAGGGAGACACAGAATCCAACTGAGCCACCCAGGCACCCCTTAAAATTTTGGGTGTCTCAGTTGAGCGTCCAACTTCGGCTCGGGTGGTGATCTCGCAGTTTGTGGGTTCGAGGCCCGCGTCGGGCTCTGTGCTGACAGCTAGCTGGGAGCCTGGAGCCTGCTTCGGATTCTGTGTCTCCCTCTCTGTGACCCTCCCCTGCTCACGCTGTCTTTTTCTCAGAAATAAATAAAACATTAAACAACTTTTAAAAATAATTCCTTTTAATGAAGCCCCAGAAACTACTTTTGTACTAGTGATGCAACCTTAATATGATTGGTGAAGTTCATTCTTATGTATTAAAATGTGATTATCCTTACCTCAAGAGGCTGTGAGGATTAAAGGAATCACTTGATAACCTTGAGAAGACAAGGTCTGGGGCTTGAGGTGTCCAACAATTAAGAAATTGTGAATAATAGGAAAGTATTTGGTAAAGCTGTGACTGGTCTCTGGATCTACAATAAGCTCATGGGACAGAAAACTAGGTCACTCAGGAAACAAAAGTAGTTTCTGGTAATTATTTCCAGCTCTTTTTTTCTTTAAAACCTAATTCAATTCCAGAATCACCTTATTTTATGTAGGAAAGAAACCATATCTTAAATGACACTGACCTTTTACATGCCTCTTCCTCCCTTTCCCTTTCTTGGGGTATGCTGGTGGTGATACAAACCTGATTCTGAAAACATTCAACAAATACTTGACAGATAGTTGAGACTGATGTGTACAGTGTTGTTAGGTTCCAGATGTACAATGGTGAATTAGTTTGATGCTTATACATCCTACAAAATGAACAAAGGGATCTTTTGAATAACCAGTTAAAACTAGCTCCACATCAGCAAGACTCTCCTGCTAATCATCAGTAGGAGGAGACATAAACCTAGTTTCCATGCATACAAATTCAGCCTTTTCTGCCAAAATTAAAGTCCTGCAGACAAACAATACAGGTTTCTCTGACCTCACTTACATGCATTTCTGTTATGCTCCCATTTTAGGTATAGCTCACTCATGTTTAAATTTCATGTTTGTTCATGCTTCTTTTCAATTGCTTTTTTTCTCCACTAACTTCATTTCCCAAGCTCCAAGTTATTGCTCCTTAGTTCCTTAAGGCTATAAATTGACTTCATAAGAATTTTCTTAAAACATTTTTTTTTTTTTTTGAGGGGGGGAGCACCTAGATGACTCATTCAGTTAAGTCTTGATTCTTGATTTTGGCTCAGGTCATGATCTCATGCTTTGTGGGTCCGAACCCCACACTGGGCTTTGCGCTGGCAGTGCAGACCCTGCATGGGATTCTCTTTCTTGCTCTCCCTCTCTGTCCTTCCCCCACCTGCTCTACCTCTCTCGAACACTTCGATTGAGCCACCTAGGCATCCCAAATTTTCTTAACATTTTTTATAAATGGATCTGAAATGAAACGTTTATAGTTTTGTCTCCATCTTTTTTGGATAGCTTTTCTTCTGGTTTCCCCTTCATGGAACACACAGAAAAATAACCATTATCAAGTTTCTTCTTACTAAATTACTTTCTTAAATCTTCACAATAACCTTGACAAAAAATAGTATTGCAGGTGGAAAACTGAAACTCAGAGAAATAAAGTGGCAAAATGAAGATCAAACATAAAACTAAATTTATTAAAGCCCAAGTGTGTCAGATTCTCAAGTGTTGTTTCTTCCAAACCAAGGCAACTTTTTCTTCTTGGGCACTCCTGCACCCAAAGTAGGTTTCCTTTCCTTCCATCATATACAATTTCTCTTCCTTTTCCCTCCGGTTCTTACTTTCCTGTTATCTTCAATAGTAAGTGGCTTAATCTGAATAAATATGTTGATCTCACTCATTCACATCTAGAATTCCGTTTGGGATTCTAAGGTCATTCTGACGTTTTCAGGAACATTCTTCATTTCCCTAAGTTGGAGATAACCCAGCAACTGCAGGAGGCAGCTACGCCATTGTTCTCTGCCTAAGGGAACGCTTTGCTTGACTATACATGCCATCTTTAAAGAGCTTGAGTATCATCTCAGAGCACTTTTTCTAATCCCCATTATAATGTCCCTCCCTCTTCCAGTAACCCTGTTTCACTTTTTTTCTGATAACATTTTCTGAAGAACACAGTCTCTCCAAACTAATGAAGCCAGTACCTTTGTCTAGAAATTTGAATGATTTATGCTCAGATTCACAGAAATTTTTGTGAGTCTTTAAATCAGTCCACTGCCTATTCTCATTCCCTCCATAGATGTTAACAAGAACCTTTCTTTAAAGCCAATCTGTCCTTCCTTTTACAGTCATGATCTCATCTTTCAGTTACCCAGACATTATTTAAATCTTCTTCCAATTTCCCATCTTCCTGGGGGCTTTTTGTTCATTATTCTACCCTAGCTTTCAGCAAATGTAGTCAAACTGCTTATACAACCTTATTTACAGCTGACAGCATATGCAACCTAGACTCAGAGGATGTAAATTAACTCTGCACACACAACTTTCCTTCGTTTTTTCCAACAGTACTCTTCCAGGGCCTGAATCTTATGTATCCTCTACTTCCTGGGTTATGTATGAATAGCTGAGATACAGCAGGTGCCTCCCCTTTACCTTCATGAACCATTCACATAGGCAAGGATTTGAGTTATTCAGAAGGCACTATTTCCCTTTTTATCAGGATGAGCAAACTGTTAGCTAACTCACTTTGTCAGACAGCAAGTACACTGTGGAGGAAAAAGTGCAGCCAAGATTTAATATCCCTTCTTCCATAAAGTTCTATTATATTGACCCAGAGGGATGTTCACAATAGCAAAATAAACACAGCAATGGGGGGTGGGGGGGGGATGGGGAAGGCAAATAGTACTTAAGGCTCTGCTTATCAACCTCTGCAAAGACAACTAAAATAAAAATTCCAGTTTACCACCTTTTCATTGTAGCAACATAATTGTATTCTTTGCAAATCATGCAACAGAGAAACAGTAATTTTTTTCTTGTTGCTAAGTGGGCTTTGGCCTGCCACATGCAAATTAATACTTAGGATGTCACTGGATTTGACTATTCTGAGCCAAATGATGTCCCTGTGTTTTCAGGGCTATTTATATGTATATGCACACATATGAAGAAATTTATAATTTAAAAGAGGTATTGAATCTTATTATGTCTTCTGAATACAACAATTCAGTTTACCCAGGTGGCATGTTCACTATCACTCCATGCTGCTTTGCTGGTACAGAAATAATTTACAACTCAACAAAAGTCAAGAATTATTTTACTAATTCACCTTCTGTAGAGTGTTTAGAATGATTAGCAGAATGGACAAGTTAATGCAAAATATTAATAACCAAATCACAGAAGTAAAAGAGGTAATGTAGTTTTAGGATTATCACTTACCATTCTTTGGTTCTAAAAACTCCACACATAGCATGTTTAGAATTCCCATTACACAAATGAGCCAATAGAGGCTCAGGCTATCCCGGGCACTAAGCTTCACCAACTTAAGCTCTTTCTACAGCTAATTGTGTAGACTTTAGTCTTCTGAAATCTCCATTTCTTTACCTCAAAACCTGAGGTGAGGAGGTTAGAACTGAACCCCCATAGCAGCAAAATTCAGATTCTAGATACAGCACTCTGCTTGAAACTGGAATATTCTAATGTAAAGTTTGCATGATCTCAGGAATTTTAATTCTCAAAGGTACTATAATGTTCAAATATCACTAACCCCATCTCAGAATAATTAACATACCCTTTTATAAATGATAAAAGATTCCATATTAAGAGAAAAACTATTGCTTATGTTCGAATATACAATCATTCATATTCCTAAAAATTTGGGGAAAATCATTTTCCTATGAAATTTAAAACAAAATTGTGTATCTCTTTAATAAACCAAAGAAAGTTTTGGTAGTACAACCATCCCTCAATCTGTTCAGAGTATTGTTTAGATTTTCTTAAGATTTCATCTGAACCATGAACTACAGTCAACTTTTAAAATGTCAGTTTTCAATCAAAGGGTTTAATTTAATGTTGGCTATTATCCATGTAATACATTAATAATACATATTATTTTTGTTTTACTAGGGCTAATAGACTTAAATTTCTTTTTAACCACACAACATGAAACTAGTAAGACTGACATTAACAGTGGCATTCTAATTGTTTTCATCACCCACAGCTACAGTATGTTCAGGTTTTAACTTTTACCAGCTATAAAATTATCAAACTCCACTTAAAAAAAAAACAATGCCTGTATTTTTAATTAAGAAGGCATTTATCTGAACATGTAAAAAATATCTACTCTGTGGAACATAAAAAAGTTTAACTTTTGTCTCCATAAGGTAAATATTCAAAAGCTGTTTCATAAAACAATGTGGTTATTTTTATTACCTGTAGCTTTAGTTATTTTAATATTAAGTGCATTTTTAAACACTTGGTTACTTAAAAATGAGGGATAAACCGGTCTCCCAGTTTCAGATCTTAGTGGCCATAAATCATCCAGTCATATCAATATTTCACCTATGTAAAAAATGTTTTAATTTCTTCCTTTCTTCTATGTACTGAAACACAGAATTAATAAAGTTAACAGCATACTCTGATACAATTGATTTAGGATCAGTTTTTCAAATAATCTTCTAGGTAATGTACAAGCAGTCTTATGCAGAAACGGAAAAGGATTTTGCATAACCAAAGAACATACTACGCGAAACATAAACGAAAGAAGAAGATTACTTCAGAATGGAGCAATGATTACTTCAAACGAACCATATGGGCTCCTAGAAGGGCAAATGAAAACCACACGAGGACTTGGATTTCATGGAAATCTCAAACTGAAAAAATCCATTATTCCAGCACCTCATACTATCTCTGTCCCTATCGATGACTTATGCCAATTCCTTATCTTAGCTACTAACGGACTCTGGGAAGTTTTGGATACGAAGGAAGTCACTGCATTGGTAATGACAATGTTTGAAGTGTATAAAGAAACCTGTTTTATCAAACAAAACAAATCTTTACCATCCAAAGAGCCTCCATTTTCCCCAATCAATGAACCAAGCAATACTAAATCAGAAACTAATATCCGTGTACTATTTCAGTATATACCTCAATCTACAAAATCTGTGTCAACTACATACTTAAAAAAAAATGTGTCTGATTATTCTATTTCTAAAAATGCACAAACATTTCCACCAAAAATGATTAATCATGATCTTTGCAGTGAGAGAGAAGCTAAAGGACCAACGAATGTAGATGATGTGCCAAAAAACTCAAGTGAAAAAGAAAAAGCAGCATGTACTAACAAAAATTTCTATGAAGGTGCAGCCAAGTATATTAGCCATGAACTTGTAAGTGCTGCCTTAGTGGCTGGCTCCAGAGACAACATTACAGTCATGGTAATACTTCTCAATGGAAGTGAGTATCAGTTTTTGACATAAAAGATAAAGTTCTGATTATCCAGAGTATAAAAATGTAAAGACAGTTCTTCAGAAAACCAGATATTAGGATCATACATCGATACCATGCAAATTATTTTTAAGAATGCATTAAAGAAACCATAAAAGTATATTTTAGGTTACATAATACCATTTATACATGTTCACTGTTCATGTCAAGAAAGAGAAAAACCAATACTTGCTTTTTATACCACTTTATTCCAACCTGAGCACCTCAATATAAAACTAAACACTGGTGAACTGTTTTCCTTACTAATTCTGAATTACTGTAAATGTACAAGTTCTGCTAGCAGTTCAACACTTAAATAGATTAAATCATCTCTGACACATGGTAGATTTCATATAATGAAAATACCTAAAACAATTAGTGCAATATACCGAACTGATCAAAATAAAATGAACTTTGGAAAACAAGGCTGCAAGATTGTTACTAACATACGGCAATACTTATGTTACAAATTACTGGTACATTGTTTATTATGGTTCTACCATATAGGAACAGCTGACGCCCCTTCCTTTCAAAGGGAGAGAAAAGGTAAAATTAGCTGTTTTAGTAACTGTACATTTTGTATACTTTAAGCAACTCTTAAATATTACAGAAAAGTAATAAACATGTATGGAGACTACAGTGCAGTACCCTATTTACAGTACAGCTGAAGATCGAATTTAAAATAATCAAGTTTGAATGTACATAATTGTTAGTGCATTGACTATATTCTGTCCAAAGGGAACAAAAGCCCCTTCCCTGCCCCCAACAACAAAACCTATGTAATGGCCAGCAGTGATTAAACAGAAATCACAGACACCTGGTTTGTTTCATTTCTGTTGAAGAGCTCACATGTTTGAAGGGAACACTATCCATTAAGATGCATTCATCAGTTTTCATATTCCTAAAACAAGAGGTTATATTTGACTTTTTTAACCCCACTAAAAATACCAGGACTGGCTATAACTTAGATGCTACTAATGTTCATTTTTTTGCCCCCAAAGATAGATGTGGGACTGTTTTCTTGTGGTTAATTTGTTAAAACATGGAATGTATATTTTAAATATGCAGACTAAGAGAAATTACCAGTTGCCTGAATACCGTAGCAAAGCATAAATATCTTTAGAATCTCCTTCTAAAAAAAGAATGTTTTTGAAAAGCCCAAATTAATAAGTTCCAAATCTTTTTCATAGAAGTGGCTGGTTAACTGTGGATTTACATCATCATTTGTCTCTATCCCTGGTGATGAGAAACGACTCCCCCTAACCGTCCAAGGAAACAAGCACACACACAGCTCTCATTCCCCCCTTCTACTTCTGAAACATTAGTCAGAGGGTCACATGCATGTTATTAAAAATTAAGTTCAAAACACTTAAAATAATTCTGTATTAGAAACTTGACTCTATCATAAGTCTCTTCTTTTTGGAAGTCATACTGGGCTGGTTAAATGCTCCAATTCCACTGTCATTAACATTTAGGAAGCAGAAGAGTATTCCAGCAAGTTCAAACCGGAGGTTTAGTTACTACAACACTGACTCCTGGTTGGCTGCGTAGGTTCAGTAAGGTCTACTCCTCTTCCTCTGGCAGAATTTGCTCCTGGATTCTGTGGTTCATTCTTTGGCAACTTTTTAGCTGAGATATAAATTGTCAAAATAAATACAATTAGAATATTCATATTAGAGTTACTTTCATCTGCTTACTTAAAATATTTTTTTTCCAGCTAGGTTAACCTGAAGTATCACATAGTAATATGTTCATTCTTTTTAAACGTTTATGGAGTACCTACCAAATACTAGATTGGTCAGTCCTTAGGTTAGTGGAGTTACAGACATACAATTAAACCTTAATTTGACTAGAGCTATATTTAATTCTTTATATATATATTCGGTTAAAAATACTAGAAAAGGTATACTTTGATAATCATTCATACTTCTATTGTTTAAGAACATCTAAATTAGTAAAAAAAGAATGATGGCCAGCCAATAAGCTTGTAAAGAATCTTAGCTTTTATCAATGTTCTCTAGGGTGCCACAAATACTTTTCTGGAACAATTCAGGATTATAAACAAATACCATCACCATCATCCTTAAGAATTTGTCCTCTAACTTACTGTCTTACCTAACTCACCCCAAATTCTGACAGATCACATCTTCTATTTTCTTCCTGGTTACACATACTTTACCCTTCAAACATCTACCACATTCCTCTTTTACGTCTGATTAAGAACCCTAATCAGATCACCAGTAGCTCTGCCTAGTTATGAGTGTACTTGATTCTGCAGGCTCTATCTCAAAAAACTACTTCCCAATTTTGAGTCAGGTGATCTTGGCTTGCCACATTTGGATGAAGCCCTCAATCAGCAATTAGGGTTTTAGTTCTGCTAAACTCCATACAGTTAACGGCTGTTCTCTGAAGCCTGGATCTCAAGATTTAAAAATTCACCTGTTGGATACAGTCCGCTTAGATGTCAAAGATCCTTGATGTGGATTCACTAAATATTAACTATCTAAGAATCCTGATTATATAGGTGACTATATACACTGGTCTCTATCAACCTTGGAGAGAGACGACTATATCTGAATTCTAGCTTTATTTAGCCTTGGCTCAGGTTACACAAAAGCTAAACATGTTCTAATTCAGTCTCTGAATGCCTAATGCATTTTGGATTACTTTATACTTTATCTGCTATAATATTACACGTGAACATTAATCATCTTTAGAATCCTAAACATTTTAGAATCCCAATGCACTTCAATGGAAGTGAGAACCAGGAACACTGAAGTTTGGGAAGAAAAGCCTCCACTTTGGGCCACTTCTCTAGAACTGGCTCTAGGGATAATAGGGTGAATGATAAATAATAAAACAGCAAATTTCCAGTTAAATGTATTTCAAACAAAGATTTGTAGGGACAAAGAAGAGGGTAGCATTTATAACTTTTATTATTAAAATATTGTTAGGTTTTGTACTGAGCGATTATTCCCTATATTTGTCCATGGGCTTTCTGTAATTAGATCTGAATGAAATTAGGAGGTTGCAGGAAATAAAGCGGAATGAGGAACTTTTAGCTTCTACTGGTTTACTGCATAAAGATTAAACTAAAACACAACTCAGAGGTCTCAGAAGCAGTCTCCTGTTTCCTATTTTATTAAGCATTACCAAAGTGAAGCTGGTACTATGTCTGGTATGTGGATAATTGGAGTTTACCAATTTGCCCCTTAATTAGGATTGTTAAGAGGCTAAAATCCTGGATCAAGTTAATGAAGATGTGCAACGAAAGAAACTATGCAAGCAAGATCTTATCAAACTGAAAGCAGTTTATTGTAGACTTTTCTCCAGTAAATAACTGTACTCCGAAATAAGTCAGGCAGAGAAGGACAAATATATGTTTGCACGTATAGGAGGATTAGGAGGAACTTGACGGAGGAACAAGGGGGAGAAGGAGGGCGGAAATGGTGGGGGAAAGGGAGAGAGGCAAACCATGAGAGATTCTTGAATGCTGACAAAAACTGAGGACTGATGGATGTGGGGGGAAGGAGGGTTGGACATGGAGGACACTTGTGGGGATGAGCACTGAGTGTTATGTGGAAACTAATCTGACAATAAACTATTTGTAAAAATAAATAAATAAATAAATTAAAAATTAAAAAAAAAACAGGAAAAAAAAAATAACTGTACTCCCTAAGTCATTAAGAGGGAAAATATGAGTGCACTGTGTGTCACTAATATGGTAAGAGAAATAGAAAAGCAACAATTCAATTTATGCTTGGTTATTTCTTTCAAGGGAAGGAACATTGTAATGTCAGAAAAAAATAACTGGAAGTTCTAATATATAGGCTATTTTCTGACTAGAAAAATAACATTATTATCACAACCGCATAAAAGGCACAAATTAAATAAGGCCCACCTGGGGGCACCTGGCTGACTCAAGTCAGTAGAGCATGCGACTCTTGATCTTAAGAGTTGTTGAGTTCAAGGCCCACAGTGAGCACACTTATGTAACATGTGCATACTTGCATTACATTTGTCAATAATCAATGATTTAAAAAGAATGTGAGAAACGAAAATAGTGCTTGTTCAAGGCAAATCAGAGATGAAAATAGTTATTAATCAGTGAGAAAGAAATCTCTGTGTGCCCATATATTGCACTGATAAATACTGCTCTGAGCTTATCTTCCTTTTATGTAAAAAGTATAATCTAATAGAAAAACATATTTATCCAAATTTCTTATTGAAATCTTTATATAGACATTTATCTGCTTGAAGTATTAGCTCATAGTCCAGGCTTTTGACACCTACAAGAAACTTACCTAAACTGAAAAAAAGTACTGCAACCTTATAGGTAAGAGTCTTTCAAGTTTAACAATATTACCAACAAAATAAATCTTGGAATGGATCTAGAAGAGAAAAATCATTAAAAAAAAAATCAAGAGTTTTTAAAAAGATAAGGTGCCTGGTGGCTCAGCTAGTTAAAATCTGACTCTTGATTTCAGCTCAGGTAATGATCTCATAGTTTGTGGGATTTAGACCTGCTTCCAGCTCTGTACTGAGAGCATGGAGTCTAGTTGGGATTCTCTCCCTCTCTGCCCCTTCCCTGCTTGCGCTTGCATGCTCAGCACGCGCTCTCTCTCGAAACAAATAAAAAAATAAATTTTAAAAAGACAAATCATATATGCCCCAGTGTAACTTGTTTTGTCTACATTTACTACTTGAAAACTTACCTATTGCCATGAATATTTCATTTACATTCATTGATGTTTTAGCTGATGTCTCCATGAATAATAAACTGTTGTCATCTGCATAGGACTGTGCTTCCTGTTTATAAAAAAATGAGATAAATAGTTTGCACATACTATACCTGCCTTAGTTTTGTTATAGAAAAAAAGGCTTATTACTACTCTAACTTGACTACCTACAATGAGCAACTGCATAAGAAACAATTACTACTAAAGGGAATAGAGAGATAAAAGCACTCTTGTAGGATATCTTTTCAAATTTCCTCTTGCCTTAACTTCTTGCACTGTTACATTCTGATTCATCTGATCTGACATTAAAATTCGATTTCAAATGGTGAGTTCCAGAGGGTGGAAAATTATCCTATTCTAAACTAAATATAAAAGTCTCTTCGATCTCTATGGCAAATTTTATTTATGCTCGTTACTTGCAATGAACACAAAGGCAATCCAAGTATCTAATATGGGGTTCAAACATTAAACGGCTAGCAATATCTTAATTTTGAATATGTCATTAATCATTCCTTTAAAAATTACTACTCTATATTTCTGCCATGCTTTACATTACATATATTATTGCCTTTAAGCCTCAGAGTTATGAAGAGCAACTAATTGTCTTTCCAATTTAAAGAAAAAAGAATGAGGTTCCTTTGAATTGTGTGAGAGGGCCACTTTTGACTGTAACTGCTCTCTCTCCACTCTATGCTGGGGAGGTAACCATCTCAAGGTAATAGATATTTTACCTCATAGGACTATAACCAGTATTAAATAAGATCACAGTTCCTACATGCTCAGCTTACTACCTAATGGTACAAGTAATATTAGTTCCCTTTCTCTCAGTCCATATACTCCATCAACAGCCATCATCAAAGACAGTTATGCCGTCATTGATACTATACTATACATAGTATATATATATGGTACATATATATATATATATATGGTAGAGAAGCTGAAAAGAGAAAGTTTAAAAATGTCTAAATAGAGACATTTGTTTTAAATAATTTTACTTTAGGGGTGGCTGGGTGGCTCAGTTGGTTGAGTGTCTGACTTCAGCTCAGGTCATAATCTCATGGTTTGTGAGTTTAAGCCTCACGTTGGACTTGCTGCTGTCAGAGTGGAACACATCTCAGATCCTCTCTCTGCCCCTACTCTACTTGTACTCTTTCTCAAAAATAAACATAATAAATAAATGTGCTTTATTTTGCAGAAGGAAACATTCTTAATTAGCTAGATTAAATAACCTATAAAGTGGATTTTTTTAATCCTTTATTTTTGAATGCCCTTTTAAGAACCACCTAAGTGTAAGCTGTATGTGTGTATGTGGGTATGTGTATGTAAGATACTATAAAAATTGGCAGATGAATAAAAAAGGTTAGAAAGGATACTAAAGTATGTGTTGGGGTGGAAGAATTACGGTAGGAGGCAGCCAGTCATCTTTTGCTTTATATATTTCTGCACTATTTGTGAAAAATCACTTCTTTTCTAATTGTTTAGATTAACAAAATCTTTGAATCAATTTATACATTATAATTACGTAAAGATATTTAAAAACTCAGATTTATCATGACAAGCATTTTATTACACACAGTAGAGCAACATTTACTTAAAAAATATGTATTTTCTATTATCTGCAGGGCTTTAAAATAACTAATACAAGTGTGGATACAAAAGAAAAATTTGTAATATATATGTGCCTTCAAACTTACCTGAAAATCAACAGCTCTTTTATTTGCAAGGTCAGCCTTGTTTCCTGATAAAGCTATTACAATGTTAGGACTGGCTTGCCGCTGAAGTTCTTTAACCCAGTTTTTGGCTCTGGCAAAGGACTCCTGGGAAACAAAGAAACAGCTATTTGGCAAAGGCTCAAAAATGGTTAGGGCGAATCTTTGTAAGACAAGGCTTTAAACTCTTCAGTGTGTCTCTTGGAAAGAAATTCTTGGGACTATTGTATTATTTGAGACAATTTCTGTCTTTTTTTAAAAATCAGTTCTATCTCATGAAAGCTTTGACAGAAATGTCATGGTTGGATATTAAAAAAACGATTTTAAGAATCTTTAATTGAAATTCTGAATATGGGAGATGTATAGTCAAGCGGGTTTCACAGCAGAATACATTTCTACTTACCTCATTTGTAATATCATATACAACTATGGCTGCTTGTGCTCCTCTGTAGTACATTGGTGCTAGGCTATGGTATCGTTCTTGACCAGCTGTATCCCATATTTCAAACTTTACTGTTGTGTCATCAAGACACACAGTTTGGGTTAGAAAAGCAGCTGAAAGAAGAAAATGTCTGCAATAAGTTTATCATTTCCTCCCTAATATTTTTCACAGTATAAAAAACATCTGGAAACAGGATATACTGCACACACACAGTTAATAGTGGCTTTAGATACCTGCAAGACCTGTGCTTCAAAGCTTGACATACAGATATGCTTATGAAGACCTTCACAGTAAAACCTGATTCAAAGATTTTTCTACATTCTTAAAAAGTTTATTGCACAGCTAAATAAGTTTAATAGCATTTCTTAATATCACTTTACACATTGTAAATTTAAACTTTTAAATTTAAAAACAATTCAAGAAATATACATTGATATTCTTGAAAAAGTCCAAGGGGCCTGGCATACCTGTAAGTACACCACCTACACTGTCAACACCATGCCCCCTGCTCCATTCTCCTGGTATCTGTTGGCATACTCTGGTGATTTAGTCTCAATCCTCTAACACTGATATTTTTTGTTATGATAGTTTCCTTCAAAACATTATAAAACTTTAATTTTATAATCCTTATAAATTCAACCTAAACTTAATTTATTAAATATAGATTCAGTACTAACTTGTTTCAATCTTTGCCATAAGGATTTTCTGCGTATGTGTTTTTAATCTTTTCTTATATTTTAACAAGAAAGTATCCTTTTTAACAAGTAATTTCTACACCAAACATCAGGCTTGAACTCATGACCAAGATCAAGAGTCACAAGCTGTGACTGAGCCAAGCAAAGTATTATTTTATAGCAATATTTTTGCTTTTAAGGTTAATCACATATCATTTATTTTCTGAACTGCTACTTGAGAACAATACGAAGTAAAATTTCCATTATAATCCTCTTAGCTCTAGGAATAAACATCAGGAAAAACACTGCAACAGACTCTTAAAAATGAAAAGAAATCAATTTTAAAAAGGTAGCTTATAATCAAGTGAATTGAACATTAAAATATCAGTTGTTAGAGGGGGTGCCTGGGTGGTTTGGTTGGCTAAGCACCCAACTTTTGATTTTAGCTCAGGTCATGACCTCACAGTTCCTGAGATAGAGCCCTGCATTGGGCTCTGTGCTGAAAGGGCAGACAGAGACTACTTGGAATTCTCTCTTCTTCTCTGCCCTTCCCCCACTCATCCTCTCTCAAAATAAACTAAAAATTGTTAGAGTAAGTTTCTAAGTGTAGCTAGCTGCAGTAAAATAAAGATACTTAGGAACAAGACCTACACTTAGCCATTTTTAGCAGCATGCTGACATCATCTTACAGATCATTTCTTTATTAACTTTGGTAGTTAATCCTCTGCTACTCTATCATTCATTATAAATTAGTACGCCCCTCCCTTTTACTTTCAGCTCAAGGTGTGATATTCAACTCTTTCTCCCAAACTGGCACAAAATTAAGCTAAAAGTTTCTAAAACTCTGTCCTGTCATGCAAGAGAATTATGTTCCATTTCTGTAAACTGTAGTTTATCTGGTGATGTCAGTTTTTCATAAGTGATTCACTAGTTGATATCATATGTGCTGAATAAGCCAAATCTAATTAGATGTTCTCTTTTACATTAAATATTTATTTTTCAAGGTTTTTTTTTAGGTCAACTGGTTGTTGCTTTATTAGGAACTATAACCTTCTCAGTTTTGTAAATGTCGTGATTGGAAATATCTTTATATTAAACAGATTCCAATGCACAGTTCTGTGAATTCTCAGAAGTAGCTAATCATAATTAAAATGTTCTAATTCATCAAGATATTTAACATACAAAATTAGCAGAAATATCTATTTTTTAAAACCTGTATATATGATAAAGGATACCAAAAAAGCACCATGTCACTTTTTCAGTCATGAAACGTTCTCCTGCAGAATCAAAAAATATTTTTAAACACTTAAGCCTCTAAAACAGTGCTCCTTTTTTTCCTTAAAATGAAAAAAAGAAAAAAACGCATCACAAAATATAAGCTATTTCTCAAACTATACTGTTTGATGCAACTTGGAAAAAAAATGGATAATTTGCTTTCAGACTCTCTTTTTTCTTTTCTATGACCACAAAGTACACTGGTAATAAAAACTTTCATTTATACTTCCATATATCAACTCGAGGCTCAGAGACATAATTATTAGTTATGCTGCCTTAAAGGAAATATAATCTGAATCTCAAAAACCAGTTAAAGATATTACAAAAGGCTACCAATCTTTTTTGGTAAATACATGTACAAAAATGACAAAATACAGGCAAAGAAATTTCAACAGAGACATTAAAACACTTATAACCCATTATTGTAGATTCAGAGTCAAAGCTATCACACCAGTAGGCTAAAAAAGAAAAATCATGCATTTAAATAAATTACAAAAGGGCATTTATTTGAGGCAATATCCATTCCTAATATACATGTAGGAATCTTCCTTAAAGTTTATCAAGTGTCCATTGTAAGCCTGAAATCAGCATTTTGTTTAACAGGAAAGCTCTTCAGCAGTCTCTAAATCGAGAAACCAAACAAGAATGTCTACCATCACCATTATTTATTAACATTTCAGATATCCTTATAATAAAATAGATAACTGAAAAGAGATTACTTGTAAGAGGCAAGACTGACAAGAAAATCCAAAGGTATTAACCAAAAATGAAGGGATAACAAGTTCTGTAAATTGGCTAGAACAGATCAAAGTCAACAGCCTTACAACACACTGGCAATAATCAGGTTTTCAGTGTTATGCTTGAAAGAAAATGGATCCCAATCATATTAACAAAGAATAAGAACAATCAATTCGCTCAACTCCTCTTAGAAAGCATCCTTCATCATGCACTATTTAATAGCCCCCACTTCTGTGCCATGAACATTTTCACATTTTTTATAATCACTGATCTATGTAATCTTTTTCTTCTAGATTAGGAGTTTCTCAGGGAATTACTGTTGGTTACCCAATAATAAAAATCCCAGTTCATATAAATATTCAAAATGTTTGTTAAAAGAAGTTCATAAAAGATATGTCTATGGGGTGTGTGTGGGGGGTGAGTATCTTAGATGACATCTGAATAGACAAACAGTTCCTAAATGAAGAAAAAAGAAGAAAAAAAAAAGACATTTCAAAAGGCCTCTCTCTACTCAGGTCATTATATAACTAGCATAATCTCAAACAAAATACCATCAAGATCTTTTTAACTTGGTAACAGCATACTGTTGTTCATGTGGTATGATAGAGCATAATGCTGAGAAATGCTAGGAAAAAAGAACAGTATTAAGAGGCCAGGGGGATGGGGCTTTAGGGTACATCAAAATCACATTAAAACTATTAAAAGTGCTATAGTGCCACAAGAACAGAAATATTATGTTATGGGATAATCCAGCATTATCAGAAACACTATATACTGCAAGGCCATCATGATTCCCTAAAGTTCTCAAGTCTTCAAATATCTCCGCCATAAAATTTAAGTTCCCCCATAAAACTCAGTCAAGTACAGCTGACATCTTCAAATCCTTAATGCTTCTAAACTTACACTGCTAATGATTTATAAAGTTATAAAAATAAATTCTGACACTCAAAATATAAACTACTACATCAATACTGTAGCAACATTAACCACCACCAACTTACCTTAATCTGCACAACCACTTTAATTTATCCAAAACGTCTATTTTCTGGCTAAGAACCATCACTTTCTTAGACCTCTTCATTTTCTCTTCACTTCATCACCAGCACTAGCAGTTGGTTTTCTTTTCGGGCCCATATTTCACAAAGAAACAGCTTTTATCACTTCGAGAGTTACTGTGTACGCGACGACAAGTAAAGAAAAACAAAGCTGCGTTGAGATGCGGGTGCTGGCCTGTCTAATAGGCTCCCTCTTTGAGCTACAAGATCAGTTCCTATTGGTAAGCCTGGCAGCAAGCAAGTAACATTTCAGTCTCAGCAAAACTAAAATTAGGGAATCACAGACCTTGCAGTAAGTCCACGGAGATAGCTGAAACTGTAAATGTTAAATTTGCAAATACCAAAGGCCAATAATGTGCAAGACCTTCATAAATAAAAGAGAGACACTGCAATACAATAGGCCAGGGTAAAAAATATCCAAACCAATAGCATTATCCAAAGGTTAACAAATCAAAAAGTTTAATCTAACAACTAAAATGATTCTGCATGAATTGAACAGAAGGCATAGTAGAGAAAAACCAAGGAACCAATACCACCCCAACCCTCAACTTTTAATCAAATTTGATAGAAAAGAATTACGTTATTAGAATTGACCAAAAATCCTATGACTATCAGGTTGATTACATAAAAAATTTGAGATTTTGTTTGCAAACATGTATCATATACCCATAACACAGGGATGAACACATTTTTGGAAAATTTCTACAGTGAATAATAAAAGATTAAATTCTAATATGTTGATAGCTCATACAAATCTTAAAAGAAACTCCCAAAGCATTAGGGATAAATGTGTAAAGAAAATTCACAAAAGAAATATAACGGGGGGGGTGGGGAGGGGGAGTCAACATTATTAGTAACAAACAAAACCATCCTTACAGCAAGAAGTTAAAAAAGGTTAATTTACCTCCTAACGAAAAAAAAACTTAAAATTCACATATTGCTGGTGATATTATGTAACTGTTTTGAAAATAATTTTGCCAACATGTAGCAAAATAATGAAAATGCTGATACTTGTTAATCTAGTACCTAATGGAATCTCCAAAAGATGGTATGGGGAACAGGAGAGTAGTGAGGAAATCTTTATGCTCAAAGAATTTTGTACTTAACAATTAGAAACAACTTAAATGTATAAACACAAAAGTACTGGTGGCTTGGTAGGTGTTAACTAGCAATTAAATTAAAAAATAGTTATAAAATGACCTGTAATTGCCAAAAAGTAAAAAACTATAGAAATTCTTGGTAGGTATATGGTACATCTATGTAGGAACATGACCAGAAAAACACAGAAAAAACTAAGTAAGAGTAGGCTCTTCACAGTGGATCATGACTTAATGTTCTCCCTTATAAGCAGTGGATTTGAGGCCTTTCAAAACTGAAAGGTAAGGAATATAATTGCTAAAGAGAAGGGCCTTGGTTCAGGTTCTCAGAAGTAGACCATAAAATCCAAGTTAGAGACTGTTCGGAAGTGATTTGTAGAAACAAAGGTTTTTAGAGGCAAGAAATTTAAAAAATGAGTTTAAGGGATCTGACTCAAACTCCAAGGTGAATATCCAATCAGGGAGAAGGATGGTGGGAATTGAGCATCAAGAACCAGGTACCAAAATTATCAGGGTAGAAACCAGTTTGTTGGGAAATGAGTATCAACAGCAGTAATTTAATATAATGGATTTTCACAGATAAGCACTGACTTCAGATAATAAAATTGTACACAGAGAATATATTGAAGTCTAAAGCTAACAGCAGGCAATATAAAAAACTGAGCCTATTTTTATTTCCCATTAAAATAATATGTGCATTGTGAGGAGTACCTAGTGGATCATGGCAGCAAAAATCATGTATTCAGGGAAGAGTTACGTTTCAGTTAATGTAAGAAACAGAAGGGGGATAAAAAAAACAAAAACAAAAACAAAAACTGGGGCAGAGAGGAAAGCATACACAGTGACTAAACCCCAAAAGAAAATGCTCCAAAATCACGGCAACAAGGTAAAAAATTTTTACTATAAAAGAGATACTATATAAAAAGATGGCAGTAATTTCCAAAAGTAAATCCATCTTATGAGATGATCTATAAATCACTCATCACATAGAATTCATTCTTAAAAATCAATGCGTGCCTAGTAAGAGACTGATATCCTGATTACATAAAGAAATCCTACCATTCAACAACACAAAAACCCAAACATCTAATTAAAAATTGGGCAAGGAAATTTAATAGACACTTGTCCAAAGAAGATATGCAAATGACCAAGAAGCTAATGAAAATGTTTAACACATCACTAGTAGGAAAATGAAAATCAATACCACAATGAGATACCACTTCACTTCTATTAGGACAGCTATTATCGAAACAACAGAAATCAAAGAGTTGGCAAGGTTATGGAAAAATTAGAACTCATGTGCACTGATGGGAATATAAAACAGTGCACTATTGTGGAAAATGATACTCTTCAAAAAAATTAAATAATCATCAGATGATCCAGCAATTCTATTTAAGTGAAATTTTTCACATCCAAAGATGTGAAAGCAAAGACTTCAACAGGTATTTGTATATCAATGTTCACAGCAGTATTTATTCACAATACCCAGAAGATATTGGTATTGTTTTACAGAAAGAAACCCAAGAATCCACAATGAAGAATAAATGAAAGATAAGCAGAATGTGGTATTCTGCATACGATGGAACATTATTCCACCTTAAAAAGGAAATTCTGACACATGGGAATATGGATGAACGTGTTAAGTGAAATAAGCCAATTATCAAGACAAATATTGTATAATTTCCCTTATATGAGATTCCTACACAGTGTAATTCTTAGAGGGAAAGTAGAATGGTATTTGCTATGGATAGGGGTGGGGGAGAATGGGAAGTTATTGTCTAATAAACAGAGTGTCAGCTGGGGAAGAGGAGAAAGTTCTGAAGATGGACAGTGCTGGTGGCTGTACAACATTAATGTATTTAATGCTCCAGAGCTGTTTTTATTTTTTTAAATTGTTTAAATTGTAAACTTTATGTTATGCATATTTAATAACAAAAATTATCCAACAATACCTAAAGGCAATTGCTGCTAAATTACCTGAAATCTTGGAAAACATTAAAGGATACCTAACTCTCCTAAGGGAATCCACGAATCAGGACATAAGCTAGTCACATGTTACCTGCTGAACACTACCACAGTAGTATTTTTTTTTTAAATGTACCTTTTATTTATTGTTAATGTTTTACTTATTTCTGAGAGAGGGAGAGAGAGAGAGACAGAGAGAGAGAGCGAGCAGGGGAGGGTCAGAGAGAGAGGGAGATACTGAATCAGAAGCAGGCTCCAGGCTCTGAGCTAGCTGTCAGCACAGGACCCGATGTGGGGCTTGAACCCACGAACCGTGAGATCATGACCTGAGCCGAAGTCAGACACTTAACCAACTGGGCCACTCAGGTGCCCCACCAGAGTAGTATTTCTGATACTAAACTAATGCATATTGTTTTAAAATTAGTCTTAAGAGTTTGAGTTTGGTTAGTATTAAATTAGTGCCCCAAACCTTAATACCCTATAATGAACTGATAAAACCAGTAAACGAACCTTCAAGGCTAAGAATCTATGGTTATTTCACCATGGGCCCAAACCTTATAATGTCTTTACTCATCAGATTGGATTTATATAATAAGGACGAATCAAATACTAAACTTGGAAGCAGAATTCAAACATTACAAAGAGGAAAGGTAAAGAAAGGGGAGAGGTTTTTAAGTTATTCACTAGTTTCAGACAAATGTTCTCCAAGGAACATCAATACAGAAAAAGTTAATTAACAATGTGTCTTTGAAAGACATTTTATCTGTGGACAATAGATACTTTATTAAATTCCCACAACATGTAAGGGAAAGACAACTTCTGGTTTCTGGTTCCGCATGTATGGAGCTTAGAAGTAGCCACCCTATCCTAACAAATAAAAAGATGAACAAACTGAAAACTCGACAACTCTTTCATATGTAAGAAAACTGAGGTCAGAGGGCAATATGCTGCTCACAAAATTGGACAGAAAAGTGGATACAGTAAGGATAATCTCAGAGCAGAAGGTGGAGCAAACCAGTTCAGGTAGAAAAACCTAAGTTGTAATTGACAAATTGCTAGAAATTAGGTGTAGATGAGTCAGACTTAAAAAAATCCAGAAGAAGCAAAAATAAACAATTGAGACTACATCAAACTTAAAAGCTTTTGTACTTTAAAAGAAATCATCAACAAAATGAAAAGGCAACCTGCTAAACAGGAGAAAATGTTGCAAAGGATATATCCAATAAGAGGTTAATATGCAAAATAGAGAACTCCTACAACTCAAAAAACACCCAAATCCGATTAAAACATGGGCAGCGGACCTAAATACATTTTTCCAAAGACACACATATGGCCAACAGACACATGAAAAGATGCTCAACATCAGGGAAATGTAATTCAAAACCACAATGAAGTATCACCTCACACCAGTCAGAATGACCAGTTAAAAAAAATATAAATAAGAAGTGCTGGCAAGGATGTGGGGAAAAGGCAGCCCTAGTGGACTGTTGGGAATGTAAACTGATAATAGACATTATGGAAAACATTAAACATTAAAAAACATTAAACATTTAAGAATATTAAAAATAGTAATACATAATCCAGGATTCTCAACTCTGCGTATTTACCTAAAGAATATGAAAATGCTTATTCGAAAATGGTGAAGTTTCTTTTTTCCCCCCTTCTCTTTAGTGATAGACCTTCTGCACTGGGTTCAAGAACTTAATGCTTCCCAGACCTCAAGGAAACCTCTCAGATCATTAAAGTATTACTGGCCTTAAAGTGACTCTTTAATGCTTAACAACAAACCTTTCCACTAAATAAGCTTAAAAGTTCTCAGATTTGAGAATTTTACACCAAAGGAATGAAAAGACAACTTAAACAAGGGAGAAAAGACAAGGAAGATTTTAACTCCCAGAGTAACAGGTACAGGAAACTTGTAATCTTAAAACATATTCAAGCTGAGCAATGCCAAAAAATCTGAAGTATCTCCAAGGGAGGGAAAAAGTGATGAAAAGACTGAAATCTGTTTGATCCCACAATCACTAGATAAAATCATTTCTGATTCAGCAACCACATCTAGAAATCTATTTTCCAGAATGAACTCCAGAGAGGAAAAAAATTCCAAGAAAATATCCACTACTATAGGATTACCTAGAATAGCGATCAAAAACACAAATACTAAATGTTCAACAATAAGCATATATGATCAAAAAAATGTGAGATTACCAGTTACTAAAATAAACATGAATACAACAGAGGTATTGAGAAATTAATAAATGAAATGGAATAGAATAGCACCTATTATAAATGAATTCACATAAAAATATCATGAAGTTATAGTTAACAGAAACACAATGGGCTCTAAAAAATATGAAAAGATTCTAGATCTTCCTCATAATACGGGAAAAATGTACAATAAGAAATGCAAAATGGCAAAATCTACAAGTCCCTTGAGTTAGTATAAAGTAGAGTAACAGGCATTCTGTGCATTGTTGTTAAAAGACTGTCTGGAAAATTACATCAGAACTACAAACTTATGTTATCTTTTATATAACAATCAACTTCTAGGAATTTACACCATAGAAATACTTGGGACATATCAGATATTTCTATGAATTATTTACTGCAGAATGCTAACAGCCAAAAATATAAAACAATGTGCAAATTTAAAACTAGAGAAGTGATTTAAATATACATTGATATGATTCATGCAATGGAATACTGTTACACCCAAGAAAAATGAAGATGCTCTTCATAAAATGACATGGGTAGACCTTTGACAGAATGTGTTTTTCAATATAGCCTCAGCAAGATCTCCCACACCACATTCTTCTTACAGTGCTGACACCCCTCCTTCATATCTGTGTGAGTCTGTAACTAGAACATGATTGATGCTATGTAACTTTGGGGCTAGGTCATCAAAGGCCACCCAGCTTCACTTGGTACCTTTTAGGACATTCATTCTTGAACTGATACAGGATGCTGTGAGGAAACTCAAGCCAGGTGGCAAGGCCCACATGAAGGTGTTCTGGCTGAGGCTCCAATCTCCTTTATACATACATATGTATACTCTTTTGGGATATATATAATTAAAAAACCAAGACAGTCAGAAATTTAGACCTATTTAAATACCACTTACTTTTTACCATTATTACATACAACTTTTCTTTCATATCTTATGTGTACTCAATCTGTCTCCCATCCTAAACATAGTAAGATCTGATTTCTAGTACTAAGCACAATGTTAGGAGCCTGGAGCCTGTTTCAGATTGTGTATCTCCCTCTCCCTCTCCCTCCCCTGCTCACGCTGTCTCTCTCTCTCTCAGAAATAAATAAAACATAAAAAAAAAAAAAGACGTTTGACAGTCTTACTTCCCAGTACGTAAGAGAATAAAAGCAGCAAATTAATCAATAGAGGCTGTTCATTATAGTTAGAGCTAATGGGCAAAAAACATTCTACCAAACAGCTTTGAACACTTAAGCAGCACCAGAGGGCAATCAATGAATTAAGAGAGGACCAAAATTGATGTCCAAAAATACCAAATTGTGAAATAAATTTTAAGAGGAGGAAAATATTAAATTGTATTGATTATAGGTGTCTAATATGGAAAGTACAGGCTTAAAAAAAGTCTGTTCTAGAGAATACATAATAACAATCCTCTAATTTTAACAATGTTCAAACAGGGCTCACAAGTGTCCATAAAAGGTGTCAGGACTAGAAACAAGGTTGCAGACTCCTACATGGCAGCAATGTTTAAATACTCATGTATGATAACATTTTAAAGTAAGATACTGGAAAATAATTAATATTCAAACTATAAAAAAATCATTAAAAATTTTTTTAAAGTATTTTATTTCTGAGAGAGAGAGAGAGACAGTGCGAGCAGGGGAGGGTCAGAGAGAGAGGGAGACACAGAATCTGCAACAGGCTCTGGGCTGGCTGTCAGCACAGAGCCCACACACCGGGCTCAAACCCACGAACCATGAGATCATGACCTGAGCCAAATTCAGATGCTTAACCGACTGAGCCACCCAGGAGCCCCCAAAAAATCTTTTTTAGGACAAAACTGGTAATATTGATATAAAGCAGCCAGTCTCTACCAACTTCTCTCAGTAATACAACCTATCTCAAATACTGAATACATACTTTATAGAAGGAAATAGTACTATGTATAAAGATAATGTTCTTCCACTTGAAACCAATGATTAACCGCCACAAGTTTTAATTCTCACTGTATTAGAAAGAACAATAGACATTTCAAATACCATTTTTCTCATGAGTCAAAAACGATATGCTTATGGTCTGTCTCTAGGTCTTCTATTGTTTCTTAAAAGTATTTCTTTTTTTTTTTTTTAGTATTTATTTTTGAGACAGAGAGAGACAGAGGGTGAGCAAGCAAGGGGCAGAGAGAGAGGGAGACACACAATCTGAAACAGACTCCAGGCTCTGAGCTGTCCGCACAGTCCGCACAGAGCCCGACCCAAGGCTCAAACCCACAAACCATGAGATCCTGACCTGAGCCAAAGTCAGATGCTTAACGAACTGAGCCAATGCAGGCACCCCTCAAAAGTACTTTTAATTGAGAACAATGTGTACGTGAAAAAAGACAAAGGCAATAAATGCACAAATTACAATTACAGACCTGTCTTGAGTCATGATGGGATTACTCTTTAAAAAAAAATTTTTTTTTAATGTTTTATTTATTTCTAGGAGAGAGAGAGAGACAGCGTGAGCATGGGAGGGTCAGAGAGAGAGGGAGTCACAGACTGAAACAGGCTCCAGGCTCTGAGCTGGCAGTCAGCACAGAGCCCGACGCGGGGCTCGAACCCACAGACCGAGAGATCATGACCTAAGCGAAAGTCAGATGCTTAACTGACTAAGCCACCCAGGCGCCCCTTGATGGGATTACTCTTAATTAATCCCATCAAGTTGAAAATATGGTAAAATGAAAAATTCATTTAATACACCTAACCTAGCTTTGCTCAAATGTACTCGGAACACTTATGCTAACATAAAATTAGGCAAAATCATGTAACATAACTTTCATTTTATAAGAAAGTGTTATATATCTCATGTAATTTTTTGAATACTATACTAAACATGAAAAATGGAAAAGCTATTACCGATACAGAGTTGTGAGTCTATAGGTTATTTGCCCTTGTGATACATGGCTGACAGGGAGACAGGACTCACTGCCACTGCCAAGCATCACAAGAATATTATACTAAATATTGCTTGCCTGGAAGAAAGTCAAAATTCAAAGTATGGTTTCTACTGTCTGTATTGTTTTTGCACCATCATGAAGTTGAAAAAACTAAGTAGAACCACTATAAACTGGGGATCATTTGTACACTAACCAGTCTTTCTGAAGGCTAACAAGTGAAGGGCAACAGTAGAAAGCCTACTACAAGAAGAACATAAATTATTCAGACTTAAATTTTCTGGCTGGCTTTTCATTCTCAGTTTAGGAGGCAAGTTTAATATCTGAATACATTCAGAATTCTATTTAACAGTGTGATTTCTCCCTCTAAGAAAACTCCCACAAATAACTTACTTCATGTGGGTGGCATGCATTTAATGTAATATACACGACTAACTAGTTTTGTGAAAACCAATAGAGGAGGAAAAATTAGTAACAATTTACCAAGCAGAATTTTAAGAAACTTAATTGTAAATGCTCATACTATCCACTTGAATGGATCTGCAAAAACTTCATTTTTAGGATGCTCAAATTTACTTAAGTACTTACTCTTATAAGGTTTTTAAAGTCTTTTTTTTTTTTAATGTTTTATTTATTTCTAGGAGAGAGAGAGAGAGAGACAGCGTGAGCAGGGGAGGGTCAGAGAGAGAGGGAGTCACAGACTGAAACAGGCTCCAGGCTCTGAGCTGGCAGTCAGCACAGAGCCGACGCGGGGCTCGAACCCACGAACTGTGAGATCATGACCTAAGCGAAAGTCGGACGCTTAACCGACTAAGCCACCCAGGCACCCCAAAAGTCTTATTTGTTCCTATTAAGTTTTATCTTCCAGGGGTGCCTGGATGGCTCAGTTGGTTAAGTGTCTTGACTTCAGCTCGGGTCATGATCTCACAGCTCATCAGGCTCTGTGTTGACAGCTCACAGACTGGAGCCTGTTTGGGATTCTGTGTCTCCCTCTTTCTCTCTGCCCTTCCCCCACTCATGCTGTTTCTTTCCCTCCCTCTCAAAAGTAAACATTAAAAATATTTTTTAAATAAGAAAATCTTTCATTTTCCAATAAAGCAAATCTAAATATAAAAAACCCTTTTTATTACTGTCAAATCCTAAATCAAATGACATGCACTAGATAGTCATGATTCCAAAATAATGCCATATAAAAATGACAAAAATGACTCAGCAAAAAGTAATGGTGATGGTAGTGGTAATAGCAGACATTTAACAGCATTTTGCTCTGTGCTGTGCACTGTGCCAAGAAATTTATATGTACTTTCATTTAATCCTTACTAAAAACTTTTTTAGTTAGATACCATTATTTCCATTTCATGTGAGAGCTGAGTCTGACTTGCCTATGATCATGCAGCTAGTATGTACGCCATGTACTGAAACTACAATTTAAAAAGGCACTTGTTTCTTTGTACAGATAACTGAAAACTATAGATACTCTATAAGTTCTTTAGTAAAGAGAGACAAGGGACAGAGAAGGAGCTATACTCCCTTAAAGGGCCTAACAGGTTAACAGATTTGTGGGAAGGGGTCCATACAAAGACACACAAGTAATATGTGATGTTACCAGGACACAATAACTGTAATTCTCAAGCTGGAGTAGTTGGATGAACAACATGTTTTCAAAAACCCTACCCAAACTGCAGTTTAACAAAAAGCAATGATTCCAAAAACTTTAGTGTACATGTAATACCGACTACTCAGAACACAAAAGGCAGTGGTTCTCAAACTTCAGCATGCAACAGAATCATCTGGGAGACTTGTTAAAATTTAAGATTACTGGTTCCACTTCAGTGTTTTCATTCAATACAGGACATAGAAATTTGCATTTTAACAAGTTCCCAGGTAATACAGATGCTTCTGTAGTAAGCAACATTCTGAGAACCACTGCACTAAATCAAACTTCAAAAATGAGTTACCTCCAAGAGGAATGTTAATATTCTCATGCACAGTTCTGTAACCTAAACTTGTATGACATTCCTTTGATGATCAGTGCATATAAAATTAAACTCTGGCATCAAACATTTATGTTTCAAAAGAAAAAGGATTGAATGACTGCATCTTACTTCATTGCATATTCTTTTTTTTTTAAAAAAGAGGGTTAATAAGGGATACAGAAATGTTGATGCATAGGAGCACATGTACCCCAATGTTCATAGCAGCACTCTCCACAATAGCTAAAACCTGGAAAGAGCCTAAGTGTCCATCAACAGATGAATGGATCAAGAAGATGTGGTTTATCCATACCATGGAATACTACATGGCAATGAGAAACAATGAAATCTGGCCATGTGTAGCAACATGGATGGACCTTGAGGGTGTTATGCTGAGCGAAATAAGTCAGGCAGAGAAGGACAAATATCATATGTGTGCACGTATAGGAGGATTAGGAGGAACTTAACAGGAGGACCAAGGGGGAGAAGAAGGGCGGAAATGGTGGGGGAAAGGGAGAGAGGCAAACCATGAGAGACTCTTGAATGCTGACAAAAACTGAGGACTGGTGGATGTGGGGGGGAGGAGGGGTGGGCATGGAGGAGGACACTTGTGGGGATGAGCACTGGGTGTTATGTGGAAACTAATTTGACAATAAACTATTTGTAAAAAAAAAAAAAGAGGGTTATTTACTTATTTTGAGAGTGAGCAGAGAGAGGGTGAGAGAGAATCCAAAGCATGCCCCGCACCTTCAGTGCAGTCCTTGACACAGTCCTTGACACAGGATCCCATAACCCTGGGATCATGATCTGAGCCAAAATCAAGAGGTGGACGCTCAACCCACTGAGCCACCAGGCGCCCTCTCAACTGCATATTTTAACCTAGCTATGACTTACATGAAGATCCACTTGTTTATAAATAGCATTTAAATGTGTGTTTAAAAACAATCTTGTTTTGACAGGAGTAACTCACTTGAAATCTTTAAAGTCTTAAAGTACTCAAGGTGTTAAGTGAGAGACGAACAGCCCTATCCAACAGATATATACTGAGGAGGTAACTGAGGAATACAACCATCTGAGCCTAATGTTCCTTGCTTGACCTTCTGGGCTCTTTTTTTTAGAGAGCAAGTGAGCATGTGCGTGTACAAGAGTGCGTGTGAGAGTGGGGGAAAGGGCAGTGAAGCCTTATGGCAGGCTGGATCCCACCACTCTCGGATCCTGACCTTAGCTGAAATCAAAAGTTGGATGCTCAACCGAAAGAGCCACCAAGACACCGCTGGGTTTGTCTTAATAACATAATAGTCCTGCAGACTTTAAATCTCTACAAATAAGCTAGAACTCCCCAAAATATTTTTTTAATTTTTAAAATTTTAATAATTTTCATTTATTTTTGAAACGGAGAGACAGAGTGCGAGCAGGGGAGGGGCAGAGAGGGAGACAGACTCCAAAACGGCTCCAGGCTCTGAGCTGTCAACATAGAGCTGAATGAAGGGCTTGAACCCATGGATTGTCAGATCATGGCCTGAGCTGAAGTCAGACACTTAACTGACTGAGCCATCCAGGCGCCACTTTGAACTCCCCCAAGTATTAAACCCAACACTTAACTACCTAGCCTTATTATGAGTGCTATAGGGTAAAGGGGCAATTGTATAGGATATAGTGAGACAACACTGATTCTTAAATCAAGCTATCTTGTTTAGCAGAACTGCACAAACTACCCTGATATTCTTATGAATCTAAGGCTCTAGCATACACAAACTCAAGAGTATAGCATATGATTTTAAACAGATAAAAAATTTTTAAGTGAGCTCTTCAGATCATACCTGTTACTAGATATAAACAATCAAAAAATAAAATGCAAAACATTTGGCTAAGTTCATTTGCTAGATTAGTCTTACCACACATCAGCCAAAACAAAAATATGTATTACAAGTTACGGACTTGTGGTGTTGATCATTAAATAGCTCAAACCTTGAAATTCTTAAAACAGAATACTAGAATAGTCCCTAAGGGTGAAGAGCTGTTAGCAAAGAGCATAAAAGAACAGCACTCACTATAAAAAAACATATGATCAATGTCTTACATCTTAACCTTGCACAATGTTGTATGTCAATTATGTCTCAAAGCAAAAACAAAAACCAGTGCTCACAGCTGTAATCATATGGCATTGTCATACCTCTTAAAAATATGTGGCCAACATAGCTTAAGTGTCCAACCACCATTAACAGAAATTTTGCATATGAATCCCTTCTAAAGTTGGTTTTAAAAGTCAGATTTCATCTGTACAAGTAGAAAATATTACGGAAGCTTTAGATATAGGAACAAAAAACTTGAAAACTTCATAATAAAATGTTAATCATCTAATTTGTATTAAATGGATGCAAATTATATATATGCATACACACATTTATTAGATCTGTATATTTTTAACTCACTGACAGAATTCAAATTTTCTTATAAACATCCTTCTTGAAATATCACTAGGAAAAAATAAATTTGGATGATCACAATATCCAAAACAAAAACAAAGATTCTAGTTTTAGCCTCTTGAGGCTCTGGTAGTTCCCCTGGAATTAAGGTCTTTACTCTAGTACTTCAGTGTTTCTGTTAAGTATGCACTGTAAAGAGAGGAGGGTAGCATATAGCCAGTCCCAAACCTACTGGGCCCAAGTATTTAGTCTAGAATGCATATGAACTTTGGGAAATGTTGCCACTGACAATCACCTGACAAGAGATACTGTCTTAAGAGATTATTTCATTCCTAAACCAAATGTGTGTGTATAAATAAATGTTTTAACAAAGAAATCACAAAGAACGTGTAATATATTGTTCATGAGATTTTTAACTCAAAAGCTCAATGACGTGGACTACATTTTTGAAGGTCACCCATTACAAAAAACAAAATACTGACACTATATAACACTGTGTAACTTGATAGATACACAAATGAAAGAGGATGACAATCACCACTACACTGCTAAATCTATTAAAGTGGAAATACCACCTATGGAGTATATTTTCTGTATGCAGGGAAAGTCAGGAGGTAGTACAGTTTTACAAACTGTTTCATTAGAAGGGCCTGAACTATGAATAAAATTCTCAAGTGTACATGAAAACATACACCAAATGCACAACATATATTCCTAAAACACAGATCTGAAGTTGCTACATATTAGCTGGGTCAATACTTCAAAAGTTTGACTTTTTATATGTATGGGGTTGATATATTTATATATACCTTTAAAAATATAGCACTGCTTAATTGTGCACATCTTGCAAAATATTGTAAACCTTAAGGCTGTGTGATTCCTCTGATATTACCTAATTCAACAGCTTCATTTGACAGATGAAACAGGCATTGAAAAAATTTTGCCCCAATGCTATAGAGCTGTAAATTTGATTAAATTCAATCATCAAATTTCCGGTCTTTATCCACAACACTGCACTATTAGTTGTCCTGCCTCTTGGCTTCCTCTCATCCCATCTCAGCCCTACCACAACCACTGTATTCAGGGCTTACTTTACCTCTTCCCCATCTTTGATCTTTCTCTCTAGGTCCCATTTCCTTTTCATATCCCTCTCCATTGATCACTGACTTTTTCTTTTCAAGTTTAATAATATTTAATTAATTTTACGAATCAGTGTAACATACAAATACTCTAGTTATTTAGAATTAAGATTTTAAGGTTAACTTTCACTATTTATTATTTTCATTATTCATTTTAAAGCCAATATAATTCAGCACAAACATGCATTAATTTGAAGAAGCTTCTAATCATTAACAAGAAACAGGTAGCAGATCAAATTTACTTTGGACACTGACTAGGTTCATGCTTGCATCTGTGTTCCAGGTTTTACACAATCATCTTGGGGATAACCAGGAAATCCAAAATGTAGAAAGATACTATCTAAACAAAACTCAAGATAAATTTTAAAGGTTGAGGTCTGCTGAACAGTCTTCTTCACTGTGTGACCTATTTAGATATTCATCATCACACAATTGAAACTGCAAAATCTGTTTTGCCAATGAATGATTCAATAAATGAAGGAAAAAAAAAAAAGAAAATCTCACCCCCTATGGTACTCTCTTGAAATTCATGAAACTGGCCCTTCACAAAACGTAGCACTAGGCTTGATTTGCCAACAGCAGACTCTCCCAGAAGTACTAGTTTGAACTGGCATATTTTATTTCCAGTATTTGGCCCGTTGGGTCTTGTTGCTCCTCGATTAGCCATGTCCAAATGTGAAAGTGAATGAAGTCCCTAATTTCAGTCTTTTAAATGAACTTCCAGGGTGCAAGGTGTCAAATTTTTTTTCTTTCTGGATGTAGAGAAACCTGTAAAGAAACAAATATTACATAATTAAAGACACAAATCAGTAAGCAAATCTAATGTTAATCACCTCAGTAATTTCGCCAATAACATACAATATAATTATAACCTCTACAAGACACTGAATGCCATTTATTTAAATTCTCCACCTCTGTATGAGACTTAAGCCTAAAATCCTGCTGTAATTTTCAGATTAAAAAAAATTTTAAGCTAACCTTTATTTAAGACTCAACTTTGGGAGGGTCTTGGTGGCTCAGTCAGTTAAGCGTCCAGGTCATGATATTGCAGTTTGTATGAGCCCTCCACATCAGGTTCTGTGCTGACAGCTCAGAGCCTGGAGCCAGCTTCAGATTCTGTGTCTCCCTCTCTGTCTGCCCCTCTATCAAAAATAAACATAAGAGGGGCGCCTGGGTGGCTTAGTCGGTTAAGCATCCGACTTTCGCTTAGGTCATGATCCCGCGGTTCGTGGGTTCGAGCCCCGCGTCGGGCTCTGTGCTGACTGCCGGCTCAGAGCCTGGAGCCTGTTTCAGTCTGTGACTCCCTCTCTCTCTGACCCTCCACTGCTCACGCTGTCTCTCCCTCTCTCTCTCCTAGAAATAAAATATTAAAAAATAAATAAATAAATAAAATAAACATAAGAAAAATTTAAAAAAAACCCAAAGACTCAACTTTGTACTAGCTAATTGAGTACTTAACACAGTCATCAACAATCCTGTAGACTGTTACAATACTTAAAAATGAGGAAACAGGCACAGAGAGGTTAAGTAACTTGACTGAGATCACAGTTACTGTGACAGAGTCATGACAGAGCCACAACATAGCTATGTTTCAAACCCAGTCAACCTGAGAGGTGACTTAAAGAGTTCAGGTTCTGGAGCCAGACTAGATGGGTTAAAATACTTTTGGGGAAAATTAAGTTCATAAATGGGAAGTTCTTACAACAGATCCTAGAACATAGTAAGAACTCAATAAATGTTGGCTGTTATTATTTGAAGGCCCCTATTAAATTGTACATTTTTAAATTAATGGTAATTTCAGAGCAACAAATATTGTGTCTTGTGGCTAAAAGACTTAAAACTGTTTTCTCATGTGCTCAGATATATCATACATGTAAGTATTAGCTGTGGTTCTCTATGTGGTGAGCCTATTGGTGTCTTACTTACTTACCCTTTTCTGTAGTTTTGGGGCTAATAATTGTCACTATTTTGTATTTAACACATTTAGAAAAAACTAGCCTAAATGGCAACTTCTATGTCTTCTCTTAATACCTAATGCTAATTTTCAATCTCAAAGGAATAAGGGAACATTAAAAAGACTCTTTTCCAATTTACTCACAAAATCACTAGTTTTCTCTCATCTTTAGTCAAAATCTCATTATGTGTTTACTATTAACACTAAATCTGATGATTCCCTCCCTAAAAATCACTGTTACATTTCACTTAGGTACCTTATATATTTTGCCTTCCTCACGAAACGAATTTATATAAAACTCCCCCTTGACAATGGATTCATTAGTAAATATCCATGAGACCTTACATTTGAGACAGTAAAATCACCACTGTCTTACCTCAACAGCAGCTTTGCAGAGTTCTTTTAGTGATACATACTAAACTATTTAAACAAGAAATGGTATGTCTAAGCTGTTTCTAAACAGTAGAGATATATAAATAAAACACTACTGGCCATAGATAATTTAAAGCACATGATGGGTTCATTCTACTATTCATTTTCCCTGCTTCTGTGTATCTTAAAATTTTTCTGTAATAAAAAAATGCTCCAATCCCCACCACACTAAAAATACTGGATTTGGGGATGTAATCCTGCCTGGCTATACTGAAGTTACCATATCCCAAATACCTAACTAACTTACATAACTGCTGGAGAATTAAATGAAAGAATATTTGTTAAAAAAAAATCTCTAATACAGTGGCCAACACATAACAGGGATTAATAATTGGCAATTAAAGTGACTGTGATAAAATAATGACCAAATATCAACGGAACATCATGCAGACTAAACATATCAACAGACCTTCAGATATTTCACTACCAACTGAAACATTTCCCAGTTACCTCACTACCTACAAAACGGCAAACTGAAATACTCAAGAACATGCTCTGAATTTTGAAAGCCCCAAATTTCAGAGAAAACATGAAATTCCCATAAATTTTTTTTTGCTTTGCCTTATAAGGGGTAAAGCTGTTGGACTATAACTCCCTCCAACACTCTAGAGCAGAAAATAAATGTAATTAAAGTTAGCACAGTAAGGTTAAAAATCATGAGCATTCATTTTTATTCACCACCGAAACTTTTGTTTCCCAAAACGAAGATTTTGCATAAAATGCATTTTAAAATCTTTTGAGAAAAACCGGTCTCCTATAAAGTCCTCTAGGGGCTCGTTAATAAAAATAGTATTAATCACAGCAGCTAACATTTACCAGACACTTACTTGGTGCCAACCATTATTCCGTGAATTCTGCTGACAGCAACCCTATGAACTCATACTGTCTCAATTTTACATTAAAAATAAAGTTTCTGAGCGCTCTTGACTTGCAATCGTGTTGTACACGTTGTTTTGTTTTTTTGACTAGTTATAGTATTGTACACGGGTTTTTTTTTTTTAACTAGTTATGTGAAAGGCCTCTGAATCAACATTGTGACAAGAACCAAACTATGTGAATGATGACGTCCGGAGCTTACGGTCTGAAAATCTCACGGGGGTAACCAGCTCCCAGGGAGGAGAACGGGAGAACAGATTTAATAAGGTCTCGGCCCACTGTGCGTGTTCAGCGGCCTAGTTGTCTCGAACTCTGAAGCTGCGGTCCCCCACCTTTCCCAGGCGAGACCGTCCCTAGGCACACTGTGCGGACGAGCCTCCCTCCTCCGGCCTCCATTCCCGGGACGTCTTAGGAAGTCGAAGGTAGGAGGAGCTCCCCCAATTCACACCTGCCGTAGGCCCCAGGTCCTCCCTGGGGAGCACCTCAGTGACTGCTCCCGAACTCCGCGAGGCCAGAGCAAGGCAGGCCCCGCCAGGCCTCCAGGCCATCGTTCCCGGCCTGCCTCCCCGAACCTGGCCTGGCCCGGGTCGGGACAACCCCCTCCAGAGCTGCCAGGGCAGGGGCCGGACGGAACCGCGGCCTCCAGCGCTCTTCCACGGCGCCATCTTGAGAAGGGAAGAGGGTGACACCCGTCGCTCCCTCAGCCTGTCTGCAAATCCCGGGCTCCACAGCTCTTTGAGGAAGGAACCACCAGGGCCGGCGTGACGAGACGCCGGGATCGCTAGCTCTGGCGCGGGGCGCTGGCGCCGGGAGGGGAGGAATGGGCGGGGGACGCCCGTGCCGGCAGGGCCGCGGGCACTAGGAGGACAGCGTAGAGCCTGGGGTCCCGGCCGGCTCCGGACGGCTCGGTTACCTGAGAACGCAGCACGCGGAGCCGCGCGGGGCTGAAGCCTCCCGGCAGCGGGTCCCAGGCGTAGCCCAACAAGAGGGTGAGGCTGTGGCTTAGACAGCGGCGGCGCGTCTCCTCCTCAGGCCGCTCCCCTCAGACTGGACCGTGCCGGGATCGTGCCGTGGTGCCGCCCCCGTCCGGCTCCGTCTCCGCCTCTCTCCGCTCCGCCTCCCTCTTTTCCTTTCTCCTCCTCCGCCACCGCCGGCGCTCGAGTTCCGACTGATTCTTCCTCCTCCTCCCTCCTCTGCCTCCTCCCCTCAGACCAGCCGGCGGCTCCGTCGCAAACCAAAACACAAACACTCAAGTCCCAGCGCGGGAGCCACTTCCGCCGCCCGGCGCCGGCCTCTCCGCCACGTCGCTGCACGTAGCGAGCTACGCTTTTCGTCACTTCCGCCGTCGTCAGGCCGCCCTCTCCATCCGCTCCCCCGCCCCTTCTCAAAGCCCGGTCGGCCGGGGCTGGCCTGCGGGGCCGGGTGGGGCGTGTCACGTGACCTCGGCGAGCAGCCGCGTCGGATCCAGCTACCTCCCACCTCCCACGTTTCAGGCAAGCGCGGCCCCGCCCTTGCCGGCGCCATTGTTATGTGGGTGGCGGTCTGGGGCTCCCTCCGGCTGGGGGTGGGGGAGCTCCTTTACTGCCTTGCTTTCGCGGAAGCTTGAGAAAACGGGTTTGTTGCTACCCGCCCATATGGGGCGGCGGAGTTCCCTCTGAATATTTGCGCGCAGTCCCAGTTACCCTACCCTGCAACACCCCAACCCTGGCAGCTTGGCCAAGGATGGTGGGGGGGGGCGGTGTACGTTTCTACCCCCCCCCAACATGTCCTGGAAGGGATGGATGTGTTGCAAAGGTGTGATATTTACCCAGGGAAGAGGATTATACCCCATACCAAAAGTTGTCCCTAGGTGAGGAAACCTTAATAACTTGCTTTTAATCAGTGAACCTAGTTTTGGTGGGGGGAGGGGGGAAGGAAATCTTAATAGTTTGCTTTTCTTCGGAGTTTTTTTCTTTACAAGTTACTGTACTAAACGCTTCAGAAGAGTTATTCCATTTTAGTCTTCTACTAGAAGGTTTCACTCTGAAACTATTATGTGAAACGAAATGCCCTACATTAGAATATTAACTCCCCAAAGTGGTCCTCATCGCTGTGTCTCATAGTGCCTGCCAGCTCAGGGTCTTCAGTCCTAAGTGTGAAAGTAATGAATGAGGCGTGCCTGTTTTAAAGGTAAAGAATTTGAGGCAAAGAGATTGTGTAACTTGTGCAAAATCACCACTGAGCCAGTGATGAAATTGTATTCTGACCTGCAGGCTGGCTCCAGTGTCTGAGTTTACGCAGGATTGTAGTAAAAGACGACTTGAGGGGCGCCTGGGTGGCTTAGTCGGTTAAGCGTCCGACTTTCTCTTAGGTCATGATCTCGTGGTTTGTGGGTTCAAGCCCCGCGTCGGGCTCTGTGCTGACTGCCGGCTCGGAGCCTGGAGCCTGTTTCAGAGTCTGTATCTCCCTCTCTCTCTGACCCTCCCCTGCTCATGCTGTCTCTCTCACTCTCTCTCTCCTAGAAATAAATTAAAAACAACAACAACAAAAAAGACGACTTGAGACTTTGATTACCATCCACTGCAGAGCTACATACACACCTTGCTTTGGTTAGAGTTCATACAGTAGTTTCTGGCCAGGTATCTGAAAGGAAACAAAACAAAATTCATTTTGTAATTTGGTAGAATGTTAAGTGGATTTTCCCTCAGGATAAAGACTACTTTTCAGTTTGCAGTTTACCATTTCTAGCCTCATTTTGAGAGCATCAATATTGATTGTCTAGGATGTGTACTGGGGGTAAGGTATCCTAAGGGTTCTCAGTCGTCGTTATGCAATGAAGATGATTTGAACCCAGGAACAGCCAGTCTTCTAGATCAACTCCCCAGTTACTAAGAAGAAGAGCATAATGAGTCATACCTAAATGCTATCTGTGGCACTTTATCCCAAGAGGTTGTTCCCATATAATATGTTAGTCACGTTAATACCTCTTGGACAATCCAAGGAAGAACCAGGAAATAGGGTATGTCACATCAGTTTTGGCATGTCAATAGTATGTTCCAAACTAAACCTATTCCACCCCAAACCTGCTTCTGCTTTGTTGACTGGTATTAACAGCCTCCCAGTCACCTGGAGGTGAAGACCAAAATCACCTTCACTCTTGCTGTTTTCCCTCATAAACCATTGTCTATTCTAATACCAAAAATTCTCTACTCCCCAAATCTGTGACCTAATCCTAATACCCGGGCCTTGGTAGTATTAATATGAGCACGAATTCATACACACACCTGTCTTTTCCATCATTTTGTATACTTCAGCCAGTGCTCAAGGATAGATCATTTGCAAAACGGTCTAAACTTCTCTAGTCCCATCCCACATGCCTTTCCTTCTGTTTTTGTGGCCTCTGTCTCCCCAAACACTTGCTTCGTATCCTAATCACACTTGTCTACTCTGTGTTCCCAGAATGTTGTCCGTGTGTTCTTATCTTGACATACTTGATGACTTTGTTCTGTCTGTCCCAGATCACTATTACCGCCCATCACTGCGGGTTTCACTTTGGTCAGGATGCCAGACTGAAGCATCAACTGAGGATACAGTTGACCCTGGAACAATTCCGGGGTAGGGGCACTGACTCCCCCCACAATTGGAAGTCTGCATGTAATGTTTGGCAACCCCAAAACTTGAGTACTAACAGCCCAGCATTGACCAGAAACCTTACCAATAACATATTTTGTGTGTTAAATGTATTAGATACTGCATTCTTACAATAATACCTAACTTTTAATTTTTCTGGTGTTTCTAGCTATGCCATTCGCAGGTTTTTTCAAAATTTTGCCAATCTCCAAAAAAATTTCTGATATATTTATTGAAAACATCTGCATATAAATGAATTCAAACAGTTCAAATCTGTGTTGTTCAAGGGTTAATGGTATTTCTACTGGATTTAGTTTATTTTTTTCCTGTAGTTTCACACTTTGTTTTACTTGCTATAGTGGTTCTAGTACCTGTCTGCCTTATTTTATAGTGCCTACATTTTTCTCCTAAGGTTTTCATTCCCATTAGGGAAGCTAAAATGTCATTAGGATTTTAAAGTTCTAAAGGACCAAGACCATAACTTATTCATCATTTCAGTCCTCACAAAGGATCTTTAATGTAACAGTGACCTGAAAAATATTTGTGAGCCTAATTGCATTTTGAGTGGTGAACGTTTGACTTGAGAAGACTTCACAAACAACACATGGATGCTGAAATTTATAAATTGTTAGGAACTCCCCATTTCATTGTTCTAGGATATCGCTTTCTCATTTATTTTCTTCTAACAATTTTGTCTTTTAATTCACCTCCTTCATGAAAACATTCCACAATATTTTATAGTTTAGTCATAATGTTTTTTTTTAAATTTTTAATGTTTTATTTATTTCTGAGAGAGAGAGACAGTGTGAGCAGGGGAGGGTCAGAGAGAGAGGGAGATACAGAATCCGAAGCAGGCTCCAGGCTCTGAGCTAGCTGTCAGCACAGAGCCCCACATGGGGCTCGAACCCACGAACTGTGTGATCATGACCTGAGCCCAAGTCAGATGCTCAACCTGACTTGCATCAGTTGCAAGTCTGGTTGCAAGTTGAACCTTGCTCAAATGTTCACCAAATACACTTTCATTAAAACCTGACAGTCGTAATGTCAATTAATCTCATGGTTAAACATCCAGAGTTTGAGTTTGCACAATGTTTTAAGAAGTTGATATGCATGATTATGTAACACTCCTCAAACTCTTAATATATTTAAATACTATTTAAAGCCTACTTATTAGAGTGTAAATGTTCTCCAAGACTTTATGTAGTTTCTGTAACACAAGTACCAAATAACTTCACAGAATTTCAAGTAGCTCTTTAGGCTAAAAGAACTACATGCAGTATGCATGTTCATGCACAAGGAAAGGACCTAAAATTAATGGTCACAGCCAGAATAGTGGTTACTTTTATCCTGATTGCCAGTAAAATTAGTAGGCCAATGACCAGGAGGAGGAAGTCCACAGTTGAATCCATCCTGAGGGGATTGCTTTGCTTGAGAACCAAAGAGAAGTTGGCAAGCATTTTCTCCAGTGCCCAAGACCACATCCTCCATGTTTTCTTGCCCTCCAGATTTAGTCAAGAAGGTGGAAAAAAGAGAAGAGAGGGAGAGAAGGAGAGAAAGAACAAGGGGGAGAGAAAGGAGAGGGAGAGAAACTGACAGAACTGACAAAGGAGAAAGTAGGGGAGAAATGGGGCGGGGGGCAGTGGGGGAATCCTGCCGAGAGAAACAATTGGGCGTTAAGCCACGCCCCTGTTTCCTAGGTAACCGGGTAAACAGACCTTCGTCGTCTTTTCATCCATCAACTCCGCTAGGTGTTAATTCGTAGGCAGGAAGCTGCGGGCAGGGAATCTGAGTGGAGATGTGTTCTTTCGTGAAAATGGAGTCCCCCACAGGTTTGGGGCACCCTAAGGGATTAGGAACTTCCCTTGAGCCAGGTACAGACTTCCCCTTTGAGATGAGTGCTGTTGGAGGAATGAGGGTGTCTGAGAGGAAATTTCCCCAGAGCATGGAGGTTGGGCTCACTCACGAAAGAAAGGATGATTTAGGAGAGAGGGGGGGCGTCATGGGAACAAAATCTCCTACAGAGTTAGGGTTCAGAGTGGGATTAAGAAAAGATTCCTCATGTAGGGAGGACCTCTTGGTTAGTAATGGATTTGAGAGGATGGCATCACCAGAAACAAAATCTCCACTGAGCAAGGAGCTTGAAATGAAATTAAAAAGACAGAATATTTCTAGGACCCTCATGGAGAGCGGAAATTTAGGAGTCTATGGGGTCTCAGCCTCACAGGAAAGGAAACCTCCTCTAGGTATGGTGCCAGGAAGAGTGGGTTTAGAAAATGAGTGTCTTCTGGCAGGGTGTTCTGGAAGGGTAATACAGCCTCCCTTAGGCATGGTATGCAAAAGTCCGCAGGCTCTAGGGAGCAGGAGAGGCTCTACAGCTGGTTCCGCTAAACGGTTAGGGGCTTCAGTAGGGAAACAGCCTGCTTTGGATATGGAACCTAGACAGGAACTGGGAAGAGAGACCTGTGTGGTAATGAAGCCGAGTGCAGAGATAAAGCCTCCTGCAGAGGTGGACACCGGTCTGGAAGAGCCAGATGAAACAGGCCCCCAAATGGGCTTGGTGATAGAACCTTCTGAATGCCCGTTTGCCCAACAATCTGAAGAGAGAAAGGAGACTGAAAACGATGAACCTGTAGTAGAACCTCCAGATCACATCAGACCTATATACTCTGGGAAATTTTTTGATCGGATGCCTTGCTGGCCAAGTGTAAGTTTTTTCCTAGTTCTTTTCCTAGGAACTGTGGAAAGCCATGCCTTTATCAAGATGACGAACTGATGAGACTTGTTTGTGTTCGTGGAGTCAAACTGCAAAGATTTCATTAGGATTCTCGTACACCTTGTCTGTTGGATTCTTTCCAGCTTTTACTTTGTCTGATCTCTCACGCTCTGCCTCTCTTCCTGGATGTCAGCTTTGTTTTCTGTGCATACCAGTGGTTCCTCTGGATTTCTCCTGCCTTTCTCCTTTGACTTTCATTTTATTTCTCAACCTGCATTTTCTAAACCCTTTTACTGAGATACATGTTATATCCTCATAGTCATGTAATGAAGGGAAACAAAAAAATATTTCTCTTATTCATTACTTATTCTGTGAGTTATTCATTCTTTCAGCAAAGACTTGTGGCCATTTTGCTGGATGCAGAACAATATAAAATGAAAAATACATGATCTCTACAATCTAGGTTTAGACACCCATTTCAATGTTGGAGACCCATAACAAGTATTGTATAGATGTCCAAATGAATGAAAAACAAATGTGACTTTTCCTTCACAGAAATATACTGTAAGCACAGAGCTCAGTAGAAAGATTGGACAGCTCTCTTTGAAGGAGATGGGAAATGCTTTGCCTAGGAAGTAATATTTGAGCAAATTTAGAAATCTCAGATGGAAAACAAGGTTGGAACATTTTTGGCAAAGAAAGGCATAAAGCATGAGCAACGTTTCTTTTGTTTGGGAAATATAAGCAATTCTTTTTATCCAGCATGATGTTGAGAGATACAGATGAAAAAGAATTATGTGAACAGGGGTGCCTGTGTGGCTTAGTCACTTAAACATCCGACATCAACTGAGGTCATGATCTCGTGGCTCATGAGTTGGAGCCCCACATCAGGCTCTGTGCTGACAGCTCAGAGCCTGGAGCCTGCTTCTGATTCCGTGTCTCCCTCTCTCTCTGCCCCTCCCCTGCTCATGCTCTGTCTCTATCTCTCTCTTTCTCAAAAACAAACAAACAAAAAAGAAATATGTGGACAAAATCTAAATGTCCAGGATGCAGGGGTAAAACATATGGATAGAAAACAATGGTGGACAAAATTTGTCTTTTGGAATGATAATTCTAACATCAATAATAATGATGGACTGAAAAGGGGAGATATTGGATGACAGGAAAAAGTTAGAAGGCTTTATCAAAATAATTATGGACCGAAATTAATGTAGAGTTAGAATAGAAAGGAGAGTGCAATTTTGGAAGCTTTTTAGGAGATGATATTGTTAAAAATTGCCTTCCATTTGTTCATCTGGGTGGTGAAAGACAGGAAAGTTGCTGCATGACTTAAACTTTCTAGGTTGATAATGATCTCTTCTGGTTTGGTAGCAAATGAGTATCTGGTGTTGGCCATCCTAAGTTTGAAATATCTACGAGATATCAGATGAAGAAGCCAAGGAGACCATTGGTAATGTGAGACAGTTGGAGCCATGAGTAGCTTAGAAGTGTCTAGGCAAGAACCTTGAGAAACACATTTATGTGGTGGTCAGAGAAAGAAATGTGAATTGGGTGAGCTTTTTTTTTTTTTTATTTCTAGGAGAGAGAGAGAGAGAGAGAGAGAGAGCGTGAGCAGGGGAGGGTCAGAGAGAGAGGGAGTCACGGACTCTGAAACAGGCTCCAGCTCTGAGCTGGCAGTCAGCACAGAGCCCGACGCGGGGCTCGAACCCACGAACCGTGAGATCATGACCTAAGCGAAAGTCGGACGCTTAACCGACTGAGCCACCCAGGCGCCCCTGGGTGAGCTTTTGAAAAGGACTTTACCTTATTTATTGTGCAGCTTCATGACATATCACAATGCCTGGTATATAGTGGTCATTTGGTAAATATATGACAAATGGAAGGAAGGCTGGATTAATAAATGGGAGAATGAACAGAGAAGAAAGGTGAGTCTGAGAGGGTGGTATTGAGTTACATAAAAGAAGCATCCTTAAGATATTCTGAGAATAAAAGACTCCACACACTGAGATTTGACAATACAATTCTGCTGAAGTGGTCACGGGGATTCTGCAGAATTTTTTCTGCAACTGCAGACTTTTTTTTGTTCCCCTTGAGATTCAAGGTCTTCTTTTGTCTTTGACCCACTTTGCTTTCTGGTTCCCTTATTGGATTTCCCCAGCCAAGTGCTTTCACTTGACCACACCTGCTTCTCCTTTCTGGATTGGTTCTACAGTCTATGGCTTCAGACCTCATCTCATATACAGGCCACCAGCTTTTGGTTTCCAACAGAGGCAATTCTAAAACCTCTGCTTCCTCTTCCTCTCACATCCTCCTTTCTAAGTGTGGTAGGACAGTGAAGAGTGTTTCAAGGAGAAAGTGACTAGAAGTGTCAAAATACCTATGATAGAGTAAATAGGATACAGATTAATTAAGGAAATTAGCAACATTGCTAGAATGGCATAATGGAAAGAGAATTCAGATTCCAATATACTGAAGAGCGAATGGGGGAAGAAATTCAAATTGAAGAAAGTTGTTGTGAATTTTTTTTTCCTTAAGAAGTGTGACAGTGAAGAGAAGAGAGTAAAGATTATACTTAGGAATCTATTTATTTAAAGTGAATCAGTAGAGGAGTTTGAGATAAAAGAAGAGAGATAATGGGTGAAACCAGATCCTAGATAAATAGGAGGGAGTGGAATTAGAATATAGGCGATAAAAGAGATTAGCATGGACTAGAAGTGGTATTTTTAATATTAAAATATGCATTTTTACTATAAAACAAAAGTAATAATATAGAAAATGGAAATGAAAACAACTCAGAATCTTATCACGCTAATACAATGCCTACTAGCACTCTGCTGCATTCACATCAATGTTTATTAGCAGCTTACCATATAAACATCACAACTCATGGAACCCTGCAGATATTAGCTCATTTGCTGTCATAATAATCCTATGAGACAGCTATTTTTTTAAATTAATTTATTTAAATTCAAATTAGTTAACATACATTGTAGCATTGGTTTCAGGAGTAGAACCCAGTGATTCCTCACTTAGATATAACACCCAGTGCTCATCCCAACAAGTGCCTTCCTTAATGCCCGTCACCCATTTAGCCCATCTCCCCACTAACCTTCCCTCCAGGATCTCTCAGTTTGCTTTCTGTATTTAAAAGTCTCTTAAGGTTTGCCTCCCTCTGTTTTTATCTCATTTTTCTTTCTCTTCCCCTATGTTCGTCTATTTTATTTCTTAAATTCCACATATGAGGGAAATCATGAGATTTGTCTTTCTCTGACTGACTTATTTCGCTTAGCATAATACACTCTAATTCTATCCGCATTGTTGCAAATGGCAAGATTTCATTCTTTTTGATTGCCAAATTGTATTCCACACCATATCTTCTTTATCCATTCATCAGTTGATGGACATTTGAGCTCTTTCCATACTTTGGCTATTGTTGATAGTGCTGCTATAAATACTGGGGTGCATGTGTCCCTCTGAAGCAGCATTTTATATCCTTTGGATAAATACCTAGTAGTGGAATTGCTGGGTTATAGAGTAGTTCTTTTTTTTTTTTTTTAATGTTTATTTATTCTTTTGAGAGACAGGAGAGAGGCAAAGAGAGAGGGAGGCACAGAATCTGAAGCAGGCTCCAGGCTCTGAATTCTCAGCCCGGAGCCTGATGTAGGGCTTGAATTGGTGAACTGCAAGATTGTGACCTGAAACAAAATTGGCCGCTTAACCAGCTGAGCCACCCAGGTGTCCCTGGGGTAGTTCTATTTTTAATTTTTTGAGGAACCTCCACACTTTTCCAGAGTGGCTGCACCAGTTTGAATTCCCACCAACAGTGCAAAAGTGTTCCCCTCGTTCCACATGTCCACCAACATCTCTTGTTTCCTAGTTAATTTTAGCTATTTTGACAGATGTGAAGGGTATCTCATTGTGGTTTTGGTTTGTATTTCTCTGATGTTGAGCATCTTTTCATATGTGTTTTAGCCATCTGGATGTCTTCTTTGTAAAAATGGACAGCTGCTATTATTAAATCCATTTTAAAGGTGAGAAACTGAGGCAAATGAGGTAGTTTGGTCAAAGTGATATTACTAGAAGGTGTTAGCCCCAGGATTTGAAGTCACAACTTCAAACTCAAGAGTTTGTATTCTTGGGGCGCCTGGGTGGCTTAGTCGGTTAAGCGTCCGACTTTCGCTTGGGTCATGATCTCCCGGTTCGTGGGTTCGAGCCCCGCGTCGGGCTCTGTGCTGACTGCCAGTTCGGAGCCTGGAGCCTGTTTCGGTCTGTGACTCCCTCTCTCTCTGACCCTCCCCTGCTCATGCTGTCTCTCTCTCTCTCCTAGAAATAAATAAAAAACATTAAATAAAAAAAAAAAAGAGTTTGTATTCTTGACTATACCACATTTCTTGTGACATTTTTCTCCAAATGCATTTTATGTAGTCATTATACTAAACATAGGTTTTCTTGATTTTTCACTAAGTATCATTTGATAAGATTTATTAAAGTTTGATAAGAGTTGATAACATTTGATAAATGTTATTACAGAGGCCTTAAAAGATCTTTTAATGATCAAAAAAATCAATATTGGCATACCTGAGTGGCTCAGTCGATTAAGCATCTGACTCTTGATTTTGGCTAATGATCGCATTGTCATGAGATTGAGCCCCATGTTGGGCTCTGCGCTGAATGGGGAGCCTGCTTGGGATTCCCTCTCTCCCTTTCTCTCTGCCCCTCTCTGCCACCCCGCCTTCAAAATAAATAAATACAATATTTTTAAAAAACAAGATTTCTTTAAGCCAATATATGATTTTTTAGCTAATTCATTCTCTCTCTTGTTGGACATTAGATTTTTTTTTTCCAGATTTTTCTATGAAAGTAGTCTGTGAACATCTTTATATATCTTGGAATATTTCCTTAGGATAGAGATATAGCAGAAGCCAAAGAATGGATCTTTTTGTAGTTACTGTTGCCAGATCCCTTCCTAAAAGATTGTACCACTGAATTTTAAAAATTAATAATGGTTTGTAACACATTGTTTTATTCACATTTATTGGATATATGATGAGATTGAAAATTGTTGCATATGTTTGTTTTCATTGTTTTTCTTTCTTTCTTTCTTTCTTTCTTTCTTTCTTTCTTTCTTTTTTTTTTTTTAATTGAGAGAGAGAGCGTGCACATGAGGGAGAGGGACAGAGGGAGAGAGAAAGAGAATTGTAAGCAGTGTCCATGCTCAATGTGGAGCCTGATGTGGGGGCTTGATCCCATGACTTTGGGATCATGACCTGAGACAAAATCAAGAATCAGGCATCAACTGACTATGCCACCCCAACACCCCTGTTTCATTGTTTTTCTTATTCTTCTATCTGGTCCTCTTGGTGAGCTCCTATTATCTTAATTGCTTATCATTATGTAGGTTTGCCACTTGGGGTACATCAAAGTGAGCACAACCCAAGGAAATGTTGAAAGTAAAGAGCTTTTTATTGTTACAAGTAAGCAGACAAAGATAGCTTTCAAAGCACTGCCTCCCTGTGGGGCTAGTTTAGGAAGCTTTTATTCAGTGTTTTGGAAGAGGGGGCCAGGAGCTTGCATTTGCACTTTTGGTTCCATTGTGCATGCCTAGCATGTCAGCATGCTAGTACATACGTTACTTGTTCAAAAAATGATGGAAAGCTCTGCTCACAGAGGAAGAGCTTAGTCCTATAATGAGCTAAAGGTAACTTCAGGACAACTCAGGGGGGCTCTTCTGTAGGCCCTCAATGTTGATTCAGCTCAAACTGGCTCAAGTAAAGGGTCACCAGGTGAGACACACCTATCAAGGGGCTGTTGGGTGAAACACCTAATTGGGCATCTCCTTGGCTGGAACTGTTGGGTCTGTGAGGCAAAATGCATTTCTTCCCTGCTTTTGTCCCTTTCCCTCTTCTGTTGCATCCCATTGCATCCTAGCTAACAATGATTTCTTCTGGATTTTCTAAGTAGGCAATCATATTGATACTTTGCCTTTCCTTTTTCAGTGTATATACCTCCTATCTTTATATTCTCTCTCTTTGTATTGCTTATGGTCAATAATACAATATTGAAAGTAGGTCTCTTTTCAGACTTTAATGGGAAGAATTCCTGTTTCACTGTCAAGTATTAGTTTTGCTGGAGATTTCTGATATATCAAATTATGGACACCTACATTCATTCCCAGGTTGCTAAAAATGTTTAAAAATCAGGAATAGAGTTTGAACCTTAAGAGTTTTCCTCCACATTTGTTGAAATATATATTTTCCAAATTAATATTATTAATTTTCTAATAGCTAACTAACTTCATATTTTGAGCTAAACCCTACCCGGTTGTCATATAATTATAATATATTCCTGGATTTATGCTTGTATTTTACTAGCATATTTGCATCTATGATCCCATATAAGATCAGACAGTAGTTTTTGTTTTTGTGCCAATTTTGGTATGATAGAATGCTGGTTTAAAAAGAATTCCTTCCATATTTCCATTCTTTATGCTTGCATCAGTTTGTCCTTTATGTGTATTACCTGTTTCTTGGTAAGCTTGGTAGAAATTACATAGCTAAAAGAGGAAGGACGGGAGATCTGTCAACATTTTCACCAAGGGATAGAATGGTAACCTGTTTGAAGCCCCTGAGTTCATTCAGTCTTATAGGAGGAAGGAAGTTGCATTTGGTTGAGTCAAAATTCACCTGTGAGGTGAATTCAGATGGAAATCCCTATTGTGAAGAGCCTGCTAAAATCAATCCTTGAGAACAATTGCATTGCATCAGGGTACATTCAGGGAATTGGGGAGCTCATCTCAATCAGAGCCTTCTCCAGTGTTGGGGGAAGGGGAGTAGAAGATACATCTCAAGGTAAGGACACTCATCCTGTTGTCCTTGAAGTTGCTGCTCAGAGTTGGTGTTGAGCTTTATGTGAAGGTCTGCTCTGATGGATTTATGAGATCCCATCAGGCCTTCTAGTCCTTTTAGTAAAAGGCATTAGTGTAGCAGCAAGGACCTGTATTCAGGATAAGTTTCCAGGAAATGGTGACCTACAAAGAGGGAGTTTTAGAGTGTCCTTCAAGAATTAAAAAGATTCTGGTAAAAAGAGGTCTTCTCTGGATAGCTCATAAAGTGTCTCTTGGCTCTTAGAAAGCTCTCTGGTAGAGATCAAAATCCCTGTAATGGTAATTTCTCCAAGACATCCTGAGACTGTCCCTTGATCCCCATTAATGCACTGACTATGACAGAAACACTGGGTTATTAGACAAAAAAACTGAACCTTTCAAAATACATGGTATTGAGCCCCTGATGTACAAAGAAGAAGAAGGAAGTACAGGTTCAAATAAAGGTTAAAAAAATTATAGTGTCTGTAATGAATAGGGGCACCTGGGTGGCTCAGTTGGTTGTGTTTGACTCTCGATTTCCACTCAGATTATGATCCCAAGGTCATGGGATTGAGCCTTGTGTCAGCTCTGAGCATGGAGCCTGCTTAAGATTCTCTCTTTCTCTGCCCCCTACCCTGCTTACACATGCATGCTCTCTCTCTCTCTGTAAAAATAAAAAAAATAAATTAAAAAAAGTATCTACAATGATTAGATGGTATGTTAGGCATTGGTGCTATAAGGATGCCTGCTTTCAAGGAGCTTAGAGTCTATAGATCTGAGACCAATAGACAAATAATTTTATAATATGGTAAATGTCATGTAATTGGGATGCCTTATTTATTTTTTTCATTCATAAGAGCAGCTGATAGCTATTTGGGGAGAAGATTCATTTTGTCAGAATTTGCAAAGAACCAATCTCTGCAGAATTCTGAGAACTGAGTGGTTTCATTTGCATAATGGGTTCTGGGCAGAAAGAACTCCTATTTCTCTGAGATATTCAGAATTAAGGATATCTATGGATAAAACAGAGTGACCTTGACCAAGGCCCAGTGGGAGAGATGAGACTATTGTAACAGCCCACATTGAGTTTGGAGGCAAGAAAGTGGCATGATGATTATAGGTCAGTGGGTCTTCAGCAGCTAAAAATGATCTTTTTTTTTAAAGTAAGGACCTGAATGGGAAGGGATCCATGTTTCTTTAACTCTTTATTATTATTTTTCTCAAGTTTGTTTGTTTATTTTGAGACAGAGAGAGAGCAGCAGAGAGAGAGAATTCCAGTACAGGGCTAGAGCTCACAAACCGTGAGATAATGACTTGAGCCAAGATCAAGAGTCAGATGCTTGGTCAACTGAGCCATCCAGGCTCCCCTAAAAATGGTCTTGTATCCACCTTCCTGAGTGGACTTGAATCTTGGGAACCAATCATGTGACATGGTCACTGAAAGCTGTAATAGTGGGGACTGACTGAGGAGGTGGCCACATGTGACAGAACAGCTGTGATTAGGAACTGAGAAAGGGGGTGTCTGAGTGAGGATGTGGTCAGTGCAGTTGGGAGTTAGGTTGAGAAGACAGGTGGATATATTGAGGACAGTAGGAACCAGGTTTCTCATTGACAGAGAAAAAAGTTACCAATATGAAAAGGAAAAGGATAGAAGGAATCCTGCTTTGTTGGACTGTGATTGGTGGACACTCATGTTATATCTGTATCTATGTCCATGTCCAAATCCATATCTATGTATCTACATGCATTTTATAAAACAGAGTATTATAAAATTGATATAGATGCTAGTATGTGGGAGTGTGTATACATAGATACATTTCTTACCTCTATTCTCTAAGAGGACCTAGAAGCAATGTACATCTGGTAACAATGAGCACACCAAAAACCAGACCTTCATTTCTGAATACCATTCTGTATTAAAAGGAATCAGGACTCTGAAGGATGGCTGACTCTAGGGTTGGTGCAGTACAATATGAACTTGGAACACTTTTGAGAGCCAAAAAGTAAGAAAATTCTCAAAGAATAATGCAGACGTGTCAAGGGACACAGAAACAAGCTTGAAGGAGCTTTTAGTGAACCAAACTGTTGGGTTTGGGGCATTAAGTAAAATAGAAATCCATGAGCTCAGACCTAGGTAAATACATGGAAAATTGAACAAATAGCAAGAAAAGCAGGCTTCCCTGCAGTACAATGCCAATTAATAAATGTGGAGGGAATGATGGAATGAGAAAGTCACCATTTGGCAATCTTCCCAGTAGTAATGATTTAGGCAAGAATCTTCAATGGATGTTGAACAGTAGGTGAAAGTTTGGTAAGGAACTGGATATTTGCATAGAATAATTATTAATTGCAAAGGAAAAATAACTTTACAGTAGAGAAACGTAGCAGACATCACCTTTATTCAGTGACTAACGTTAACACTATCAGTAATAGCACAGATTGACAGTATATGCTCCCTGACAGAAGAACACAGCATTATTTCTGTGACATCCCTGACAAAAATGTATAACTTTAATCATAAGAAAACACTAGTCAAACCTAAACTGAAGGGCATTTTATAAAATAACTGGCCTGTTCTCCAAAAATGTCAAAATCATGAAAGACAAGGAAATAATAGGAACCGTTCTTAACTGAAGGAGACAAGAGAGTCATGACCACTAAGTGCTAGGCATGTGTGGTGGCTATGGAGGTGGCTCACATGTCCCTTGAGAAGGACTCACAGTGGGGAGCACAGCCAGGTGACAGCTTCCTTCTGCTGCTCCCGTGGGGCAATTGCTGCATTCGTGCTCCAGTGATTGAGCATGGCAGCGATACTAGGACTGGACTCTCTTTATCCAACATGGGATTTCGTTAATGGGAAACAGTCTCAGAGACCACTCATTGGCCTGGCCAACATTTTCTGAGAACTGTGAGGTAGTCTGAAGCTCTTCTTTCTTAATACTTCTTCTCGCTCTTCTTTCAGGGGTGTCATGGTCTGAAACGTCCCCCTTTATCACTTCTTCCCCTTTATCTTTCATAGGTGTTTTCCCTAATAACCCTCTTACATGTCTGTGCATGGTGTCTGCTTCTCAGAGGAACTGAACAATCACGATGTGATCTTGGATTTGTTCTTTTTCTTATGAAGAACAGTACTGGGGCAACTGGTGATATTTGGATGGTATCCTTAAATTTGATAACTGATAATATATCAATGTTAATTTTCTGATTTTTAATTCCTGTTATAGTTTTTTTTAAGATAATAAACCACAAGGAAAAGTAAAATCGAGAAGAGACAACAGTTAAGAAATTTGAATAAATTTTAGAAAATAAATTTTAGAGATTTAGCACAGGAGAGAATGAAATTTGAGGGAAATCAGGTGGTAATTTCCACCAGATTTGGGATCTAGTTTGCCTGGGATAATCCCTGAGAAGGTCAGCCCTTGGGAGAAAGTGTAGTTGTAGTAAAGCTTGGATCTGAAAGTGAAAAGATCAGTTGTTAAGTTCATATTCAGCACAGTTGGGCTTCTAATTCCACCTCTTCATCTAATTAATGCTAGCCTGATTCCCTACGTCTCTGCACCAACTCCCACTCCCTTCCACCAAATCTGTGGATTTATTTTCCCAAAGCAGATTTTAGAGTCAAAAATGCCAACTCCAAGATAAGGCAGGGATGTAGCTCCATGCTAAAAATGGGTCATTAATAAATAAAAATATACTTTCTGTAATGCAGGTTCCCTGGCTTTCTCTCCCAGAGGATGAAATCAAAGATGTTTCCCAGACATTAACACAAAGACTAGAAATATTCAGATACATTTTTTAAAAAATATTTTTAAAGTTTATTTATTTTGAGAGAGACAGAGACAGCATGAGTCAGGGAGAGGCAGTTGGAGAGGGAGAGAGAATCCTAAGCAGGCTCCACATTGCCAGCACAGAGCCTGATGCAGGGCTCAAATCCTGAAAACTGTGAGATCATGACCTGAGCCAAGACCAAGAGTCAGAGGCTTAACTGACTGAGCCACCCAGGCCCCTCAGAAATATTCAGATACATTTTGATTGGGGTTTTGGAGTGGTCTTGGGGGTTCAGAGCTGACAGCCAAGAAAGAATTCTTGAAGAAGTCTTTGGACAAAAAGGTTATTTTTTTTAAAGCAAGGAGACAGGACCCACAGGCAGAAAGAGCTGCATTGGAATTGTGCAGAGTGACTGGTTACTTACTGTGGAGCTGGGGGAGGTAAAGTCAAGAGGAAGTTTCTTAAAGCGATTTCCATGTGCTAAAAGAAGACTCAGATGACTGGAGGCCTAGCTATTGTCAGGCTAAAGTTGTTTTTCCCTCTAGCAAAACACTCTCATTCAAACAGTAGGAAAACAAAGACAGTAGGGAGTTCCTGGAGATTAGGCTATTGATAAGATAGCCTAGATTTTGTAATTGTACTAAGATATTTGTAAACTGATGGAGACTTATGTCCTGCTTAACTATGACCTCTGTTAGTTAACCCTGTTGGTTTTCTTTTCTTTTCCTGTGTCCTTGAGCAACCAGGAATGCCTGAGGAATATCACACACATCCCCACCGCCTCCCCTCCCCCCCAAACCCCGCTTCCCAGGGCAGGCGGTTGTGCTAGTTTGTGCTTGGCCCTCAGCTCGCCTTGTGGTCTCTCATCATATTTGATTAATAGTAGGGCCAGAAGTAAAGAATAGATAAAATGACATAGAGAAAATTATCAAAGAAATACAGCCAAATTTCTTTGATTTTAGGATACAAATAAAGATTGCAAGGAATTAGGATGCCTGGGGGGGCTCTGTTAAGTGTCTAACTCTTGATTTTGGCTCAGGTCATGATGTCATAGGTGTTGAGATGGAGCTTTGAGTTGGGCTCTGAGCTCAGCTCAAAGCCTGCTCAATATTCTCTTTCTCTCTCCTTCTGCCACTCCTGTGCAAGCACTCTCTGAAAATAAACAAACATTTAAAAAGTTTGCAAATAGTTAATTGAGGATCAGGCCAAATGAAGGAAAGAATACCCCTACCATGGATCATTACTGTGAAATTTCTGAAAAGTAGGGATATAGAGATGATTCTAAGTATATCCATAGGGGAAGAAGTCACTTATAATGGAACAAAATTCAGAACTACATTAGACTTCTAAATAGCAAGACCACTCTTTTTTTTTTGAGTAATCTCTATGCCCACCAAGGAAATTTAATGCACAACCCCAAGATCAAGAGCTGCATGCTCTACTGACTGAGCCGGTTAGGTATGATAGACTACCTTTATTTTTTATTTTTAAATGTTTTATTTATTTCTGAGAGAGAGAGAGAGAGAGAGAGGCAGCGTGAGCAGGGGAGGGTCAGAGAGAGGGAGGGAGACAAAAAATCTGAAGCAGGTTCCAAGCTAGCTGTCAGCACAGAGTCCGGCGGGGCTCAAACCCACGAACCATGAGATCATGACCTGACCTGAAGTTGGATGCTTAACCAACTGAGCACCCAGATGCCCCAATAGACTACCTTTTTAGAAAATTAAAATATTTTGTTTTTGAGAGAGCATAAGTGGGGGAGGGGCAGAGAGAGGGAGAGAGAATCCCAAGCAGGCTCCACATTGTCAGCACAGAACCCAACTGTCAGCATAGAGCTGAAAGGCCAACTGTGGGGCTCAGACAGGAACTGTGAGATCATGACCTAAACTGAAGTTGAATGCTTAATCTGATTGAGCCACCCAGGTGCCCCACCTTAGATCACTTCTTCTTCTTTTTTTTTTTTTTTTAATATTTTTATTTATTTCTAGGATAAAAGGAGGGAGAGAGAGCATGAGCAGGGGAGGGTCAGAGAGAGAGAGAGATACAGACTCTGAAATAGGCTCCAGGCTCTGAGATGGCAGTCAGCACAGAGCCCGACACGGGGCTCGAACCCACGAACCGCAAGATCATGACGAAAGCCGGACGCTTAACCGACTAAGCCACCCAGGCGCCCCTAGATCACTTCTTAAAGGACATTGGCATAATGCATTCAAAAATGAAAGAGATTATTTAATACCTTGTATTTTATATCTAGCCAAATCACTAACCAAACATGAAAAGAGTAGAATAAAGATATTTTCAGGAATCTTGTTAAAAAAATTCAAGAGTAAATTTGAAGATCTCATGGGCTTTTTTCTAACAACTCATGAATCAGGTAGCATCCCCTTTGGAAGTGGAAAAGAGCTATGAGGAGCTGTCTAAAATGGAAGTCTTTTATAAGCAGAAAGGGCGGGGACAAGGAAGTCATTAATAAAAAGAATTATTTCAGGCAAGGTCACCTTTCTTTGGGTAGGGCGGGGCCTACTAACCAGATGACATCACAAGTGTTGATCAGGAAATTCCAGACTGATTGATTTAAAATTCCACTCCTGGGAAAGGCTGAAACTGCAATTAGGTTATGTATTAAGTTCTAGTTTGCTGACATGGGGCTTAGCACAGATGGCTCCATTTTAAGCCTTTTTTGGTTTGTTTTTGCTTTTTTTCCCTTTTTTTACAGATACAAGGAATCAAGAGTTGGCTTTTCATGTATTCTTTTTTAGGACATGACTAAAGAATTTACTTCAGTGAAATGGGAATAGATGGGATTTAGGGAATAGGCAAATCTAACTCTGAAGCAGGCAAAGGAAAAATTCCCAGGACAAGAACTCTACACCAGACCTAAGAGCACTAGCTGAGATTAAAACAGGCAGAGGAAGTGCTTGCTATAGGAGAGCATATTTAAAAAACAAACAAAGAAATACACCCTAGAGATTTGACAGTTTGATTGGAATGCTTGGAAAAATTTAGAAGTAGACATATTAATAAAAAGAAAAAAGCAATGGTTAGGAAAAAAACCATACCATGACATAATATATAACATACATACTTATTTCAGCAGTGAACAATAACCTAACTGTCATAATGTAAACACCATTGGCTTTGTCAGTGTAACCATATTGGAGAATAAGAAAGTATGATGTAATCGTATTGAGAAGTGTAAGAGCTACAGCCTTCTCCATCATAAAAGGGTACCAGTAGGTGATGTCTAAGACTAATCAATATGTATCAGTATAAGGGTTAGAAATGTGAAGATAAATACCAGAAGAAGTGGCTGAAAGTGTAGAAGACAGTCGGCTCTAGAAAGTAGGACTAGGTACAAATGGGGTAGGGAAATGCTGTTTTTTATTACAACTCTTTGATTTTTGAATAAAGAACACATATTATTCAGGCAAAGTTAATTTTGAGAAAGAGAGAGAGAGAAAGAAAATAACAGACATTCATTAATCTAAGTCTTGAACTAGACCAGATGGCAATCTCGACATATCTGTATGGTGTATGTACATGTTTGACTTGAACTTGGGGGTACATAGGCTTGTCCTTCTGGATGATAGGTCCTAAAATAATACTCTTTGGAGGTGAGTGGTGAATCAGGTAGGGAATCCTTGCTACAGGAACCACAAAGATGTAGATGAATAAACCTTGTAAAATAGATTATTTGGTTTCATTTTTATTCCCTGGGTTTGAGACTTTGAAAAATCTAATAGTATTTCTTAAAGTGTTATTCCAGGCTGGACTTAATCATATTATGGGGAATTAATGTAAGTTTGAAACCAAGAATTAAAAGGGCGGCACCTCTTCTTCTAAAACCAGTCTGTGGTTGAGAGATAGTAATTGGGAAGAAATCTTTAAGAGAAAGAAGGCAATATTTATGTTATTAAAAACTCACTGTCTTACCTATATGGAGAAAAATTTTTCTTTGGTTACCAACCTTGGAAAATATGACTTTTATTTTATAAATGAAGTCTGTAGTAGAAACACTTAAAGAAAGAAAACTCCAACTAGGGGTTTCTATATATGGCTTTTCATACGAAGCTAATTTAGTGACACAAACAAATAAAACCTCTGAGGTCGAATTAATGGTAAATCACTGAATGATCTTTCCTTTTGAGATTTAAAATGTACCTTAGTATATTAAAGATCCAACATTTCCCAAGTTTTTGCCAGTATAATTTTAATTTTTTTTAAAGTTTATTTTCAGAGAGAGACAGAGTGCAAGTAGAGGAGGGACAGAGAGAGAGAGAAGGAGAAAGAGAGAGAGAAGAAGAGAGAGGAGAGACAGAGAATCCCAAGCAGGCTTCATTCTGTTAGCTGAAAGCCCCATCAGGCCTCAAACCCATAAAACTGTGAAATCATGACCTGAGCTGAAATCAAGAGTCAGATGCTTAACGGACTGAGCCACCCAGGTGCCCCTGCCAGCATAATTTTAAAAATATATTCATTAACTGTAAGTGTGCATGTGACTAAAGTTTGAGAAACAGGGCTAAGGAGCTCTGCCCATCCCTGGTGGTACAAGAAGTTCCCTCCAAGGAGTTCACAGTACTAAAGAGTGTGTTTTATGGCCTGTTGGGGGATAGGGTTATACTTAATGTTTGTTTACATTTCTTGGCTGGACCCTGATACCAGAGCTCCCTGAGGCAACAGAAAGTCGTCAGGAAGATCATTACTCTCTTTCTCAGGTTAGGGAGGTCATACAACCCCCCTAGGCTACCTTTCAGAGTTCCAGAAGTAGACTCAAGGTGACCATTAAAGCTGCTTCTAAATTCTGTCTTGTGTCTACATATACTTGATTATTATCCTTAGTTTCTGGGTGCTCTTGCTGCTGTTTTCCTTCTATTTGATGTCGTTTATAGACTTTTTGATAACCTTTTATTGCATTCTTTTGCTTTATAAAGCAGTACATAGTAGTAAATATTAAGAAGAATAGTATGAAGAAGAAAGTAAGTCACTTATAATCTCACCAGTCAAATAGAATCACAACTAGTAACTTTTTGTCTATGTGTTCTGTCTGTACTGCTATGTATAAAGATGTGATTCTGTGTATTTTTTTTTTTTCTTTTTGGTGCAGAAAAGGTGGTTTTATTAAAGCATGAGGACAGGACCGGTGGGCAGAAAGAGCTGCCTCTGTGTATCTGCATTACAAGAATTTACATCTTTGTTTTAATTCACATTATGTCATGAACATTTTTATACTATTCAAAATTATTTGTATCCATCATTTTAAATGATATACAGTAGTATACCATTTTAAAAAATATTTTTATTTCTTCTTGAGAGAGAGAGACAGACAGAGTGAGTAGGGAAAGGAGGGGCAGAGAAAGAGAGGGAGACACAGAATCCGAAGCAGGCTCCAGGCTCTGAGCTGTCAGCACAGAATCATATGTGGGGTTTGAACTCACAAGCTCCGAGATCATGACCTGAGCTGAAGTCAGACACTTAACTGACTAAGGCGCCCAGGTGCCCCTATAATTTTTTTTTTAATGTTTATTTCTTTTTGAGAGAGAGAGAGAGCAAGTAGGAGAGGGGTAGAAAGAGAAGGAGACACAGAACTTGAAGCAGGCTCCAGGCTCCAAACTTGTTTATGTCTATATAAATAAAACACAATTTCATTGTCTCAGTGGACCACATGAAAAACGACACAATAAAGTTTTACCAAACTTGGGGCATATGTTTGGGATAGCCAAATTCAAGGTGTAGGTAATGGAGAAAAGAACATATTTATGTTGTGGGGCTTGATGGAGACACTTTACGGGAGGAAAAATAATTTTCTCCCTACCCTTCTGAGTTCTTGTCTGAGACCCCCCCCCCACTCCATAAAAGATTAGCAAGAGAACAACAAAGTTTTTTTAAAAATACATATACCTCATGCTTACATGGGAGATACCCAGAAAAATTGAACAACTCCCCAAGATAGCTCTAGCCACCTCCTTTATTACCATCTTAAGTTAAAGACAAAAGAAAGGTGTTGGGGCAAAGGGAAGTCCAGTTATGGGAGGTTGCCAAGAAAAGTATAGTAAACAAGGTTTTGGTTTGTCATGTAGATTTAAGTCAGTGTTTCCCTGTTGATAAGACTGGAGACTTAGAGTCATTCTTTTCTTCCTGGTTTAGGGAGAGAGACACATTTACAAATGATTTCCTTTGTTAAACATAAATATCTCTTATGAAAGGGTAACTTCTCTTGTTTTCAGAGCTTCTTTCTTACCTGCTGTTTCTTAGACTAATCAGCTCACAATAATCCTTGTTCAGCCACCCTTCATTCCTCAAAGTGATGAACAGACATCCTTGAGAACAACTGAAGCAAAGAGATCCATGACTGAGGCGGGGTGGGGGAGACTTGTCAGACATATTATATGACACTGTAGATAGAAATCAGACATAATGGCTTCCATTTTTGTGTCCCTGTTAAATGGCATGAGGACATCATCCTACTCACCTGCTGATTTGCAATCAAATTGTTTTTCATGTAGGCAACTCTATGAGGAATACCAAGGGCATTACTGCCCACAAAATGTTTCAGTGATAGAAACCTAGAATATCTACCATCAGACTTTTGGAAGGGAAGCCGGTATGAGGGACAGGTAGAATTATCTCTTAGTCCATGGGCTGATTGATCCATCAATCAATCCATCCTTCTTTCACCCACATAATTAGCTGCCAGAGCATCCCCATGTTCTTCAGCTTCTTGAGGCTGTTTCTCCATCAAATATTTAAAAGAGTGGCTGGAGCTCCTGTAACAGGTATAGTAGGAGAGACTGTATATTCCTTGATATCTCTGAGGTTTCTTACAATATTTAACTGAATTAAAAATCACTTGTATGTCTCCTCCCTTTTCTGTATGCTTCTTTAGCCCAATTTACAACACAGTCCCTTTCCCCTTTTTTAAACAATGTCCTCACATGATGTAGTTGTATGAATAGAATTTACTTGGGGCGGCTGGGTGGCTCAGTCTGTTGAACATCCTTTTCTTGATTTGGGCTCAGGTCATGATTTCAGGGTCATGAGATGGAGCCCTGCATTGGGCTCCGTGCTGAGCATGGAGCCTGCTCAAGATTCTCTCTCTCTTTCTCTCTCTCCTCTGCCCTTCTCCCCACCTTATGCTCTCTCTCTCTCTCAAATAAATACATACATAAATAAATAATAATCATGTGTTAAAGACTTAAAAAATTGAATTTACTTAAGATTTGGCATTAAAGCTGGACTGCTTCTCACTGGCCAATTTCTCATCTTGGTCCTCCTGGCCTCTCACTTGTTACAAGATATTTTCCTCCTCCCAGTTTCTCAATATTATCATTTCCTGTAATTCTTCTTTATTCTATCTAGCCCATCAATAGTTCATATTTTCTCACATTAAAATTTTTTTCTTTATTTTAGAGAATGAGCAGGGGAGGGGCCAAGGGGGGGAGGAGAGAGAGAGAGAATCTCAAGCTAGTAGGGTTTGATCCCACCATCCTGGGATCATGACCTGAGAGGCCAAATCAAGAGTTGGATGTGCAATCAACTGAGACACCCAGGCCCTCATCTCCTATTTTTTATTAAAGCAATTAAATTCTGTCTACCCATGTGTGTGGGCTTCCTCTTTTATACCAAGAGATGTTATCAAGATACTATCTTAAATCTTGATGGTTCTCCCCCTAAGAAGAATTCTGTACTTGATACTTAAAGTAATAAAAAGCTTTCACATACCATCTATATCCATGTATCTATATTTTTATCCAGCTATCTATTTGTTTAATCCCTGCCAACATCTACACATTTATCCATCCACCCAACCCTCAAGCTCTCTGCTTGTCTCCATCATGATTCCTCCACAGCCCTCCAAAGACCCAGAACACTCTTTATGGGAAGTTTCTTTCTCTAATTTTTTGAAAAAGAAACTTATGCTTTGCACAAATAACTGTCAGCTGTCTGGAAATAACAAAGGAGAAACATATAAAAAGTGTATCTCTGGGAATAAATAATTGTAATCTTTGCCTTGGGCAAAGGAAGAACAGATAAGACCCAAGTTAGAATTAAGTGAACAAAACCAAATGCTTTGGGGCCACTCACTGAAGGACCTTGGCCAGGAATGACATATTTGCATATGCCAAAAGTTAGGGTGTTGGTAGAAATACACCCAAATGCAAACATACCATACACACACACACTCAGAAGTACTTAATATTTTTTCTTGAACTTTGCTTGAATGCAGCTGTACTCTCATTGTACTGATGATATCATGCAACGGATAATTAAACATTTTTTCTGAAAGTTGAATCCCTCAGCATATCACAGAGAATCCAATAACTGGATGGATCACTGACAATACTAACATTATATATGTGTGTGTGTATGTGTGTGTGTGTGTATCTATGTGTGTGTATATATAAAGTATGTGTATGTATATATATGTATAATATATAGTGATATATTTAGCAGTTAATGTTTATTATATATCATGATTACTTTAGATTTCCTATGCTTCTTTTTTATTAATTGTGTTAAATAGTTGAAAGTAACTTTGTAGCATTAGAAGCATAGGCCAAACTTGAAATAAATGCCATTCTTCAAAATGCTCCATCCCTATGCTGACATGACCAACTATTTGTGGTTTTTTTCCCCTTAGGCAGGGAAAGTTATTCCTATTGGAGACAGAGCTGCAACCTGTTTGACTGAAAAACTTCCCAGGGTGAGCATTTTCAATACCCATTTTTGTGAACATTAGACAACTCCCGACATTTCTTGTGAAAGTTGTATAAACTTAAGGTGGTCAGTTTTGATTCTTTACTGTATTTTGAGGTCTTCTATTGATTTTGTCCAAGGAAGTAAAAATTCTAGGCTTAAAATTTCCAGCTCTATAAAAACGATTGGGGATACCTGTTATTTCTATAGAAAAGAGTCATTTATGTTATGCTTTCTAACCTGGATACTTTCTGGTTGTTTTCTAAATATAATTTTTAAAATATGTTTATTTCTATTTCTATAAAACAAAGACATTTTTGGAAGTTTCATTCTTTGGGTCTATAGTTCCTCATGTACTTACTATGCTCATGCAGTAAAGGGGGGTTTCATTGACTGATATGGATTAATCTTGCTAATATTTTAAAAACTTTACTTAATTTCATTTTGTTGTCTCACTGTAGCTAATTACTCCACCTGCAGCAAAAAAATTTTTCAACTATAGATATCCACCTGCTGGAGCCGAAAGAGTATTTTATGGCAGAGCAAATGATCCCCAAATCGCACCTTATTTGACACATGGAATAAGATCTAAAATTTCCATACCGGTAACTCCTTTTCCATTTTTCCCTGTCTGTTATTAACTTCCCAAGGTGAAATTGCACAAATGAGATATTAATGAAATCATCAGTTCCAATTTCCTTCCCACTCCTACTCTTGAGTAGTGAAAAAATCCGAGCAGCAACAGCCAAGACACTGTAGAGATATTAATAGTCTGAGCCACAAACTACACATTCTCCCCTCAGATAATTAAGAGCCAAGTTGCACTCCATTTTTTTGGAGGAAAGAGAAATGCTGTTGGGCTTTGTTAGAATACAGAGAGGAGAAAAGCTGGATGATATCACCTTGAGGCAGTGCAGAGTGCTCGTGTAGACTTTGGGGTGACCCACATTTCTAGAATCTAAGTCAAGTGACTACAGAGCTCTCTTAGCTCTCTTCATAAACCTTCGATGCTCCTTGAAGGTTCATGTGTAGGCATGATTCAGCTTCATAGCTCCCATCCTGACAGTTCATTCGAAGATGAGCAAAGGCAAGGACAATGAAATGTTTTTCCTTCATCATGTTCTCTTCTCTCCAGCTACTGATTAGTTTCAGTTTTCAGATTTTTGCTTTTGGTTGTTGTTACATCTGTGCTTTATGTGATTTCTTTAGGCAAAGGTATTGATAAACCCACAGCCCATTACAACATTTCAACAGAAAATTAAAGATAAAAAGGAATCAGTATATTTAAGCAATCAGAGGGCACCATTAGGAAAATCTCATGATCAGACGCCAGGACTACCTAAAAGCCTGGATGTACTCCGTACGACATTTGGGACAGCAGTCGTCAGAGGTAACAACAACAACAGAAAAAATGGTGGGGAATTAGATGATAAAATAAGACTTCTAAAAAAAAAGAAAAAGAAAAATAATTCTTAGAAAATGGTATTGAATATCTTGTTGACATGGCATTTGGTGGTGGTACAAATGATGATTCAGAATGAAAGATGATATCATAGCAAGAAAATTATTCTCAGACCCAGAATCCTTAGAGTTTAAACATACCAAGCAGTAAAAATTCAGGTTTTGGAGGAAGATTCAGTGAATATAATAGAGGTGATATAAAGACAGGAGAGAGATTCAAGCAAGTTGATATTGGAGCCAGCTATGAAGTCTGCAACCCCTTCTCTATGAACATCCATTTGCGTGTTTTATTTCCACCAAAGCTTCCGATGTGTTCATAACTCTTAACTCTATGAAACAGACCACAGAACAAGTAAGTTCGGCCAATGCTGTGTACCACACTCCATCCGTGCAAATCCACAGTGTCTACCGCATATTAACCAAATGCAGGCAGTGCGTAGAGGAGAAGCTCGCTCTTCTTTTGAGAGGAGTGGAACACATCTTTCAACCAACAACAACTTAAAATGGAATTGATCACAGGCCACTGTTTCTTCTGAAGCCCCAGCCTCCTGCCATGTTGTCGGGTGAATTTTCCTTACATCTGTTCCACATTTATCCCCTCCTCCTTTTTCAGGTATCTTACCCTTTTTCTCTAGCATTCTTACCACAGGAGATCTCAAATTCCATTTTTCTTTATCTTGAAAAGAAATTCAGTTTTCTTTGTTTTTCTGCACACATTAAGGCTCTATCTCAGGAACCTTACTTTTTTTTTTTTTTTTTTTTTACCCAAAGGTCCATTAGATTCTTTTCTTAATATAGCAATATCCACTCTGGAGATAAAATATGCCCCACTCTTGGGATGAAAAGTCTGCAAGATCTACACTTCATCGTATTAGATCTAAAGTTAAAATTAGGCAAAATATGAAGCTTGAAAAAAATGTATTTTATTTTATTTTATTTTATTTTTTTTTTTTTGCAAATAGTTTATTGTCAAATTAGTTTCCACATAACACCCAGTGCTCATCCCCACAAGTGCCCTCCTCCATGCCCACCCCTCCTCCCCCCAACATCCACCAGTCCTCAGTTTTTGTCAGCATTCAAGAGTCTCTCATGGTTTGCCTCTCCCCTTTCCCCCACCATTTCTGCCCTTCTTCTCCCCCTTGGTCCTCTGTTAAGCTCCTCCTAATCCTCCTATACGTGCACACATATGATATTTGTCTTTCTCTGCCTGACTGAAAAAAATGTATTTTAAAGTAGATGATATATCTTTTTCCTTTTTAATGGGATTTAAAAATTGTATTTATGTAGACATAGAATTACATTACGATGATTCTATCATAACTGCTATCTAAGATTACATCATTCAATGTGAAAGTATTCTCAAGGTATACCGCATTTAAATGTATAATGGAAAGAATGTTCCAAAATGTGTGTATATCTATTCATAGCTGTAATAATTCATAAATCAGACAAAAAGTACTGCTTTACAGGTTTATTCTGAGTTGACCTACTTTCTGGGATTCTTAACTATTTGTTTATATGCTGTGTCCTGTCTTTCCTGCTAAATTTTCATTTGTGTTCTCTCAGAGTGCCCATGTAGCTTATCCCATTGGCATTCCTCATTTGTCATTTGTTCTAGTCAATTTAAAAATGTTATAAATAGATGGAAATTACCTTAAAACTGATGTCATCAATTCTTCCTTTAGAATTATCTGCTAGACATGTAGTGAATCCACCAAAACCCTATGAAGAAGTACTTAAAGAAGGAAAGGAAGGACATGATCTCTATGTTGTTTCTCACAACGATTATTATGTTGGTAAGTGTCCTCCAGTGTAAAATAGGCCTGAGGATTTAGGACTCTCAGGTTTGTGGAGAGAAATAAAGGAGATTATGTGCATAAAGTTAAATGCCTGGCATATAATAACCTGATCAGTAAATAATAACTTATTATTCATAAGGTCATAACCCTGATGGCTAGGAACACATATACTTATGCATTTTGTATATTAGATGTAGAAATGTATGTATTATTAAAAGGAAAAAACATCTAAGAAAGGTTACATGTTAGTTTTAGGCTTAAAAAAATACACTTCTTTGACATAGAAAATAATACTGCTTGGATTTCTCTCCTTCTCTCTCTCTGCTCCCTCCCTGCTCATGCACACATGCTTTCTCTCTCAAAATAAAATAAACATTAAAAAAATAAAAAATATATAATTGTAGAGAATTTAAATATCTCAAAAAATGGGGTGCACCTGGCTGGTTCAGGAGAGCATGTGACAATTGATCTTGGGGTTTTAAGTTTGAGTCCACACTGGGTGTAGAGATTACTTAAAAAAATAAAATCTTTGTGGTGCCTGGCTGGCTTAGTTGGAAAAACATGCGAATCTTGATCTCAGGGTCATGAGTTTGCACCCCAAACAGTAGAGATTACTTAAATATTAAAAGAAATACATACATACATACCTAAATATCTCAAAAAAATTGTAGAGATAGTAAATGTAACCTTGAAATTTCATTAGTTAGAGATAACTATAGTTTATATGTTGAACATCTTTTTTTTTTTAATGTTTTTTTATTTATTTCTAGAGAGAGAGAGAGAGAGAGACAGCGTGAGCAGGGAGGGTCAGAGAAAGAGGGAGTCACAGACTGAAACAGGCTCCAGGCTCTGAGCTGGCAGTCAGCACAGAGCCCGACGCAGGGCTCGAATCCACGAACCGCGAGATCATGACCTAAGCGAAAGTCGGACGCTTAACCGACTAAGCCACCCAGGCGCCCCATGTTGAACATCTTTTTAACCAGCAGGCACTAAGCCCTCTATCTTTAGTTAAACAGCAGAGTATTCCCTGTGCTTTTGGGGAACTTGCTATATACATTAAACATTTTTTATTTATTTAAAACATTTTTTAATGCTTATTTATTTTTGAGAGGGAGAGAGAGCAAGCGAGGGAGAAGCAGAGAGAGCAGGAGACACAGAATCCGAAGCAGCATCCAGGCTCCAAGCTGTCAGCACAGAGCTCAACAAAGGGCTGGAACCCACGAACCATGAGATCATGACCTGAGCTAAAGTCGGATGCTTAACTGACTGAGACATCCAGGCACCCCAAACATTTTTTATTTAAAATAATATGTCAAAAATAATGGGGTGCCTGGGTGGCTTAGTCAGTTAAGTGTCTGACTTGATTTTGGCTCAGGTCATAATCTCATGGTTTGTGAGTTTGAATCCTGAGTCATGGAGCTCACTTAGGATTCTCTGTCGCCTTCCCTCTCTACCCTTACCCCACTTGCAAACATGCACTCTCCCTCTCTTTCTCTCTCAAAAATAAATAAATTAATATTAAAAAAATACTACGTCAAGGGCACCATTCGGTAACAATAAATATATGTCTATTACATCTTTTAAATTCATTTACTTTTGGTTGTTACTAAAGTAATACATGTTTATTTTCTAAAGTACAAAGAAACTCTCCCACAATTCCCAGTCTTTCACAGATGATCCTTTCATAGATGCTTTTCTTTGTGCATTCACATACGAGTATATGTGTGTTTTGCTCCCCAATATACGCACTTTTTTCTACTTGCTCACCCCCCCCATTTAATATAATGCTTCAGTTGTCTTGTAATATCAGTATCTATATTGTACTTTTCAGTACTACAAAATATATTGCTTATATATCTTTGTGAATGTGATTTTTTAGGATATATTCCTAGATTTATGAACATTTGAAATATTTACTCTCAGAGCCAAACCATCCACCCAAATATGTGCCCCAATTTGCCCTTACACCCATAGTGTATTAGAGTTTCCATTTCCCATCCTCCTTAATTGTGAGTATTGCCAATCTTTATTTTTACCTGAGAGACAAATTATGATTTCACACTATTGTTTTTATTTACATTGTTTGGATTACTAGTGAGGCTGTATCTCCATCATTTCTGGACCTTTTAGCTGATCTCTAGTTTTAGTCTTTCTTACTTATCTAGAAATAGAAGACTACGTTAATACATGAAAAAAGTGCAGTATTAGATCTTGATTATAAAAAGCTCCCTGTTGGGTTCTCAGGCTTCACTTTCTCATAAGAGAGAAGTGAACATAATGAAATGGGAGGGCTGCAGTGTTCTGATGGTCTCACCAAATCAGCAAGTACAAGACGCCAGCCTCTCAAGTCTTAGCATAGTGGAAAGGAAATCTGTGGTTCCAAAGCACGGCAGTACCTCCCCTGATCTTCAGGATTTCTGTAACAGTCATGGGGCCTGCATTTTTCATCATTCATACATCTTTCTCCTACATCGTTTTCCTACTTACTTTCCGAACATGAAGACAAGGGGCTCTTGTCCCACCAGTCTCCCAGCCCACGTGGGACAATGCTTGTCCTCTGTCACCACATCTCTGCAATCCTGGCAGTGTTACAATTCTATTCGGTTCCCGCTCTCATTTTCATTGTCAGTGAGAGAGCGTAATGTACTTCTTGCAAGATAAGGTTATTTGTGTTGCTTCTCCTTTTTTTTTTTCTGCAGGAGAAGCAAAGAACCGAAAGTATAACCCATCAAGTTTCCATAGGTTTGACTTGTATGGGGTCCCAACACCACATTTTAATGATGGACGAGCCATGGCAAAAGCTTTATATTGGCTCCATGAGCTACAAATGTAAGTTTAATTGTATCGTATCCTGAAACAGGCGTTTGATATTGTGGCACATTCATTTGTAGAGGAGTATGTTGATTAAATTTATTTTTTGAAGAGGTGTAATGCATTGACATGGTTCAAACATAAAACTAATAGAAAAACATACACAATGATATGTCTTCCAAACTGTCCAGTTCTCCCAGAGATAACCATGATATTGTGTGTGTGTGTGTGTGTGTGTGTGTGTGTGTGTATGTATCATTCAAAAGTTACTTCATGTAAATCTGAAGACATCTATTCATGTTTTTAATCTATAGAATCACCCCTATTCATGTTTCTTAAAGATGTGGGCTTTCATATCTATACAAGATGGTCATATCATATATAATTGAACTCTCATTTATCATTCAGTTTTGTTTCATAGTTATTTGGGCAACTGAGTATCTGACTTAATTCTTGCAAACTGTGAGCTTTTTATGCTGAATTCTAGATAGGACTACTTGCCTAGAAAATTAAAATAAATCTGCTTAATTTTTCATTTTCTGTTATGTTTTATATATAAGTTAACACTTAAGCATTGGGAGATTACGAATAATAATTCGTATTTCCTCCTTTGCTTAAAAAATCAGAAGATTGGAAATACTGATATAGAGTCTTGAATGGTAGCCCCCAAAAAAGACATGTTCATGTTCTAATTCCTAGAACCTATGAATATCACCTTACGTGAGAAAAAGATCTTTGTAAGCGTAATTACGTTAAGGATCTTGAGATGAAGAGGTCATTTTGGATTATCTAGGTGGGCCCTAAATCCAACGATTAGTGTCCTTATAAGGGAAAGCAGAGGGAGATTTGAGACAGAAGAGGACAAGACACATGGAGAAGAGGTGACATGAAGATGGAGAATGACATTAGCCTCCAGATGCTGGAAGATGCAATGAGTAGATTTTCCCCTAGAGTGTTCGGAGAGAATGCAGCTTTGCTGACACCTTTATTTCTGACTTCCTGCCTCCTGGAATTGTGAATGTTTTTGTCATTTAAAGCCACCAGTTTGTGGGAATTTGTTGCAGCAGCCACAGGAGCCCAATACATCATGCCTGCACTTCTATACACCAGTCATGGGATTGGGTTTTGCTTTGCCCTCTGCCCTCTTTAAAGGAGACACTGGCCATCCAAGTGTCCATGGGCCTCGGTGTGCACACAAAGTTTGCCTTCCTACAGATACTCCACCTGCCTGGGTCATTCGTTTGTGTGGCCCCTGTGATAGCAGCTCCCTATGACAGAGGCAAAGGGCTAAGTACATTATGTGTGATTAATTTAATTTTACCAACAACTCTATGAGGTAGGTGTGTTATAATTTTTATCTTTTCCATCTTACATATGAAGAATCTGAGGTACAAAGAAGTTAAATCACGTACCCAGTGTCGTGCAGCTAAGAAGTACTAGGGGTAGGAATGAAACCCAGGCAGTGTGGCTTCAGAGGCTGCCCCTCACCCTTACACCAGGTGTATAGGCAATGGAGTCTGTGATCCCAGGCCTGAAATACTGATCTCCATTTCTTTTCTACTTTTTTAGTATATGAGTTTCTGATACTTGAATTATTCAAAGCAATAATGGTAAAACAGCAACCCAAAACAAATTCTTGTAATATTATACTAAACCCATATGAAATAGTTTTCTTTAGGGTACAGAAGAAGAGCCCATATAGCAAACATTTGTTAACCTATTAATATTGAAATGGTTCAACCATTATTTAAGGATTATTAAGGATTATAGATATATAAATTAAATATAGAAATTAATGCCTAAAGGGAGATAACAAAATATGATTTATCCATCTTAAAGCTTAGAAATGTAAAGCTGCTATCAATTTATGAAAGATCTAAAGTAAACACATTAATGGCAATGTGGTCCTTAAGAACATCCTAAGTGCAGAGCCTTTAGATTATTAACAAGGACATATTTATCAATGATTTGGGGGATAGTCATAGAAAAATACACTGAGTACAACCAAAACTAATGCAGTGTTATGTATCAATTATATCTAAATTTAAAAAAATACACTGAATTTGGGTTTTTTTGTTTTTTTAAATTTATTTCTTGTTTTTTTTAAATGTTTTATTTATTTCTGAGAGAGAGAGACAGCATGAGCAGGGGAGGATCAGATAGGAGGGAGACACTGAATCTGAAACAGGCTCCAGGTTCTGAGCTGGCTGTCAGCACAGAGCCCGACGCAGGGCTCGAACCCACGAACTGTGAGATCATGACCTGAGCCGAAGTCGGACGCTTAACCGACTGAGCCACCCAGGCGCCCCCAAAATACACTGAATTTGTAAAAGCAGGTAGCATGCAGGGATCATTTTCCTCCAACTTGTCTCTACCCCCAAAGAAACATCATTGATGGAAAAATGCTTTATTTGATCATACTTTTGTATTTTGAAACTTAATTATTGCTAAAGCAATAGAGAGATTCTTCATTGCTTTGGTTTGCTGGGTTTTTTAATGTTTATTTAGTTTTGAGAGAGAGACAGAGTGTGAGTGGGGGAGGAGCAGAGAGAGAGGGAGGCACAGAATCCGAAGCAGGCTCCAGGCTCTGAGGTGTCAGCAGAGAGCCCCATGTGGGGCTCAAACCCACGAACCACTACATCATGACCTGAGCTGAAGTCAGATGCTCAACTGACTGAGCCACCCAGGAGCCCCTGGTTTGCTGGATTTTTTCAAGTGTATTTATTTATTTTAATATATAAGTTAGAGAGAGAGAGGGTATGAGTAGGGGAGGGACAGAGAGAGAGAGCAAGAGAGAATGCCAAGCAAGCTCCACACTGTTAGTGCAGAGCTTGATGGAGAACTTGAACTCAAAAACCATGAGATCATGACCTGAGCTGAAGTAGGACAGTTAACCAACTAAGCCACCCAGGTGCCCCTGGTTTGCTAGATTTTAAAAAGCAGTCACTACTTCATTCTACACTCTGTTGTCTATTATAATTTTGGAGTTAAGCCTGTTTACAATTTAAGGTATCTCAGTTTTTATTTTAATGTAAATTTGGTTTACGCTTAACTTTTAAGGGATATATTTCCTCTGTAAAACTACCTCTGTCTATATTCTGTTTATTATCTTTGGTTTGAAAAGTCGGAATCTTCGTATGATGGGAGTGTGTGTGTGTGTGTGTGTGTGTGTATGAAAAAATTCACACAAAGTCTTTTACTCTCAGTTGTTTAGTGAATGCTGTGAGGTTGTGCCATGATTTTGAAGAAGTGGTTAGTTTGACACACATGGCTGCTAACAGATACTTCATAGTTAGTTCTCCTAGAAACATATTTTACGATGAAAGGAGTAAGCCCCCTGATTTATAATCCTTACCCACTTCAGCCTTACATATTTCCTAATCATGCCCTTTGGAGCTAGTTTTTAGAATGTCAACCTTATTTGTTCAAATTATGGCCCTTAAACTGCCATTGATTTATTCTGACTTTACCCATATTGTTCTTTTTTTCCCCTTCTTGAACTAATGGGAAGTAAATGGAGACATAAGAGATGAATTACTTTATATTTTGTCTATTGTTTCTCCACAGAGTGTCACTCTTCTCCAGAAATTTATTCAGCTTGGTATTTCTATAGTACAGGAAACAGTTTTAAAAGCAAATGGAGTTTAAGAATTTAATGTTCATTGTTTTTAGTCTTAACAAAACAATAGAGAATTTATTAATTTTAATGTTATTAAATAGTAGTGTTGTACTTCGCAGTTTTCAAAAGAAACCTTGTTCATTTAATCACAGTGATAGAAGTAATGAAATTATATTACAGAAAATTGGCAAAATAAAATCACCCATAATTCTGTCACCAAAATTCAGCCATTATTATCTTTTTAATGTATTTCTTTCTAGTGTAGCTTCCTGCGTAAATGTTTACATAGCTTTAATCACCATGCAATCCTATTTTATATCCTGCTTTCTCACTTCGCATAAAATAATTTTATATTGCTGTGTATTCTTAATAACCAACATCTGAAATACATGTGTATTCTTGTTAATGTGATATAATTTAATCACCCTCCATGACTAAACATTTATCTCTCTTTTTTTCATTTGTAGTCAATGAGGCTACAAACATTTGTATATATATATAACTGTCCCACATTTTAAATTATTATGTGGATGATCTTATGATTGGTTCCCAGATATAGATAAAAGGGAATGACCATTTTTGTGCTTTTTGAATCATATTACCAAATTATTTCCAAAAAGATTATAGTAATTTGCTTTTACCAAGTCTTTTACTATACATTGTGCCAGGGTTAGGTATTCTGTCTCTATATTTGCTTATGCACTATGTTAAAAGTGCCACTTCGTTATTCTTTTTTATTAACATTTATTACTGGACAGTATCATAATTTCTCCATCTATTTGCTTACTAGGTGTGACTTATCTGTTTATACCCTTTGGTTATTTATTTATTTGCTGCTTAATTTTAGAAATTTTAGGAGTTGCATTTATGATAATGATATTAACCCCTTGGTTTTGTTTACTGAAAAAATATTAAATCTGCTTGTCTTATTCTTTATACAAAATTTTATATTCTACTATAAACTTATCTTTAAAATAGAATATAAATGATAGAAGAATGAACATATACAGCTTTTTTTTAGCATATAGATTTTTTTTTGAAACTAGGTATGTTTTGATGACCCAAATGATACTGTGGTATTCCTCACCATCTGTGTATTTTGCAGCCAAGAATACTTAGGTAATAGAGATGGTTGACAATGTTCTAATTTTATAGGAAAAGAGGAGCGAAGATTGTATCGAAGAGAGTTGATGATTTCAAAGAAAAGTTTCAACACCAACTTGGAAGAGTTTTAGATCCGTAAGTTCATAATTAACTTTGAATTGATAGTGTCTTTGGATACAATGTAAAAAGTGCTCTTTTGGTAAATGTTGGTTTGTTTTCTATTAGGTTTTATCCATTAAAAAAGTCATCCTTTCATATTAGTCAGGGAACCCTACTAGCTTCTGTAGAGCCTGGGGTTCTAGGAAACTGCTGAGTCCTCTGAAAGGAAGAGGGCATTTGGAGAAGAGGGAGGGAGAATCCTGTGTAAAGCTTTATTTCTGGGATATTACTAATGAAATTTATCATGTTACATTTCATTTTTTTTTTCTCTCTCTCTCTCTCGTCCCTGTGTCTGTCTGTCTTCCTGTCTGCCTCTATTTCCATATTCTGCTTTGAGTCTATTCTTAATTTTCCTTTTAAATCTGGGCTATTGAAAGCCAGGGAAAGCTTTTAGCCATTGCTAATGCAAGCGGGAGGTTGGACAGAGGATCTGTTGGAGAACTTCTGTTTGATCTTCATAGTTTGGTTATAGGAGAAATATAGGCTATTAAAAACATATGGCAAGTGTCTAAATTCCAGAGATGTGCTGAGTATTTTAACTAAAGGATTTGTTTTCTTTGATAGCATTGCAGAAACAATGAATGTTCCCCCAGACCACACATTTGGAGCTTGTCTCCGTGCTGAGGAGTATGGTAAGTATACAAACTTTCCCCTTCAAAACCAAACAACAACCTCCCCACAAAGTTACACTGTTAAATTCACCATATCCTTCTCTCAAAGCTTCTAATTTTAAAGGTTTAAAACATTACATTAACATTAATGAGAACAATTTGTAGCACAAGAGAGAAAAATGTTCATATTATGTTTGAAACATGTACAGTTTAAAGCCTTTGTGAAAGAACACCTTAAGTGTAGTCAAGATTCAGAACTTTGTTTAGAAAACAAATATGGCCTGTATTAAATAAGCATAAGTTGAGCGAAGCAGCTTTTTAGTGAATTCGAACGTCGTACAAGGCTCTTGCTACCCAGAATGTGGTCTGCAAACTGGCGATGTTGGTGTCCCCTGAGAGTTTCTTAGCAATACAAAGTCTCAGGCTCCACCCACATCTACTGAATCTGAAACTGCATTTTGCAATATTCCCAGGTGAATTGTAGGCACATTCAAGTTTGAGAAACAACTCTGCTCTACAGCCACATAATTAAGAACCACTCTCTTCCCACCAGCCAATCAATCAATTAGTCCATAAAATGGCAGAAGAAACTTGCCAGGATTTTGTCTTTCTTTCTAAGCCATCTATAGGGTAGACATCCAAAGGCAAGACTATGCTAAAGCTTATCAGGTTTGGGCTAAATATCAGTGGTTTTCATATAGTCTGCAGTCTTCCTGCATTAAAATCACCCAGGGAATTTATGAAGTACACAGGTTCCTGGGACCTATACCCGGATGTTTTGATCCAGCAGGCTCTTATGGAAACTTAAACTCGAGTTGAAGAATGGCTGCTAAAAAGGTTTTAGCTAAAGCCCACTCACTGACAAATAAAATATACATTTATTGAGCTTATGCAATGATGTTTTTGCACAACATTAATCGCATTAATTAGGAGATTATATTTTGGGTCTGTTTTTTAGATGACTTGTTACATGTTTATTGTATGCCAAAGCATCTTAGAGGCTCTTCTTACCTGTAAGAGTGGTTCAGAGATGATTTAGGAAATGCATCAATGAGCCTGGAAAATAAATAGGTAATATGGTCAATTCTGCTTACTTGAGGGCAGGCTTCATGCTGGTGGGTGCTCCATCTTGCTATCTGTTGGATCCCCGGAGTCTAGCATACAGTACATTTTTCACAAATATTTATAGCATGAATTGGTGAATCTAACACATAGTTTATCATTTTGACATTTTGACAGCATTGACAAATTTCCTAATAGTTGATCGAAGTTATCCTTACAAATTGAATAAGATAGTGTTACAAAATGAAAAAGAACACTGACATTAATAATTTTAAAAATATTTAAGTATCCTTACCAGAATTGGTACTGCATAGTTTAACTGTGAAATGGGACTGTTAAGTCCTCTCTGAACTTTTTCTGGAGTTTATGGATGGACACAGATTAACTGTAGGTTTTCACCTTTTGTGACCATTGTTGGGGTCAATGAATAGCATTTATTCTGCAGAACGCTCCTGCTTGTAGGGACCTATTGATTTCTTTACTTGGCCTGAATTTCTCCTTTTTACTTAGTATGGAAATAAAGGGAGATGTGCAAATAATGTCTCATCCCTAAGGCCTGGAGTTACTGGTTATGTTAAGATGCCTCCAGGAAGCGTGCAAGGGTTGTGCCCAGCTCTGAGAACACACCAGAACCAAGACCAGTGGACAGGGCTGCATCATGGGAATTGGTTGCAGGCAGAGTACAGTTAAAGAGCTAGTTTCACTTTTCTGATGGCCATGGAATGGTAGCGAGGTCATGGTCTCTCGGGCCCAGAACTTGTACGCCTGATCTGAGCTCCTTAGAGATGACTCTTGAGTGATTTCAAGTGATTTGACATGAACTTCATAGAATATTCTTTCAGGGCCAGGCCAGGAGAAGGTATCAGGATATATCTCACTCACCAGGAGTCACACCTCCTAGTGAAGAGTATAGTGGCAAAACCAGATGGACTTGAAAAAACAATCATTCAAATGGTTATTTTTGGATGTTAATGGAGAGGGAAGGCCTCTGAAGATAAAAACTCAACCAAGAGCCATCTTATGGAGGAAAGAGGACCTTTATTTTACAGAAGAGCCACCCAAATAGTTTATATCAGGGGGAAGGAATGTGGAGGAGGAGAGGAAGCCATGCTTATTTGCCAAAAATCACTTTCACTGTCACTATCTCCTCTCACGGAGCCTTCTTCCTTATGCTTTGCCCACATGAAAATGGTTGTCTGATGAGAACTGATTCCATTTTAGATGACTTTGTTCTGAGACACTTGCCAAGTTCCTGGAGCCAGCATTGGCTGTAGGCTTCTCACACATATCTACCCTTAAAAAATGACTTTTGTCAGAGTAGGTGGGATTAGCTCCTGATTTTATAGTAAGAATCTCAGAGGTGCACTGAGTACCTATCGAAAGAGACCTTTGACAGAGCCTAATATAGGGATTTACATAAAGTAGGTATAAATGTTAGTTGCTGTGAACTGCACTAATGTAGTGATTTAAATGATTCCATCTAGGATGTGACAGTCAACTGCCAACATGACCTTGTCCCAAGATAGCAGGAAGGGAGGGGTATAGGCCAGGGGAAAATGAACTGAGGCAAAAGGTTCCTTCTGGTGACATCTACCAAACCATCACATCTGAAGCAACGAGGTCACCTCTAGTCTGATCTCTGTCACCATTAACATCCAAGGAATGTTTTCCAATAGAGACTGACAAGGAATGGGGCTTATAGGTGATGTGTATGTTTGTACTTTCTTTGAGTCATAATATGGGGAAGTTATGAAGGATAAATGAAAGCAAGGGCCAGGTCTGGGGCAGGTGGAGATGGGGGGGCATGTAGTAGGTGGATTGCAGACTTTATTACTTACAGATTACTGAGGGGATTGTGGGTCAGGACTCAGTTAATGGAACTGTGATGAGGGCTGGTCTCCTGTGCAGGTGATTATACTGGGGAAGCAGGGCTGAGAAATGGACACTTGATATACAGAATGAAGGCACACTGAAAATTCCTACTAGAAAGGAGTAGGGAATTTGAGTTCTGTTTTTCGAGGGATCCCAGGGGTTTAGTCAGCTTCAAGGGACGTAGAGTGGCCCCATATGGACTCTGTCCCACTTTCAGACCCTCAGCATTGTAGACAAATGTTTGCTAAGGGGCAGACAGGCAAGGGCTTCACTATCTGAGGAAAGAGCCTAGCAGGGCTGATGAATCCCCTCCCCCTGCATTCATTTTGTCAGAACTTTTTCATTGAGCAGAGAAGTCACATAAAACAGAAGTATTCAGTTTTATCAATTATGTACCTTTTTATATACAAGGATTCTCTTTTTTTTTAAGTTATTAATTTTTAAATTTATATCCATGTTAGTTAGCATGTAGTACAGTAATGATTTCAGGAGTAGATTCCAGTGACTCATCCCCTATGTATAACACCCAGTGCTCATCCCAGCAAGTGTCTTTCTTGATGCCTTTACCCATTTAGCCATCCTCCCACCCACAATCCCTCTAGTCACCCTCAGTTTGTTCTTTGTATTTAAGAGTCTCTTCTGTTTTTGTCCCCCTCCTATACAAGGATTTTCTATCACACTGCATAATAGAATCAGAGTTAGGTGTGAGGTTTTTTCATTTACAGAAGTTGCTAGATCTTTCTCTCTTTTAGGATGGGAATAATATTGACAGACTTTAAATTCTTTTACCTGAATTCAGATAAAGGACTTTTTCTGCCCTTCTTTAATAGGAGCTGGTGATCTCATCCATAACAGACTTCCTGGTGAATATCTTCACGGCAAGGATAGGCAGAGAGCCCTGATTGCAGCAGTGCGACATCACTTGAAGAAAGTTAACTACCAAAACTTTGACACTTTGCTGGCAGCCTTCAGGCACTATGACAAGGTCAGTAGTTGAACAGAATTTTCAGGACTATGCATGGGCTTACTGATCCTGGCAGGTTGGTGTAGATCAGGGGTCAGCACATTATGGCCTGTGAGTCAAATACAGCCTACCACCTGTTTTTGTAAATAGTTTTATATGCCAGTTTATTTTGAATATTTTCTATGGCTGCTTTTGCACTATAGATGCAGAATAATGCATCAGAGACTGAATGACTTGCAAAACCTAAAATATTTACTTGTTGGCTCTTGACAGTAAAAGTTTATTGACCCCTGGAGTAGATCAGTGGTTACCAAAGTGTAGTTCTTTTATCATTGTCAGGGTCACTTGGGAACCTGTTAGAAATGCACAATCTAAGGCCCACCCCAGACCTACTGTATCGGGAGCTTGGGGTTGGGGCCTGTGGACAGTGTTTTAACAAGCTCTGAAGGTGATTTTGATACTCATTCAATTTGAGAACCGCTATGGCGGATTAAACTGTAGTGTACTGGGGTCAAGGGGTCGGGGTGGCACCTAGATCCTCAGGGAAGATTTTCTGGGGTCTAGGTCATCTATACCTACAGCTGAGTATGTTCACAGAGTGCTGTCAAGGTCCAAGTCAAACTTAGAATGTCTCTCCCCTAGGGAAGTGGGGTGTGGTTTCAGTTTTGAGAGTATAAAATCATTCAGTTTTCAAGCTACTCTAAATTGTCTCCTTTGATAAAGTCAGATCAGTCTAGGGCTACATAGTAACCTCACACCATTTTAAGCCGTCATGGGATTGTTTTTACCAAGCTGCACTGCCTTTAGCTTACTAAGGTACACTATTGTGCAAATCTCTTGTGAAACCTAGCACAATTTTATTAGTGTGCTGATGAGGCGGTTATTTATTTTTGTCACATGCATCCTCTTCATAGAGAAATCCAGTCTTTCTAAAGGAAATAATTGTGTTTCATTGAAGTATCTGGTTTGTTTTTACCTCATGAACAGCATGGATTTTGTACTGATTGTGAATACCTTTTTGACTTGGCCTCCAGGAAGCTCAGAGCCAATTCAACAAAACACATCTACTTTTGTGAACATGATCTTACAGCATACATCTTGTGTGCTCTTCTTATTCCAGTTTCTTCTTATTTTATTCCATCTTTATTTTCTCTTTGCCCTGATTTCCTCACTTTCCAGGCTCTGTTTCATTGTACTTATTTTTCTAGGCAACCTGAAACTATTTTAGAATGAGTCCAATGTAAACAAATAAAACCTCATAAATAAATCTGTAATGATGCAATGTATCATCATCTTGGTTTGAGAAGAAAAAAACCGAGAAGAATGATTTTAGTTTATCTCAAAAAGAAAAGATAATGTTTGTATCTCCCTTACAATGTTGAGCACAGTTTTGGAAAAGTTACACTTTACATTTTTTATCTTAACGCCTTGATTACTCGTTGGCTTATTCAGTTTAATCCATTCATTTTTTTTGTTTTGTTTTTTAGATTAGAGGTCTGTGTGCTTGTGTTATACTGATGAATAAAAAGTGGGTTAACTATTTCATTTATGTTTGTGCCAATTATGTAGGGACAAATACCAATCAGTCACCCACTGCATGTCTCGCAAAGTTGTGTTTAAAAGAAAATGTAAGCATTCAACTGTTTCTCTGGTTTCTAATAGAGACCAATTGCTATTTACAGGTAATTAAAAATGAATCTTCAGAATTAAAATATGTAAGCTAAAATAAGTACATTTTAAGTTTTACTCAAATACAAGTATCTTACAAAGCTGATAGTGGGGTAAATTTAGATTGCAGTGGTACAAATCGGAAAACCTACCACAATACATGGTGCTCTGCTTTTTAAAAATTCTTCATTTTAAATGTAATTATAGGCAAGATGATCACCTTAATAGCTGTTGATTATCTTGGTGAACCACCAGGCACATTCTTTATGATAAAATTAAATTAAGCAGAGAGGAACTCACTGAGAATTATTTAATGTTGATGTACCTTTTAAATAGTTAACTTTTAATATGCACAATGTAGTGCTCGGTGTCCTTGAGGAGCTTTTTTTTTCAGAGAGGCTAATAAGATGTGGGTCTTCCTAGTATAGCTGTAGGATAATTTTTGATTATTTGAGTCTTATATTATTGAATGCCCAGATTTAGTTTAATGAAAACCACAAAACAAAACAGAACAGACGAGCTTGAATTCCTGAATGAATTTTCTTGACTTAGAGAATTAATTCTGTTATTTTATTGAACTCTCACTGTACATCAAACATTACTTCAGATTATGTGTAGACTTTCGATTTCAGAAATTAAAATCTAGAGGGGAAATGAAAAGACTCATCATGTCCAGGAGTGGTCACAGCAGAGTCCCAAATTTTCAAGATAGGTGTATATCATTCCAACTCCTTTTATTCTAAGTATTACCCTGGAAGTAGCTAAAATGAGATTATTCCTTTTTGGGGACAGTGGTGTTCAGTGATGAGACCCATTGTATGAGCCAGAAGCTACTGAGGAAGATAGACAATTTTTGAGGAGGTTATTCCAAAGCTTGGTCTTACCAGATGGCTATGGATGGTTGGGTGTAGGAAAGGTTCACTGAATACCTTGACCAGTAGCTCATTGTTGATAACACTTTTGCTATAAGACACACCATTGTCAGGCTGAAATGGTCCATAACACAAAACACATGACTCAGATTAATTTCATGGGCCATACTCTTATGCCTGGAGCTGGCTGATTGAACTGGAATAGCAATTCCATAGCTTGAAAATGTGTCAACTGTGTGATGCAGCACCAGTAGTTCTGAGAGGGGACAGAGGTTCCATGTACTCAGCATGCCAGGAGCATGGGGGCAGTGCCTTGACTGTGAGGTGTCCTCCCTTACCATGAGACAAATTGGCCAACTTTGGGCAGGAGTCACAAGTAAGGCATGTGGTGTGGTGGCCTCTTCCAGAAAGAAACGTGAAGTGTTTTTCTTTGTAATGATTGGTGTGTCACCATGTCTGGCACAACAGTGGACCCAGGAAGCAATAGTGGCAACATGGATGAGTTAGGCTCAGTCAGAGCTTGATTTAAGTCTGAGAATGGGCACAGAATGGACCCTTATTATAGGCATCTAATGACTTACCCACATGGTTCAATCAGCAGCTCTGATTTGTTGCCACAGTTTTCAGACTCAAAAAGAAGTGTTTTTAATCTTCCAGTCTGTAGTTTTCCAAATGGCAAACCAAACAAGCAGGCCATTGGCAATAGTCCAAGAGTTAATAAAAATCTAACAGGTTCATCAAGGGAAATACTGGCCAGAGCAATGAGAATAGCCTTGAGTTCCACCCACTGAGTAGACAGACTGTCCATTTTTGATCCTCCATAGCTCTCGTTGAGGTTAAAACCACAGCACATTAGTAAACCAGACCCAGAGGCTCTAAGTGTCAAAATCATTAGTCACAGAGACTTGTAACTCAAAGGGGTCATTAGGGTTCTGTGGCCCCAAAGATACTGGCATCCTCTACATGTGGCTCATTCATAATACAAACATGTAAAGCATCAGTGCCAGTTATGCTATATGGAATAGTATATTCTGCTACAGAAGTTATATATTGCTAGCTTTCCTTCCCCACTTGGAGCAAACCTCATCCACACCCCACTCGCTGAATCCAGACATCTCCTCCCCCTAGAGACTGAGTAGGATGATGACTTTGGCACTCCAAAGAGGCCATAAAAGTCTGAGACTTTGTCCCTCTGAAGTTAGGCAGTTTACTTGAACACGTGAATGTGGCATTAGATCTCCCTTGGGGACAGGGAGACCTTGGTCCCACATCTAGTCATCTTTCTGCTTAGAGCAATTGAGGTTGGGGCATGGAGGGGGTAGGAATCAAAGGTGCAGAGGGAGAGAGTGAGTCACTACCTGGTGAGTAGCAAACATTTACTTTGAGTTTTGAGTGGTACACAGCTCAATGAAACGAACCACCCAAGTTTTCCATGCACACAAATCCCTGTATTGGGCAATGAAGTCATCAGTGTTGGCACCAGCTGTTCCAGTTTTGGTTTAACAGCCATATCCTACATAGCTCTCCAGCTAGGGCTATGGGGTTTGCATTTTTGTTTGACTTGGGCTTGCAGCAGAGATTTTTATAAAGTAGTCTACTTGAATCCAGGGAAGTTAGAGCCCCCTTGTCAAGATAATATGTTTTAAATTCTCATTCTTTTTCAACATAAGCATCAGGGATGTTTTCTAGGACTAGGGATCTGACTGCAGTAATTTATCTAGAGTTCATTGGTCAGTTCCTCATTCTCCAGGGATCACCGTCACCAGCATTGTAAACCCAATCCTGAGCATTAGAGCTGAATGCTAGTCAATGAGTCATTTATCATCTCTTGGGAGTTTGTCTCCAGGAAATTTCTCTGAAAGGGCCACAGCTCCTTTATAGCAGCTAGGACCCACTGCAAAAATACTCACACCTTTTACTGTCTCCAAATGAACTTAAGGTTCAATAGACTCCAGGAGGAGTCTCCAAAGCCCTAAGATGCCTCCGCTCTTACCCTCTTACCGTTCCTCCTTAACAAGCGTTATGTGCTCTGCCTTTTATTTCCCAAGTGAATCAACTAGTTCCTGCCGGTAGCCTTCATAAATTTCCCTCCTTTCACACACAATGTAGGTATTCCTGTATTTAACTGTTGTCTGGAAGAAGATGGAACTTCCCCGCTTCTCCTACCAGGATGAGTCTTAGTGCTAGTTGTTATAATGGGCCAGATTGGTAGCATGTCCCTCTCGTCCATAGGAATGTTAACAACCAGCAGGCAACTGTCTGCTGTACCACCAGGTACTTGGCCTACAGTGACGTCTCCCATTTCCCCTCAATACCAGACAATGGAGTGGAGGACCATTTAGTTCTCAGTTGGGACACCAGAGGTGTTAAAAACTTTGAAAGCATGGGAAACCTGTCAAAAGTACACACTGTTGGTCAAATGAAATGTCAGGCACAAATCACGGTTACACCTGCCCTACCACAGCACGATTTAAAGAAAAACATTATCTGGGAGAAAAATTATTAAAATAGAATGAGCGGGGTACCTGGGCGGCTCGGTCGGTTAAGTGTCCAACTTCGGCTCAGGTCATGATCTCACAGTTTGTGGGTTTGAGCCCTGCGTCGGGCTCTGTGTTGACAGCTTAGAGCCTGGAACTTGCTTCGGATTCTGTGTCTCCCTCTCTCTCTCAGAAATAAATAAAAAAGTAAAAAATAATAAAATAGAATGAGCAAAAATTCTGAGGCACACCCTGCTCCAACCAGGGTTGAAATTACTGTGCACTTTTAGGACGACACAGTGAGGACTTCTCTTAATAACTGACTGCTCTTTTGTGAAAAAATAAGATCAATTCTTCGAATTTATGTGACAGATCTTTTTTTTCCTTTAAATGAAATAATAGATGTTGCCTACTCTGCTCTTAGGGATGATGCCTGCTTCATCTGTTTCTGCTTTGTGTCTAACAGAATGGAGATGGGGCGATAGATAAAGCTGAGCTGCGGGAGGCCTGTGCTCAGGTCAGCTTGCACTTAGATGAGCAGCTCCTGGACTGGCTATTTGACTACTGTGATGTGGATAAAGATGGTCTGATTAACTACCTAGAGTTTGCGAATTTTCTTAACTGGAAAGATAAAATGCCTCTGAAAGAGTATGAAGAGAGGGTCATTATTAAAGGTATTTCATTTTTGAAGATTGGCTAACTTCTTAAATAGACTTGTATGTTTTCAGTTTTCCAGGAGCTTGACTCTTGTCAACTGTGGTATTATATATTTAAAATTATGCACATGTATACATATGATTTGCTTGTTTATGAATAGAATACCTGGGGAAGGACAGGAAAGAGTTTGATGACATTTAAGGGGAACCAGGTAGCTAAGGGACACAGTAGCAGCAAGACTCAAATTTTAATCTTTGTGTTTATATCTTTTGAATTTGGAACTATGTATTGCACATTCAAAAGAAAGCAATTAAAAGCAAAGCAGTTTACACAGACACCCAAAACATGAAAGACAGTTCCTCAGAAAGCTGTTTGAAAACCATTGTCTTACCTCCCCTACCCCAGGAAAAGTCAACAGGAAAATAGACTTTGACCTAAGAACACTTATTCTTTTTTTAAAAAATTTTTTTAATAGTTTAGTGTCAAGTTGGTGTCCATATAACACCCAGTGCTCATCCCCACAAGTGCCCTCCTCCATGTCCACCACCCCTCTTCCCCTCCCCCACCCCCATCAGCCCTCAGTTTGTTCTCAGTATTCAAGAGTCTCTCATGGTTTGCCTCCCTCCCTCTTCCCCACTATTTTTCCCCTTCTTCTCACCCATGGTCCTCCGTTAAGTTCCTCCTAATCCTCCTATACGCAGAACACTTATTCTTTTACATTTTGTAAAAAAAAAAAATAAAATAAAAACATAATCTTGACCTTTATTCAAATATTTTCATGTTTCCACATTGACTTCCTGCATCAATAACCATGTATTGATATGGACATATGCATATATTTTAAATGTAGCTAAAATCACAGTGAATGTACCATTTTTATTTGGCTTTTTAAAATTCGGCTTTCAAATTTCTATGGAATTAAGAAATAGTTTTATGGTAAACTTTTGTGTAAATTTCATTTTCAGTTCCCTCATGCCTATATATTATGAATTACTAAGCCATTTCCTCACTCTTTGAAATTTAGGTTATTTCCAGATATTTTGAAAGTAACATTGGTAACACTCAAAAAACTTTGTTTCTAATTATATCTCATTTCTTATGAATGTTATTATTGTCCCAGAAGTAACTCTATTTTCATTTTGCTTTCCTAAATGATTGTACCAGTCTGCAATTGTATCAGCAAAATCTTTGAGGTTTGACCCTAAATTTGCTACCACTGAGTATTCTTTCAAACATTCTTATAATTTACTTGGTAATATGATACCTTGTTTGCTTTAAGGTTCAAATCTTGATTATTAAGGAAGATTAACTTTTTTAAAAGACTGTTTACATTTTTTATCTCCTCTTGGAATATTTTTCTCTAAAAAATGAAATTATTACTGTTTTCACTTTTATTTCTGGATCATGCCTTCCTGAAAGGCCAAAGCCAAATTTGGGGCTTTATTGACGATGTGACCCCTTATGGGTTTCTGAGATGGCCTTTCTAGTCTAACCACGAGGAAAGTAGGAAGTTCCTCTCTACCTACTGAAGATTTTACAGAAAACAGTTCTACCCTCATCTTCTTGGAGATACAAAGGAGTGATAGATATATTTTCTTCTTGGCACAACTCATGAAGTAGTGGGGGAAGGCAGAAGCCTGTTGTCAAACCAGATTTTCAAATTGTTCTTGGTTTTGGGGTTCTGACTTCATCAACCATTTTCAATGGAGTCCTTGAGATTTTTCATCTTCTCTGAATCTTCTAAGATAGTGGCCAGTGGTTTAGTCAGAAGAGGCTCAGGAATATTTTGCCAAGAGTTTTTTAATTTTTTATTTTTTTTAGAGAATGTGAGCACAGGCGAGTGGGGGATTGGGGAGAAAAGGGGCAGAGGTAGAGGGAGAGAGGCTTAATCAGGCTCTGTGCCTCAGTGCAGAACCTGATGTGGGTCTTGATCCCACAACCCCTGAGATGACGATCTGAGCTGAAATCAAGAGTTTCAACTGAGTTTCAACTGACCAAGCCACCCAGGTGCCCCTGCCAGGAATTTTCTTAGATCAAATTCTATCTTACTGTTGACTTCTAGAGGAAAAGAGGTGAGTGTTCTAAAGTAGTGGCTTTCTTTCTTTTCCTCTTTCTTTCAGTTGCTATTTTTTATTATTTTTTATTACCTTTTTTCCTTTTCAAATTTTTATTTAAATTCCAGTTAGTTAATAAGGCAGCGGCTTTCAAACAGTTTTCTGAGAAACGGTTTCTCATACTTTGTCCAGATTTCTGCCTTTTGAGGGGTGCAGGAAGGGATTAGAGGTTTTGGAACACAAGGTCTGAGCGTGTTTGTGGCAACGACCGGCAGGAGTTGAATAGGGGCTGCAGACTTTAGATAGGCATGTCTTTTCTGGTGTGCCATGGTTCCCACCCCAGTCTGTTACTGGGGTACCATTTGCCTTTGCAACCCTTGTTTGGCCTTCCAGAACGCTGAGAGTTCGTCTAGATATTGAAAGACCACAGCGCCCTCTAGTGCTAGCTGTGTAGCTACCAGTTCTGTGAAAAAGCTGTGTCAGGGATTTACTCCTAAATTTCAGAATAACTCAGCAAAGCAAACCTTCAAAAGGACAGAGTCTTAGAATTTGAATTTTACTTCAGGGTTTTCTTTTATACACCGATGTGAGGAGGGTTATTTATATAATCGGTTCTTGAGCTCACACAGTGTTCTCACTGCCAGTCCAAATGTTGCAATGTGTGGGGCTCCCTGCCACCATCAGGTATGTGTGGAATTTACAACTTCAGCCTGTCTTTTCCCCTCCCTCCTTGGGGTAGAACTCTGGAAACAACTCTGGTAATCCTGTAGTTCAAGTTAAATATGAAAATAAGCTATTTTTTTTTTAAAGGAGAAATAAGCTTCACGGTTTCATTTGGTCTCTCAAATTTAAAAGCTTTATTCTAGGGGTGCCTGGGTGGCTCAGTGGGTTAAGCATCCGACTTTGGCTCAGGTCATGATCTCATGGTTCGTGGGTTCAAGCCCCGCATCGGGCTTTGTTCTGACAGCTCAGAGCCTGGAGCCTGTTTTCAGATTCTGTGTCTCCCTCTCTCTCTCTGACCCTCCCCTGCTCACACTGTCTCTCTCTCTCTCTCAAAAAATAAATAAAACATTAAAAAAAAAAAAAGCTTTATTCTAGAGTAAAGCGAGTGGAGTGGCAAGAAGAAACCTTAGGCCACATTGCTATTTCCTGGTATATGACATTGGCCTGCCCTTGCTCTCCCACAGTGGGATGCTGGCCTTAGTGGAGGATTTCCACTAGCCCAGTCTCTGCCTCCACCAGCAGGGAGGGACTAGCCAGGAAAATGGATTTTGCTATAGAGAAGCAAGCACCAAGTAGTAATTTCTTCCTGTACTTTTTTTTCCTTTCCCTTTTCTCTCTTTGCTTAAAGGTAGAAAACTGGATTGTACAAACCCTGTGGAGGCTAATGTTGAAGAATCTGAACCAACTCTCCTGATAAAGCCAGAAGATATTATCTTAAAAGAACTAGGGAGCTCAGAAAAGACTCTCCGGACACTTCTGAGGCCAAGTGATAAAGTTTCTAATCACTATACAACAACTTCTTCTGAGATCAATGCGGTTGTAGGAGCTGTTCCTTCTCTTTGTGAGTGTGTCATGGTATTTGCTGGGTTCTAAAAAGATCAGTGAACATTGAAGTGTTCTTTGTCCTTGTATTTTCCCCAGTCTCTTATCTTCATTAGGCTGTTTCTCAAAGCCTAAGGCCTTTCATTCAGTTCTGTATTTGAAGTATCCAAGGGGCCTCAATGAATGTAGGGTGAACTGAACTATTGTTAATGATGACCCAAGTAATATGATTCTCTCAGTAACTAATGAAATTGATCTATGATCAATCTATGATGATCAGAACATTGAATATTGCTCGGACTTTGCCAACTATTAGGAGACATATAAGCCATGTGATTCTTAGCTACAAACTGATTTGCCCCCAAATATTTGAAGAGCTTTCACAAAACTCTTCTCTGTATCTTCATTCCCTATCTGTTAGTTTGCTAGGGCTGCCGTAACAAGGTGCGCAAACCGGACGGCTCAGACAGCAGATTTATCGTCTTACGGCTCTGGAGGCTGAAAGTCTGAGGCCAGGGTATTGGAAGGGCTTGGTTCCTTCCAGAGCTGTGAGGGAGAATCTGTCCCCAGCTCCTCTCCTAGATTCTGACAATCTTTGGTGTCCCTTGGCCTCTGCTGCATCACCCTGATCTCTGCCTTCACCCTCACATGGTGTTCTCCTGTGTGAGTTTGTGTCCAAATGTCCCCTTTAACAAGGACTCCCCTCACACTGGATGAGTACCCGACTCTACTCCAGTATGACCTCATCTTAATTAATTACAAATACAGTGACTATTTTTTTTAAGCTTTCTTTCTTTCTTTCTTTTTTTTAATGCTTATTTTTGAGAGAGAGAAGGACAGAGCAAGAGCAGGGGAGAGGCAGGGATAGAGGGAGACACAGAATCCGAAGCAGGCTCCAGGCTCCAGGAAGTCTGCACAGAGCCTGATGTTGGGCTCAAACCCACCTGAGCCAAAGTGGGATGCTTAACCAACTGAGCCACCCAGGAGCCCCTAAAATTTTTTAAGTCATCTCTACACCCAATATGGGGCTCTAACTTACAGCCCCAAGATCAAGAGTCTCATGCTATACCGACTGGGCCAGCCAGGCGCCCGACAATGACTCTGTTTTTAAATAAGGTCACGTGCTGAGGTACTGCTGGTGGTCAGGATTTTAACATATAAATCTGAGGAGAGCATAGTTCAACTCATAACACCTCATTATCTTAATATTGAGCATGATAACTCTTGGTTAGTTAAAAAGACTGTGGGTCAAGATCACTTCCTTAGACTAAGGACATGACTAAGGATTTACATATTTTTCTTAACTGAATTTTTTTTTAATGTTTTATTTATTTTTAGGAGAGAGAGAGAGACAGCGTGAGCAGGGGAGGGTCAGAGAGAAAGGGGGTCACAGACTGAAACAGGCTCCAGGGTCTGAGCTGGCAGTCAGCACAGAGCCCGACGCGGGGCTCGAACCCACGAACCGTGAGATCGTGACCTAAGCGAAAGTCGGACGCTTAACCGACTAAGCCACCCAGGTGCCCCTGAATTTTTAAGATATACTATATATTCTGGTGTACTGAGATCTTCTACCCCCATTAGAGTAGTGCTGTCCGATAAAAATATAATTTGAGTTAAATGTATTTAATAAATTTTAGCAGTCACATTAAGAAAAAAACAGGTGAGGGGCTCCTGAGTGGCTCAGTTGGTTGAGTATCTGACTTCAGCTCAGGTCATGATTTCATGGTTTGTGGGTTCGAGCCCCATATCAGGCTCTGTGCCAACAGCTCAGAACCTGTAGCCTGTTTCAGATTCTGTGTCTCCTTTTCTCTCTGCCCCTCCTCAACTCACGCTCTGTCTTACTCTGTCTCTCAAAAATAAATAAATGCAGGGGCGCCTGGGTGGCTTAGTCGGTTGAGCGTCTGACTTTCGCTTAGGTCATGATCTTGCGGTTCGTGGGTTCGAGCCCCGCGTCGGGCTCTGTGCTGACTGCCAGCTCAGAACCTGGAGCCTGTTTCAGTCTGTGACTCCCTGTCTCTCTGACCCTCCCCTGTTCACGCTGTCTCTCTCTCTCTCCTAGAAATAAATTAAAAAAAAAAAAAATTAAAAAAATAAATAAATAAATGCAAAAAAAAAAAAAAAAGAAAGAAAAAAGCAAGTGAGGCGTTCTTGGGTTGCTCAGTCGGTTGAATATACAACTTTGGCTCAGGTCGTGATCTCACAGTTTGTGAGTTTAAGCCCTGCATTGGGCTCACTGCTCTCAGTGCGGAGCCCGCTTTGGATCCTCTGTCCTCCTCTCTCTCTGCCCCTTCCCTGCTTGTGCTCTCTCTCTTTCAAAAAAAAAAAATAAATAAAAAAAGGATGGATGAAATTAATTAATTTTAGTAGTATATATACTTTATATATAATACATAGATCTCCCAAATATCTTTCAACAAGTTATCAATATAAAATGATTAAATATTTCACCTTTTTTGGGTACTACATCTTTGAAATTCAGTATGCATTTTACACTTAACATCATATCTCAGTTTGGACTAGCCCCGTATCTTTCTTTTTTTAATATTTATTTTTTATTTTTTGAGAGAGAGTGAGAGCACATGCATGCAAACAAGGCAGGGGCAGAGGGAGGGGTAGAGAGAGAATCTCAAGCATGTGGAGTCCAATGCAGGGCCCAATCTCTCACAATGTGAGATCATGATGTGCGCCGAAATCAAGAGTCAGATGCTTGTGGACTGAGCCACCCAGGTGCCCCCGACTAGCCCCATTTCAAGTGTGTACTCAGTAGCAACAGGTGGCTGGTGGCTACCGTATTGTATATCTTGGTTTTAGGATGTCTGTCTTCCTCTCTCATTGATGTCCTAGGTTATCCCATCTATGGTGTTCCAACCGTTCGGTCTGATATCCCTGCCCCCCGAATTCGTCGCATCAGTGATAGAACTAATTATGGTGAAGAGGGCAATGCCTACTCATTACTACATCCTACTGTCTTTGGCCAGAAAGGAGTGTTTGAAAGAGACTTCTTCAAGACAAGATCCAAAAAAGAGGTAGAGCGTATTATTTCAAAAGAGTTGAAAGACATGTAAACTTCACATAAACACACAAAGATGAAAATGCTTATTTATCAACAACTACTTGATTTTAAACTTTTAAAATGTTGAGGTTTTATACTACAAAAGTCATCAGGATCCCCGAATAGAGGACTCTTAAGGATGTTGTTCGGTTTGGTTGTGACATTTTGGTACAATTCTTGAAGCAGAGTTTCCTCTGTGATAGGAAACGTTACATTCATATCACACATCCACTAGGACCTATGTATAAAAAGAAAACTGTTTTCCTAAGGGACTCAATCAAAAGGGATCGATCCCTTCCTTGTGTAAGTATCTCGTGGTTTTATATCTCCAAAACCGAAGAGTAGGTATGAGAAGGCCCACTGCCACCCTCCTTATGTACTGCTGTCTTATGTCATAGATTATCTGGGAAAGCACTAATTTAAAATAGTCTGTCCTGTTGCCATGTCCTTTGTCAGCCATGTATCTTGTTTCTGTTTTGTTCGTTTGCTAGAAAACGTGGTGCTCATATTCCAGGTGACTTTCTTCCTAGGTGGATTAGAAAACAGGAGTGACAAGCTGGATCAGAATAGCCACTGGGGTCCCAAGGGCCAAAGATTAATAGCAACACATGGTCAGCCTGTGTTGATCTGCACTCGTGGAAGGCAGTATGAAATCTAGGGCACAACTGCTCCTTGTCTCATATCCAGAGCTAGGAATGATTTGAGGAGACATGTAGACATATGATGCCTTCTGGGACTTCAGATAAAGGGTTGATGTTTGAAAATTTACTAACTCCTACCTTGATTATAACAGATTCATTCCAACAATTCATCCCCACTGAAGCAGGGGACAGAGGAAGGGAGAAACTCAGAGGTGAGGCCTTCTGGCTGGCCTTTGGGACCACCCCTGGGGCATCAGAGAAGGGACACCCCCAGACTGTGTTTTCACTTCCCTTAATTACTCTAAAGGTCCTATGAAATAGAAGTTCAGGGTTGCCGAAAGAAACAAAAATCTCCTGCTTGTTGCATGATGCCTAAAATTTTTTAAACTGGGAAGGCATCCTTAGTCTCACCCATTTGGAAAAAAAAAAAACCCAAATGCGTGGTTGGAGTGATAATACTAACTTGAGAATGGATGGGTTTCTGAAAAGATCAGCTAATTCATGTATTAACAATGGAATGGGGTCCTAAGGGAGGGATGCTTCCTGAGGAGGGGAAAGGAAGCGGAGGAGGAGGCCCCTTCAGGAGTTCACTCCTTACCTGCCGTTGAGGGTGGGGCAGGGAGGAATGGCGCTCTGCACAGGGGCACTGAGGTGTTTTTCGCTGTAGGACAGCAGCTGCCAGCAGCTCTACTGAATTTCAAGTGTATCTGATCATACGGTTAATTTCCCACGAGGGCACATCATTTCTCCAGGATCTTTAAATTGTTAAGATTCCATTTAATAGATGTATTCTGCAACTCTCCCTTTCTTTGGCTTTCCTATTCACTGTCTAACCTTTCTTTCCATTTCCCTCTTTGCTTTATTTAAAAAATTTTTTTAATAGTTTATTTATTTTTGAGACAGAGAGAGACAGAACATGAGCGAGGGAGGGTCAGAGAGAGAGGGAGACACAGAATCCAAAACAGGCTCCAGGCTCTGAGCTGCCAGCACAGAACCTGATGTGGGGCTCGAACCCACAAACCACGAGATCATGACCTGAGCTGAAGTCAGACACTCAACTGACTGAGCCACCCAGGCACCCCTGCTTTATTTTTTTTCCTGTATGCTTCACAGTAAATGTTTTTCCTATTTTATATTTAATTTTTTCCAAATCTTTTATTTCTTCTACTCATTCTAACATTTCTTTCCACTGCTAGTTCTTATCTTTCCTTCCTTATATTTTCCCTGGGACATAAAAACTATGTTTTCCCTTAATAATTATCATTGCAGAGAGATTGCTAATAACCAAAGTTTGCTGGTTTTCATATATATTCAGATTTTAGTTTGCTCAGTTGTTCATGCATGCTGTATCTCTCTGGCATTTGCATATCCACAACTATAAAGTTTATAACGCCATTTAGGAGCATTTTATAAATGATCCTATTTTAGAGAAGGGAAACTAATTTTCAAGGGGCATGAACACATACACAAAATCCTAGTGACAAGAAGTGAGTGAGATGGAATGTAAATCCAATGTGTTTTCTATCTTTAACTTTTTACTCTTTCTGCTTGAATTTGGCTTCTTCCCTTTAAAATAACCAGAAACACTTAAAGCTTTGAAAGTAATTTTATATATGGGTGAGTAGAGGTGAAGACTGTCTTATTTGTATTAATGTTTATTTATCTTGAGAGAGAGTTAGAGTGTGAGTGGGGGAGGGGCAGAGAGAGAGGGAGAGACAATCCCAAGCAGGCTCCGCACTGTCAGCACAGAGCCCAACATGGGGCTTGAACTCACTAGCCATGAGATTATGACCTGAGCAGAAATTGAGAGTCGGATGCTTAACCAACTGAGCCACCCAGGTGCCCCACTGTCATATTCGTAGTAACAAAATGATTCCTGAACTGAAAGTATTGGAATTTCAATATCTGCTTATTATTATATGTAATAGGTACACCCATACACACACGTGTTTTTTGGGGGCACACACCTTTTTTGGGGGATACTCATACTCTTAGGTCTTATAAAGATATATTTTTTAAAATTTTTATTTCTTTTGAAAGAGAGAGAGACAGAGTAGGGGAAGGGCGGGGAGAGAGAGGAGAGAGAATCCCAAGCAGGCTCCATGCTGTCAGCACAGAGCCTGATGTAGGGTTCAAACTCCCTAACCATGAGATCATGACCTGAACTGAAATCAAGAGTTGAACACTTAACTGACTGAGCCACTCAGGTGCTCTGAAGATATTTTTAAAATACAAATTTAAAAACACAAATCTCAGTCTGACTTTCATTTTTTTCCCCTAGATTGCAGAGATATTATATAACATTGGTGTCAAGCTTTCTGATGAAGAATTTGAAAATGTATGGAATCTTGCATCAAAAAAGCATCACAGAGGAGAAGTTTCCATCGAGACTATCAGAAATGTTCTGGATGAGCTACAGCATGCAGACCGGATCAAGTGTAAAACAACCATGTGATATTTTCGGAGTTCATTCATTTAAACAAAAGAATTGTTATATCTGTGTCCATTAAAATGTTCAGCCCATTCTGGTTTTAGATATGTTAAATTTCAGCAGTCACTGTAGAAGGACTTAAATGTCTGTGTGTGTTTCTAATAAATTTGATTTGGCATTTTAAGGTTAATTTTATTGTTTTCTGTAAAACACCGAAGAACTTGATGAACACTTAGAGTTAACCTTTCATCTCACCAAAGGCCTAGTTCAGAATGATATAGACATTTGTAATGAAAGCATTGTAGATAAATGCTTAAGAAGTCTATGCATTTTAGTTGGTTGAATGAAATTCAAAGTCTAGTTTGTGATACTAGGTTGACAAAATTTTGCCTTCAACCTTTTGTTATTTTTCTCTTGAGGTGTCACTATGACAGAATGTAAGCTTAGCTAGCTTTCAATCCGTGTTAGCATCTGAGGAAAACAAGCACACACAAGGAGCAAAATTTGGAGAACAAAAGCTGGAGTTCTGACAATGCATGGTAGCCACTACTTTTAATATATTCCTATGGCCATTTATAGCAGCAATAGCCAAATTATGGAAAGAGCCCAAGTATCTATCAACTGATGAATGGATAAAGAAGATGTGGTATACAAAAGTATTACTCAGCCATGAAAAAAGAATGAATTCTTACCATTTGCACTATCTTGATGTAATACATTGTAACCATTTTTATTTTTTTATTTTATTTTTTAAAAAGTATTTCTTTTTTTCTTAAGTTCATTTATTTTGGGAGACAGAGGGAGCAGGGGAAGGGCAGAGAGAGAGAAAGGGACAGAGGATCTTAAGCGGGTTCCACACTGAGAGCAGAGGGCCCCATGTGGGGCTTGAACTCATGAACTACAAGATGATGACCAGAGCCGAAGTCAGACACTTAACCAGCTGAACCACCCAAGCACCATCATATCAATTTAAAATAGGTTTATTGAGGTATCATTTAGATGCAGTAAGATCCACTGTCACAAACAACAAAATTCTATCACTTCACAAAATTCTCTGGTGCCCTTTTGCAATAAACATCTCCTCTTCCGCATTCTAGCCCCTCACAACCACTCATTTGTTTTTTTGTCCTGTAGCTTTGGCCTTTTTCAAAATGTATCAATGGAATCATGGGATATGTAGCTAGCTTTTTGAGACTAGCTGCCTTCATTTAGTATGATTTTAAGATCCACCCATGTCATTGCATGGATCAGGAGTTCACTCTTCATTGCTGAGTAATATTCCACTGTATGGATACACCACAATTTATCTGTTAAAGACATTTGAGTTGTTTCCAGTCTTTGGCAAATCGGAATAAAAATTCTATGAACACTTGTGAATAGGTGTTGTGTAAACATAAGTTTTCTTCTCTCTTGGAAGAATAACTATGGGTGAGATTGCTGGGCTATGTGGTAAGTATATGCTTAACTGTATAAGAAACTGAAAATTTGTTCTTCAAAATGGCTCTATCATTTTGCATTTTCACCAGCAATTTATAAGACTTCTAGTTCATCCTGGTACTGTGTTTAAAAAAATTATTTTCATCTAATAGGTCTGCAATAATAGCACATTGTGGCTTTAATTTATATTTCTGTAGTGACTAATGATGTTGAGTATCCTTTATGGGCTCATTGGCCATACATATATCTTCTTTGGTATACATTCTAACATGCTGCCTAGGTTTTTTTTTTTTTTAAGTGTATTTATTTTGAGAGAGAAATAGAGGGAGAGAGAGAAAGTGTGAGCAGGGTAAGAGCAGAGAGAGAGGGAGAGAATCCCAAGCAGGTTCTATGCTATCAGCTTGGAGCCTCATGTGGGGCCTGATCTCATGAACCATGAGATCATCACCTGAATAGAAATTGAGTCAAATGCTTAACCACTTAATCAATTTAGTCACGTTGTGCTTCACTGCCTATTTTGTTTTAAATGACTTTTCTTATTCTTGAGTTTTGAGAGTTCTTTATATATTCTAGATACAATTTCTTTATCATATGTGTGTTTTGCAGATATTTTCTCCTATATTTAGCTTGCCTTTTTATTTTCTTTAAAAAAATTTTTTAGGGGCGCCTGGGTGGCTTAGTCGGTTAAGCGTCCGACTTTCGCTTAGGTCATGATCTCGCGGTTCGTGGGTTCGAGCCCCGCGTCGGGCTCTGTGCTGACTGCCAGCTCAGAGCCTGGAGCCTGTTTCGGAGTCTGTGTCTCCCTCTCTCTCTGACCCTCCCCTGCTCACGCAGTCTCTCTCTCTCTCTCCTAGAAATAAATAAAAAAAATTTTTTTAATGTTTATTTTTCAGAGAGAGAGACAGAGAGAGAGAGAGAGAGAGAGAGAGAATGAGAGAGTAGGAGAGGGAGACACAGAATCTGAAAGGGGCTTGAAACTCTGAACTGTCAGCACAGAGCCTGACATATGCTCGAACTCACAGACTGTGAGATCATGACCTGAGCTGAAGTTGGTTGTTCAATAAACTGAGCCCCCAGGTGCTCCACCTTTTTATTTTCTTAACAGTGTCTTTCAAAGAGCATAAGCTTAACATTTTGATGAAATCCAGTTTATCAATAATGTAGCAAAATTGACAGCCCTCCTGAATTTGGTGATCATAAATTTAAAGAGACCAATCACTTGATTTTGTGTTTTTCTTTGGTTAGTTTCTTTGGTTATTCTTCATAGAATAAGTGGAGATCTGAAATTAGGGGTGGAATTTCATCTGGAGGATAAGGAGGTGGTAGGAAGGGACAAAGGAGTTGAGTGCATGCAAGGAGCTGATTCTAGTAATTCATCTTCTACTAAGATGAGTTAAGAGAAAGTTCAGAAGGGAATGATAATGAAAAATGGCAGAATTAATGGATTGGTCTATCCCAGTCAGCCAAAGAATTGTGGGGAAGTTATGCGTGTGTGTGTGTGTGTGTATATATACATATATATATATATAGGAGTTGGTGAGCACAAAGTGGAATGCTTGCAAAGTGAAATTCTGTAGGTAGTAATGACAATGTTTAGGATGTGATAATGGAACTGAGTGACTGAAACAGGTGGAGAATAGGATCATTGAAGGAGAGGAGTGCAGAAAGTGAGAAGTATGTTGTTAAGTAGAAGGATCACCTACCTGGATATTGATACCATCAAGAAAGACCACAGGGAAGGTAACAGGGAGAGAATGGCCCTGGTTTCATATCCCTTTGAAATCATGATGAAAGCTACACACTGTTGTTTTAGAAAAGTACACATGCAAATACTTCGTTCATGTAATATTCATCTCCTCCTCCCCTTTCCCCGGCCATAAATAGACCTCTAGACCAGGTAAAAATTTAAGTAGATAAATTTAAAATTTATCCTCAGGTGGGCTTCCTGTATATACCTATTTTCCTTCCAGTCATCCATCCATCCATCCATCCATCCATACATACATACATACATACATACATAGATCCATACATTCATCCATCCACTTACCAAATGACTAACCATTCTGTATCTGAACTTTGGTTAAATATCATTTTCAGAAGAATCTCCTTCTCTGAATGGAGATGTAAAGAAACATGCTTCCCCATTTGCAACGGTAGGGGGCACCCCAGCATTTCCAAAATTATCGAGGAGCCTTAGCCTACAGAGCAGAATAGCTGCAGAGGCTCAAGAATACTCCGAGTAAAAACGAGGCTATTAAACCAGAGGGAGGAGACTGTTTACTAGTGTACTTTCTGAAATCCAGGATGATCCACGCAGTTTCTTCTTTTATTATTTAGTGGCAGTAATTAGGCTGGAAAGGAACATTTTAAATAGTAAGCTACAGTGAAGGCTTGTTTGGATTATAAAGTATCATCTCTTAGTGACATAAGTAAAGCAGTGTGAAATATTCAAATGAGATAAAACTAAATGTCCAAATACATCGCCATGTTCTCACCTAAACCCATGTTTCTATCATGTTCAGGATAGTCTTGTTAAAGGTAAAATATATTAAACCTATGAAAACTTTAAAAAGCCAGTTTCTTAGCCCAGGCAAATAAACTTAATACATTTTCTTCACAACATAGGTAACAAATATAGAAACTTGTTGAAAATATTATGTGGGCCAATAAAAGGTAATTTTATTTTATGTAGTCAAATATAAAAACTCATTGTGGCTGGATGTGAAGAGCTGGGCTACTTAGAGGTTAACACCCCAACCATAAACCACCAATGAGGATAGACTTGAAGGGTATTTCTTCTATTATGAAACATTTACAATAATAACCTTGTAAAAAATAATGGGATCTATTTAAAGCTCATTTATTTCCCAGCTAAGTGGCAATTTCCCATCACTCAAAATGCTAATACTTCCTCCTGAAACCCTAGGGATAATTCAATTCATGTGTGTTCGTTGAAAAAAAAATCTGGTTAAAATAAGCAGGTGATTCTGTTTTAATAATATCTGTCCTGCCAGCAATAAGACAGTCTCAGGTGCAAATAAATATATCAACAAACAGATTTTCTTTAAAGCACACAGGGTCTCTTATCATTTCCAAATTAGCCAATTAGCATGATGCTATTGGAAGAGCTAATTAAAAAGTGCATTTAGACTCAGAAATGTTTCCTGAGAGTAATCTGGAGCTTATAGTCCTTATTCCACCTGTAATTACTCTGCCTGATTTTCCATTCTGTAGATAGAGGTGAACACACTTCACCTGGGCAGAGGAAAAGGCCTTTTCTTCCCCCTCTATCAGCTCATGGATATCAATACTTTGAACTGATTAATACACACTTAGCTTGTTAAAAAGGCACTCCCCATTCCAACCCTCTAAGCTGTTAGAAGGATGGTTAACAGTACAGAACTCAGTAAGGTTAAAAATGTCTTTATTCAGAGATCCAGCCTGTAGCTGGTCCTGTTTAGAAGTATTTTTACAATTAGAATCGTTGGTAAGTTCATCAACTTTTGTAGCAAATGTGTCTATCAGAAGAAATAAATTATTGAGATTTACTAGAAGAATTTCGTGGGGGGGTGGTGAAGATAGGCAATTTATATTTGATAGCCACTAAGTCATTCATTCATTCATTCAGGTAGGCTCCATGCCCAGCGTGAAACCCAACGCAGTACCCAGTATGGGGCTTGAGCTCACAATCCTGAAATCAAGACCTTAGCAGAGGTCAAGAGTTGGATGCTTAGCCTAACTGACTGAGCCACCCAGGTGCCCCTAAGTTAGTGCCTTTTAAAGTTTAACATGGATACAGATTACCTGTAGATCTTGATTCTGCATTTCTAAAGCTTCCAGATCATACAGTGCTGCTGGTTAGAGGTGGCATTTGTGCTCTGGGTATAGAATTAGCCGTTTCTCCAAAGAATCCTAACCAGTCCTTTTAGTAGAGAATGGTATTGGAAACCAAGTTCTGAGCACGAAGTGTGCTAATTACTACTGGGGTGTCTTTGCTGCCATGCCCTCTCAGCTAATAGAACAAGCAAATACATATGTGTATATTAGACTGTGTATATACACATATTTACAAATATTTCTATGTGTAAACACCTATGTCTACATTAATCTAAAAATGAGCTTATAATGCTGTTCTTGCTCCTTTTTCTTTTCCTCCTGGTATTCAAATTATGTACATTAGGCCTTTTGAAAATAAAATTGTCCCTCAGCTCTAGATGCTTTGTTCTTTTCCTTTCCTCTTTGCCTTTTAGTTTGGAAGGTTTCTGTTGACCTATCTTCAAGCTCACTGATTTTTTTCTAAGCCATGTCAAGTCTACTGATGAGCCCACCCAAAGCAATCTTCATTTCTGTTCCAATGTTTTTGATTTCTATAATTTCCTTTTGATTCTTTTTTCTTTTTGAGTTTTCATCTCTCTGTTTATATTATCCAGCTGTTCTTGCATGTTGTTTACTTTTCCTAACCCTTAACATATTAAATCATGGATACTTTATTTTTTTATTTTTATTTTTTTTTATATTTTTATTTATTTCTAGGAGAGAGAGAGAGAGACAGTGTGAGCAGGGGAGGGTCAGAGAGAGAGGGAGCCACAGAATTAGAAGCAGGCTCCAGGCTCTGAGCTGGCAGTCAGCACAGAGCCCGATGTGGGGCTCGAACCCATGAACGGTGAGATCATGACCCAAGCGAAAGACGGACGCTTAACTGACTAAGCCACCCAGGCGCCCCTAAATCATGGATACTTTAAATTACTTATCTGATAAGTCCAGCAGCTGTGTCATATCTGAATCAGGTTCTAATGCTTGCTCTCTTTGGAGTGTGTTCTTTCTTGCCTTTGTTTTTGCCTTTGGTTGTAAGATTTTGTTGAAAGCTGTCATGTTGTATTGGGTAATATAGGAAGTGAGTTCAATAGGATTTAGGAAAATTTATGTTAACCTGGCTAGAAGATGGAATGCATTTCATGTTTGCTGAAGCAGTAGGTTCCAGAGGCTTCAGAGTCCTTTCATGCCCTTGTTTTCTCTCTCCTGTAGGTTTTGGGTTTCCCTAGGACTCAGAGTCTGCACATCATAGGTTCCTTCATCTATAACCTGCTGTGATAATGAAGGCCTGTTGGGGTGCTGGTATAGTATGGGGGAGGGGAAGCATTGCACAATTTTAAGATGAAACCTCAGTCTTTTAGTAGGCCTGTGTCTGAGGGCTGTGACCTTCATAAGTGTTGATAGGACGGAAAAGATTTTTTCCCCCCTGAAGTGAGGCCAGAAAGGGAGATGAGGTGGCGTAGGAGGAATATCCTTCCCCCAGGTGGGAGAAAGCTCTGGTCAAATCTTTTCCCTGGGAAGTAGATCTGTGTTATAGAGAGCACTTTGGACATTTGTCACAATGATTATTCTCCTTCCTCTGCCAAATCCACCCAATCTTTCTCTGATTTTTATAATGAAAACTTCGTAGTCTTCCTGAAGGTAAAATGGACTGAAGTGGGGGATCCCTGCCCAACAGCGTGGTCCCTAGGAGTTTCTCAGTCTCAGGCTGCTCCATTGTCAGCCTCAGCAATTTGTCACAATGATCATTTCCTACCAGCAGCTAGTGCCAGCATCTCCTCCTCCCGAGTGGATCTCGTCTGTGACTCTGAATTTCTCTATCTCCCCTGGTTTTGGGTTTGCAGTTTGACCTGCAATGCCAGTTCCCTGACGGGTCCAGGAAAGGTTGTTTTTCAGTTTGTTTTGCTTTTTTAGGTTGTAAGGATGAAAGATTTGACTTCCAAGCTCTCTACCTGTTGAAGTGAAACCGGAAATGTTGTATTAACTTTTCACTTGCACCTCTATCTGGGTGGAGGGAAAGACAGGGAACACCAAAAGGAGTATATTTTACAGTTTAGGAGGTGTAATAAACAAGGAGGAAACCAATCACTAAAATGAGTTTGAGAGTTCAGTTTGCATGTAATTATTTCTATGTCTTTCTTGCCATAATTAATCTAGATTAATAGAGCTCCAGGATCTTGTGGTTACCTCTGCAAGGGTCAGCACTTTCACGAACCACCACCTAATACATCAGATAAAATGTTGAAAGGAATATATCAGGGATGTGTCTTGACCGTTCTTCTTTTTAGTTTGTACCGTAATGACTTGAAAGAACTTTTGAATGAGCTGATTTATGCCCCATATGTTTACAATTTCTATGCTTATTATGCTTCTTACCACTCCTTTCTGGATTTAATTTCCTTCTTTTTCTTTTCAGTAGTTCTTTCTGCATTGCCTACTGATTGTTAGCTTAATCCATTTTCGTTTTCAATCACGTAATATTTTAGTTCAGCATAGTATTTTAATTGATAATTATTGTTGGCCAACATGTTGGCAATATTCACTGCATTTTAGTTCACATTGTTACTTTTGAAATGAGTGACTTCTGAATAATTGTTTCTTTGTAGGTCATATATCTTTCTCCTTGGTTTCAAGACTTTTTAATATTTTTTATGTTCTGTAGTTCACCGACATATAGGCATGACTCTATTTTACTTATTTTGCTAAAGACCCATTATACTTCTTATATGTGGGTTCACCTTTGACAAAAGAACTAAGACAATAAGCTAAAGAGTTCATGTGCTTTTTTCTCTCAAGTTAAAACTCGAGAATAAACTTAATTTAATTTTGGTGGCAATCTGCCAAATGGGATTGAAGTTTCCAGAGACAAGGAACAGAGTTCATATCCAGTTTTGGGCCTTTGGACTGGGCTGTTTCTCCTCCCACTACTAACACATGGGCCTGATGGATAAAATTTGAGAACAGAAATACAACTAAACTGTATCTCTATTGGATATATTTTTTTAATTTTTTAAAATTTATTTTTGACAGAGAGAGAGAGCAAGTGAGCGAGCATGGGCTAGGGAGGGGCAGAAAGAGAAGGAGACACAGAATCCAAAGCAGGCTCCAGGCTCTGAGCAGTCAGCACAGAGCCCAAGGTGGGGCTCAAACTCACAAACTGAGATCATGAGGTGGGCCGAAGTCAGACACTTAACCAGTTGAGCCTTGCAGCCCCCCCCCAAACCATATCTCTAAAAAAATAAATGGAAACCCTTTAATGCTTGAAACAAAGAGGTAATTTGAAATCAAAGAAACATGTTTGTAGCATGACATCCTGATAACCTGAGCCTATGAGGTTCCTGCATCCTGCTGTGGCAGAGTATATTTTCCAAAGGTGGCCAAAAGAATATGTCTCAGTCCACGTGTTCTATTTGTTTATTTATTTTGAGAGAGAGCGAGTGAGAGAGAGTGAGAGCAAGGGCAAGCGGGGGTGGGGGGAGTGGGGCAGAGAGAATGAGGGAGAGAAAACCCAGGCAGGCTCAGCACTGTCAGCACAGAGCCCAATGCGGGGCTTGAACCCATGAGCCATGAGATCATGACCTGAGATGAAATCAAGAGTTAGACATTTAACCAACAGAGCCAGCCAGGTACCCCCAGTCCACATGTTCTTATAGATACTCCCCCCGCCACCAAAAGGTGGTGTCTAATTTGTCTTCTCTTGACTCTATGCCTCACTTGTAATGAATAGAATGCAGAAGTGATGTAGCATGACTTCTGGGTCTAGGTCACAAAAGATGAGGCATCTTTTCCTTTGATTGTTGGAATATCTGTGCTGCCATGTAAGTAGGCCAAAAGGCCATCATGCTATGAGGAAGCTCAAATGATCCCATGTGGAGAGACCACTTGGAAAAGCCCTGAAACTATACATAGAGAGAGATGCCTGGCCAACTCCCATCTGCTCCTTCTGACCCCACTCGCCTACCTCACTTCTAGCTCCAGTCACTATATAACTACAACCACGTGAGAAATCTTAAGCCAGAACTGCCCCACAGAACCAGTATCAAGTTTCTGACCCAGAGAGACCATGAGATCATAAAATTATTTTATGTTTATGTCATTTTAAGCCACTTAAGTTGTACAAAAATTTGTTATACAGCAATAGCAACTGGTGCTGCTATACTTTTAGTAAAAAGCAGACTAAAAGCATCTTTTCCACTGGCTCACTGGAAATTGTTTCTTTTGAGAAATCAAAAACAATAGAGGGCTCTCTCCTGAGACTATGAAGCTATGAAGACTATTTAAATATGGGTTGTTGATTTTTTTTCATCACATGGTGTCTTTATCTTTCTTTCTTTCTTTCTTTCTTTCTTTCTTTCTTTCTTTCTTTCTTTCTTTCTTTCTTTCTCATTTCAAGTTTTAATTTAAATTCTAGTTAGTTAACATATAGTGTAATATTGGTTTCGGAAGTAGAATTGAGTGACTCATCACTTATTCAACACCCAGTGCTCATCACAAGTGCCCTCCTTAATGCCATCATCCATTTAACTGTCCCCAGCCACTTCCCTCCACCAACCCCCTTTGTTCTCTATAGTAACGTGTCTCTTATGGTTTGCTCCTTTCTCTTTTTTCCTTACTCCTACTATTTTCATCTTTGTTTCTTAAATTCCACATGTGCATGAAATCATATAGTATTTGTCTTTCTCTGACTGACTTGTTTAGCTTAGCAAAATAGATTTTAGCTCCATCCACATCATTGCAAATGGCATAATTTCATTCTTTTCAATGGCTGGGTAATCTCTCTCCTCTCTCTCTCTCTCTCTCTCTCACACATGCATACCAAATTTTCTTTATCCATTCAGCAGTCAATGGACTTTTGGGCTCTTTCCATAATTTGGTTATTGTTGATAATGGTACTATAAACATCAGGTGAATGTGTCCCTGCAAATCAGTATTTTTGTATCCTTTGGGTAAATACCTAGTAGTGCAACTGCTGGGTTGTAGGGTAGTCCTATTTTTAACTTTCTGAGAAAACTCCATCTTGTTTTGCAGAGTAGCTCTGCCGGTTTGCATTCTCACCAAAAGTGTAAGAGGGTCCCCCTTTTCCTGCATCCTTGCCAACATCTGTTGTTTCCTGTATTGTTAATTTTAGCCATTCTGACAGGTGTGAGGTGGTACCTCATCATGGTTTTTATTTTTTATGAAGTTTATTTATTTTTGAGAGAGACAGAACATGAGTGGGGGAGGGGTAGAGAGAAGGAGGGAGACAGAGAATCAGAACCAGACTCCAGGCTCTGAGCTGTCAGCACAGAGCCTGATGCTGGGCTCGAACTCACGAACTGTGAGATCATGACTTAAGCCAAAGTCAGACGCTTAACTGACTGAGCCAACCAGGCACCTCTCATTGTGGTTTTGATTTGTATTTCCCTGATGATAAGTGATTTTGAGGATCTTTTGATGTGTCTGGTTAGCCTGGTTAGTCTGGTTAGATGTCTTCTTTGGAAAAGTGTTTATTCATGTCTTCTGCCCATTTCTTCACTGAATGATTTGTTTTTTGGATGTTGAAATGTTGATAAGTTCTTTACAAATTTTGGATACTAACCCTTTTTCTGATATGTCATTTGCAAATATCTTCTATCACTCTGTAAGTAAGTTAATGTTTAGTTTTGTTGATTGTTTCCTTCGCTGTGAAGAAGCTTTTTATCTTGATGAAGTCCTAATAGTTCATGTTTGCTTTTGTTTCCCTTGCCTTAGGAGACATGTCTAGTAGGAAATTGCTATGGTCAATGTCAAAAAGGTTGCTGCTTATGTTCTTCTCTAGGATTTTGATGGTTTCCTGTCTCACATTTAGGTCTTTCATCCATTTTGAATTTATTTTTGTGGTGTAGTGTAAAAAGTGGTCCATTTGCATTCTCCTGCATGTTACTGTCCAGTTTCCCAACACCATTTGTTGAAGAGACTGTTTTTTTCCACTGAATATTCTTCCCTGATTTGTCAAAGATTAGTTGATCACATAGTTATGGGTTCATTTCTGTGTTTTCTATTCTGTTCCATTGATCCATGTGTCTGTGTTTGTGTCAATACCATATTATCTTGATGACTACAGATTTGTAATATAGCTTAAAGTGTGTTGTATCCAGCTTTGTTTTTCTTTTTCAGAATTGCTTTGGTAATTTGGGTTTTTTGTTCTAGTTATGTGGGAAATGCTTGTAGTATTTGGATAGGGATTGCATTAAATATGTAGATTGCTTTGGGTAGTATAGACATGTTAATAATATTTGTTCTTCCAATCCATGAGCATGGAATGTTCTTCCATTTCCTTGTGTCATCTTCAATTTCTTTCCTAAGTAGTTTCAGAGTAAAGGTCTTTTACATCTTTGGTTAGGTTTATTCCTAGGTATGTTTTTTTTTTTTTTATTATTATATTCTTTTATTTTTATTTTTAGGAGAGAGAGAGACAGCGTGAGCAGGGGAGGGTCAGAGAGAGAGGGAGTTACAGACTGAAACAGGCTCCAGGCTCTGAGCTGGCTGACAGCACAGAGCCCGACGCGGGGCTCGAACCCACGAACCGCGAGATCATGACCTAAGTGAAAGTCGGACGCTCAACTGACTAAGCCACCCAGGCGCCCCCCTAGGTATGGTTTTTATGCAATTGTAAATGTCATTGATTCCTTGGTTTCTCTTCCTGCTGCTTCGTTATTGGCATATAGAAATGCAAGAGATTTCTGTATGTTGATTTTGAATCCTGTAACTTTATTGAATTTATGTATCACTTCTAGTCTTCTGGATTTTCTACATGGAGTATCATGTTGTCTGTGAATAGTGAAATTTTGACCTCTTCCTTGCCAATTTGGATGCCTTATTTGTTGTCTAATTGCTAAGGCTGGGACTTCCAATACTATATTAAATAACGAATAACGTGTGAGTGGAGATCCCTGTCTTGTTCCTGACCATAGAGGAAAAGCTCTCAGTTTCTCGTCATTGAGTATATTACCTGTGGGTCTTTTGTATATGGTCTTTATGATGTTGAGATATGTTCCCTCTCTTCTTACTTTATTGAGGGTTTGCATCAAGAATGAATTTTGTCAAATGCTTTTTCTATATCTCTTGAGAAGATCAAATAGTTTATATCCTTTTATTAATGTAATGTATCGTGCTGATTGATTTATGAATATTGAACCACTTCTGCAGCCCAGGAATAAACCCAACTTGATAGTGGTGGATAATTCTTTTAATGTACTGTTCAATTTGATTTGCTGGTATCTTGCTGAGAATTTTTGCATCCTTATTCCACAGGGATATTGACCTGTAATTCTCCTTTTTAGTTGGATCTTTGGTTTTAGAATCAAGGTAATAGAAGGAGTTTGGAAATTTTCCTTCCATTTCTATTTTTTGGAATAGTTTGAGAATAGATAATAACTTTTCTTTAAATGTTTGGTAGAATTCCCCTAGGAAGCCATCTGGGCCTGGACTTTTTTTGGTTTATTGGGATTTTTGATTACTGATTTAATTTCTTTGGTGATTATGGGTCTGTTCAGATTTTCTATTTCTTCTTGTTTCAGCTGTGATAGTTTATATGTTTCTAGAAATATATTCATTCCATTTCATTTAATCGCTTAGTAGTCTAATTCTCCCCTCGTGGTTCAGAATTTTTTAATCTTTTTCTCAGCTTCTTCTTTTTCCATAATTTTATATTTCACCTGTTCTCCCCTCTGTGTCTTCAGCCCTCACTTACAATGCCTCTTTAAATCCTCCACCTCATTTACATCATTTTAAAATTCATCATGACTATTTTTTAGTTTCTTGATCTCTGTAGCAATAGATTCTCTTCGGGCTTCTATGCTTTTTTCAAGCCCAGCAAATAATCTTATGACCATTATTCTAAAATTTTTTTTAATGTTTTATTTATTTCTAGCAGAGAGAGAGACAGCGTGAGCAGGGGAGGGTCAGAGAGAGAGGGAGTGACAGACTCTGAAACAGTCTCCAGGCTCTGAGCTGGCAGTCAGCGCAGAGCCCGACGCAGGGCTCGAACCCACGAACCGTGAGATCATGACCCAAGCGAAAGTCGGACGCTTAACCGACTAAGCCACCCAGGCGCCCCTCTTAATGACCATTATTCTAAATTCTTATTCAGTTATATTGTTTATAACTGTTTTGATCAATTCTTTAGCTGCCATTTCTTCCTCGAATTTCTTTTGAGGCGAATTCTTCTGTTTCATCATTTTGGCTAGTTTTCTGTCCCTTATGTGCTTTAAAAGCTTGTTATGTGTCCTGCACCTGTGAGCACTACTATGTTAAAGAGGGGTCATACACTGTCTAGGGCCTGGCCCTTCAGTGTTTTTTGGAGAGTGTTACTTGTTCTCTGTTGTGAGTTTGGTTATTTTATTTCATTTTTAAAAATGTTTCATTTATTTCTTTGAGAGAGAGAGAGCGAGCGTGAGTAGGGGAGGGTCAGAGAGAGAGGGAGACACAGAATCTGAAACAGGTTCCAGGCTCCGAGCTAGCTGTCAGCACAGAGCCTGACGTGGAGCTTGAACCCATGAACTGAGATCATGACATGAGCTGAAGTTGGACGTTTAACCTACTGAGCCACCCAGGCGCCCCTGGTTATTCTATCGTAGTGATGTTTTGGACCCTACATTAGGTGTCCTTTGATTTGTTCACTGAAGTAGCCCTGGAAGAGAAAACAAGCAAACAAAACAGAATAAAAAAAATCTAGAAACACCAGCTACAGGAAAACAATGGGATGGTGGTTGATGGAAGAGGCCTTATCCCATACAAAGAGAGATATGACAGGGACAGCGGGGAAAAGAAGAAAAGAAAATTGACCAGGCAGAGAAACTCTATGGCTTAATCCAGAGAGAAAGGGGGAAATAAAGCAGGTGATATAGAACAGGCATAAAGAGAATAGATTAAGCACATCTGCTTAAACAAACCAACAACCAGAATACCCAGATGCGGTCCATTTCCCAAGGCCCCACCTTGTTGGTGATGGTGAGAAAAATGGCGACACTCTAGTCTCTCCTCCACGATCCCGGGTGTCCCAAACCACTCTGTTCAGACCAACCTCGCAGGCAGTTTGTCCTGCTGTGCCTACTTGCGTGCCTCCTTGGTGCTGGGCTGGGATTTAAACCCTGATGTCTTAAAGGGTCCTGCTCGGTGCGTCCCAGTTCCGGGGAATTGCTGCCCCGCGCTGCCCTTGAGGTTTGCCCTGCTCTGCCCATTCTCGTGCCTCCCTGGTGTGCAGCTGGGATTTAAACCCGATGTCTTAAAGGGTCCCTCTCGTGCACCCTGGTACTGGGGAAGTGCTGCTCCGCGCCACCGATGATGGCCTCTGGCTGGCGGACGCAGACGGTCTTTGTCCTTTGAAAGGTTATATAACTTATTCCCACAGCTCCAGGGATGGATTGCTTTCTCCCACTGGGGACTGCACCTCTGAACCCGTTACCGAGCCTAGGACTGGCTCCCCTTTCCACCAGGTGTGTGAAATGGGCAGCCGGCTCCAGTCTGGAGGAAGCCCCACAGTTAGAAACTGGATCTTTCTCTGTCTGGGTCCGATGCTTTTCTCTTATCCAGATAGAGTCCTATAGCTTCCTCGCCTCTCTTTCTCTTCCCTTTGTTTCTCCGCAGATGGGGTCCCCCCACCCCGCCTATAAGTCCTGTTTTATCTCTCCCAGTTCACAATCACACACCTATGGCCTGCCAGGTTGTCCCCATGGGTCTCTGGAGACATCTTTGTCACTTTGCAGCCCAGATTCTTGGAATTCAAATTCCTTTGGCCTCAATACTGTGGTGTTTGAGGGACAAGGAAGCTGTGGGTACCCCTACTTCTCTCTCCTGACCTCTTCTTAATATAGCCATTTTTGTTCTCAGAAGCAGGAAATATAGCAGACTTCCCTAACATACAGAAGACAGAGACCTAGACAAAATGCCAAGATGGAGGGATTCATCCTAAAAGAAGGAACAAGAAGATGTTGCGGCCAGGGATCTAATCAAAACAGGTAATTGTCTTCTCCAGTAGAGCCAAGAGATGGAGGGGGAGAGAGTCCCAAACACAATATTTGAGCACCTGCATCCCTTTATGCCTAAATTGATAATTACATGAGTCTATATATTTTGGTTTTTACTTTAGTTTATCTGAGTTGAGTTTTTGTTACTTCTAACTAAAGGGATCCTGATGGTTACAACTCTACTACTATTCCAGACCAGTTTGTACTCAAAAAGATCAGAAGAGGAAACAAAGAGATAAGAAGTAGAAACAAGGTGACCTATGAGGTAGACTAATATACCATTGCTTAAATGAACCACACCCCTGGATTCATGCTCTCTACTGTTCTCTCCCACGCCTTGAGTCTCTGTTCCACCAGATGAGTACCTTGTGAGTGTTTGCATTTGGGGCCTGGTCTTCTTGGAAGGTTTTCTTCTGGAACCCAGCTGCTGCATGGAAGTCCAGGGAACTCTGCTGCACCGAGGGGTGGAGTGTAGAATTCCTAGATGAGACAGAGATGACACATATGGAAGAACACTGAGGCCCCCCAGCCCAGCTCCTCACTGCATGTTGCCTCATGAGTGATCTAGCCAACACCATGTGGAGCAGAACACAGCCAACCTGTAGAATCATGAGAAATAGTAAAAAGATAATTGAGTAGCCAAGGATCAGAGCAGCCAGTCAGATTTGGCCTTAAGCAGTTGCCCAAGCAAGACAGTGACCAGTGATACGTATTCATTTACTCATTTATTTATTTATTTATTTATTTATTTAAATGTTTTATTTATTTCTAGGAGAGAGGAAGACAGCGTGAACAGGGGAGGGTCAGAGAGAGAGGGAGTTACAGACTGAAACAGGCTCCAGGCTCTGAGCTGGCAGTCAGCACAGAGCCCAAAGCGGGGCCCGAACCCACGAACCACGAGATCATGACCTAAGCGAAAGTCGGACGCTTAACCGACTAAGCCACCCAGGCGCCCCTCATTCATTTCATTTAATGCAGTGTTTCATGAATGTCTGCTATGTGCTGGCCAATAAAAAATTGTAAAGGGTCCAGGCAATAGCAACAATGTGCATAATCACTATGTAAATCAGGGACTTCACTTTAGAATTTGATGTTTATCTCTTTCAGAAGATTTAAAATGGTTTTGGCCTGTGAAGGAAATAGCTTCTGACTAATCAATATTGACAACCAAATTTTCCAGCATATAAATGGAGCCAGGAGTTGTGTTTTAAGGCCAGATCCACCTAAGGTGTATTACGATTGCCTGTATTTATGGACAGATGAGTTACATCAAGGTTTAAAGGAAATATATTTTCACTCCAGTGGAGAAACTATTATTTTCTGCTTTGAAATTTTTTCCTTCACTGGGGGCATCTGACTACCTGGATTCCACTTTAGTTCCATCACTTGGTAGGTTTATGACCTTGGGGGCAAGTATTAACCATTCTAAACTATGATTTCTCCATTTGTTAAAAGGCTTAATAGTATATACCTTATATAGTAATCCCTAAACAAATTAGTATTATTGTTGTTGTTATTATTATTATCCTAAATGATTTCTGGATTGCCAACCGTATCTTGGGAAATCTATTTCCTTCTCTTTATTTGAAAGAAAATGGTTATCTTTGCCTCCTAAGAAGCAAACATCAGTATTCTTTCTTAGTATTCATCCTTTCTTTTCACTCCTCGCTTTGGGAAATAAAAGATTTTAGTTAACCTTGAGAAAATGTATTAATGCATGAAATGATTTTTTCACCCATAAGCATTACCTTATTATTATCATCTGAAGGAGTGAGTGAAATATCTGAATATGCTTAGTTTCATAATGGAGTGAGGAAGCAGGAAGAAAGAACTGGGCTCATCTTTTCGTTTTTTGGAATAACACATAAAGGTGTAATTGACAAAGGAGAGAGCTCTGCTTTCAAGGGATTCATGTTTGAGGAGTGAGGGGTAAATTTTAGCCATGCTGGGAAACTGGGAAGTTCTAATTTGCAGAAGGTAGAAAGCCTCCATGTACCAAGAACATGGAAACGATGGCCCCAGTTTGGTTTTGATTTTGCCACAGCTCTGTTCTGCTTTAACCTCCTGATCTGGCCAATTCCAGTCCTCATGTTTGAGCCCCCAGGGATATGGTATGTATTGTTATGTGATACCCTTTGCATTTGAATTATACTCTCTTTAGAATGACAATGATAATTCTAATCACAGAACCACATTAAGTACCTCTAAGTACGTATGAGCTGGAAAAACATTTGCGTGACTCTAGCATCATATTCTTCCTCATCTGCTGGAATACTGAAAACTTGGCCCAGGTTGTATATCCGTGGGAGGCCTTAGCAGCTTTGAATTTGGGACCCCATGCTAGGTTTCCTGCAGGGTGTCTACTTGAAGATAGAGGTAATTGATGAACACACACACATATTATGGTTCTTTTTTTTTTTTATACCTTTTATTTTTTATTTTATTTTATTTTTTTAATGTTTTATTTATTTCTGAGAGAGAGAGACAGCTTGAACAGGGGAGGGTCAGAAAGAGAGGGAGACACAGAATCCGAAACAGGCTCCAGGCTCTGAGCTAGCTGCCAGCACAGAGCCCGACACGGGGCTCGAACCCATGAACCATGAGATCATGACCTGAGCTGAAGTCTGACGCTTAACCGACTGAGCCACCCAGGTGCCCCACACATATTATGGTTTTGGTGACTTAATTCCTTCCATAAAACTCTTTTCAATTCCATTTATAGAAACACTGAGGAAACATCTAGCTCTTAGCTGAGCATAAAGCCAGGGGCACTGAGAGGATTCTTCTGTGAACTACCCTAAAACCTCTATGGGTATAGCTACAGCAATTCATGCAGCTTTGCCCTCAGGAGAATTTGTGGGCTGTGCTGGCTGGTGGATATGATTTGCTGATTTTGTGGACACGTCTCACCCACACTGCCTCTCTTCCTCGCTTCTCTGGAGCTGTAGCATCAAAGACAATGAGACATTGTCTCATTGCCAGGCCACTGCTGGTTGGCAAATGGGTTGGGAGAAGAGGAGGTGCTGTAAAATACCTTGTATAACCAAACTGGGTAGATTGGGTTTCAGAATCAGAGATATTCCTTCCATCTTCCCTGCCTCCCCCTGGTCCCTTCTTTCCCTTCTCTATTTTCCGCATATTTACTCACACCTCCTGTTTCTGACACTGTTGCTGTGTGCTTCGCATATAAACGCGCCCTCCTTCTTTAGCGGCTTTCCGGGGTTTCGGTTCCCTGCCGCCAAGCATGGTGGGAAAGCAGGTCGCCCTCCTTCTGACGTCACGATGCCTGCGACATTCACCTCATGGCATCTCATTACGTAGGCATTTTATCATCTCACAACGTCACAAGTAGAGTGAGTACTGGACAGTAAAATATTTTGAGAGAGAGGGAGACCATATTTAGAGAACTTTTGTTACAGTACATATATATATTTAAAAAAATTTTTTTTCCTGTTTATTTATTTTTGAGAGAGAAAGAGACAGAGCGTGAGTGGGGGAGGGGCAGAGACGGAGACACAGAATCTGAAGCAGGCTCCAGGCTCTGAGCTGTCAGCACAGAGCTGGATGCAGGGCTCGAACTCAGAAACAGTGAGATCATGACCTGAGCCGAAGTCAGATGCTTAACCGACTGAGCCACCCAGGAGCCTGTTACAGTATATTTATGTAATGGTTGTATTTTATTATTAGTTTTACTGTGCCTAATTTATAAATGAAACTTCATCATGAGCATGTATGAAGGGAAAAAACTGCGTGTACCGGAAAAAAAAGAGTCTGCATGAGGTTTGGGTACTATTTGTGGTTTCAGGTATCCGGTGAGGGTCTTGGAGGTATCTCTAGATACAGGGATTACCGTAGCGGTCAGATGCTCTAGGAGGAGAAGGAAAATACCTATCTATTTATTTGTTTTGAGAGAGAGGGAATGAGAGAGAGAGACTCCTAAGGAGCCTCCACACTATGACAGTGTGGAGTCCAATGAAGGGCTGGAACTCACAAACCATGAGATCGTTGTCTGAGCCAAAACCAACTGTTGATTGCTCAACAAACTGAGCCACTCAGGTTCCCCGGGGGGAGGGGAAATATTAAAACAAGTAATTACCCAGGGTGGCTGGGTGGCTCAATTGGTTCAGCATCCAGGTCTTGTTTTCAGCTCAGGTCATGATCTCATGGTTCATGGGTTCATGCTCTGCATCTGGCTGTTCACTGTCAGTGCAGAGCCTGCTTGGGATTCTCTCTTGGCCCCTTCTGGCTCATGCTCTCTCTACCTTCTCTCAAAATAAATAAACTTAAAAAAAAACCCAAATAATTCCAATAAAGTAGGATTATCATTATGATAAGGGAGGGAGAAGTGCTCTTTTTCAATTGGCCAGAGCATTTGTGATTTCTACTCTGATGGCATTCTTCTTATTATGTCCAAAGCTAGTCTCCCTTTCTGGACTGTGCTCCTCTAGAAGGTCTCATTTACCATGTATCCCCACTCCCAGCCCAATGCTTGGCATTTGGAGCCTAGTAAAAATGTATTGAATAAATAAATGCTCTATAATTATTGTTGATAAATAATTTATCCAGCTTTCTATATCACACAATAAATAAGAATCAATGAAATGATAGTCATCTTTTTTTTTTATAATGTGGTTTTATTTATTTGTTTAAAAAGTAATCTTTATACCCAACGTGGGGCTTGAACTCATGACCTTGAGATCAAGAGTCACATGCTCTACTGACTGAACCAGCTAGGCCCCCTCTAGTCAATGAAATGAATGAATAGTCATGGTATTCTGAATGGCAGTTGTTGTGGAGAAAAAATACTGACCCAGTATGAAAGGGGAGATAGAGATTAAGACCTACTTTTGCCATGTACTGAGCTGTAGTTACCGGAGCCAGATACAACCTCTCTTTTGCGTTCTGATTCCTCATTTGTAAATGAATAGAAGTGAATGTAACAGCACCTGCCCTGTCTCCTTCACAGATCGGTCATCACAGGCATCAAATGGCATGCTGTAGGTGAAGTGCTTGTGAAGCGCTGTACACATCTCACGATTCAGCACCTGCTTGCTGCAAGAGAGGGAAGGATCTTCAGGACAAATGGGAGTCCAGTCTTGCTTTTCTTCGAAAACTCTTTCAAGGTAGAGTGCTTTCCATTTTAAATACCATGTTCCTTGCTATGTTTTTTACTGTTACAAATCCTTTCTCAACCTCCTCCTTCCCTAAATATGAAAAGGAACAACTTCCTTCTTTCATACTTTTTCCCTTGGTATTTTATATTGAAAAATGTCAAACTTACAGAAAAGTTGAAAAAACATTGTAAAAAACCACCTTATACCTTTTATCTAGATCACCAGTTAATCTTTTGCCGCATTTGCATACTCTCACTTCTCTCTGTCTCTGAGTATGTATGTGTGTGTATATCTATTTATGTGTATATGAAATAGATATACACACACATACACACATTTCATATGTGTCTATTTCATATAGAAAGTTCCACACAGCATGACACCCCTGTATAAGCATAATATAATGATTATGCTCAAGAAAAGTAATTTAGATAGTTTACTTAGATATATACCTAATGTACAGTCCATATTCAAATTTCTGCAATTATCCCAATATATACTTTATAGCTGTTCTTGTTTTTTATTTATTATTTATTTATTTATTATTTTTTATATTATTTTTTTTCTTAAATAGTTTATTGTCAAGTTGGTTTACATATAACACCCAGAGCTCATCCCAACAAGTGCCCTCCCCCATGCTGTTTTTTTTTTATTTTTTATTTTTATTTATTTATTTATTTTTACAGATAGTTTATTGTCAAATTAGTTTCCACATAACACCCAGTGCTCATCCCCACAAGTGTCCTCCTCCATGCCCATCCCTCCTCCCCCTCACATCCATCAGTCCTCAGTTTTTGTCAGCATTCAAGAGTCTCTCATGGTTTGCCTCTCTCCCTTTCCCCCACCATTTCCGCCCTTCTTCTCCCCCTTGGTCCTCTGTTAAGTTCCTCCTAATCCTCCTATACGTGCACACATATGATATTTGTCCTTCTCTGCCTGACTTATTTCGCTCAGCATAACACCCTCAAGGTCCATCCATGTTGCTACACATGGCCAGATTTCATTGTTTCTCATTGCCATGTAGTATTCCATGGTATAGATAAACCACATCTTCTTGATGCATTCATCTGTTGATGGACACTTAGGCTCTTTCCATGTTTTAGCTATTGTGGAGAGTGCTGCTATGAACATTGGGGTACATGTGCTGCTGTTTTTTTTTTTAAACCAAGGATCATGTATACTCATTCAGTGAATGTATTAGTTTTGCTCCTTAACTGCCCCCCTTCTTCTTCTTTTTCTTGTTCTTGTTCTTCTTCTCCTCCTCCTCCTCCTTCTTCTTTTTAATACTTTCAGAGTCCAGGCTAGTGTCCCTGAATTTGGATTCATCTGATTATTTCCTTAGGGTCATATATATGTTAAACATTTTTGGCAAGAGTAATTCATAAGCAGTTCATAATGAGTTCTTCTTGGTGCATGTTGCCAAGAGGCATGTTTGTCCCCTTATTGATGATGTTAAATTTGATCATAGCTTAAGTTTGGTTAAGTGTTGTCTCCTTGATTTCTTCCTTGTAAACATCGCCTTTCTGTATCATAATGAATAGATGATCTATGGAGTAATACTTTGAGACTAAGATACCCTGTTCACCTTCAACCTTTTACCCAACGGTTTTAACACCCATTGATGACCTGTATGAAAGTCACATCTTATAAGAGCAGATACAAATGCCCTTATTTATTGTTGACAAATGGATGTGGAGAGAATAGAACATTGACTTTATGCGTCTTGATGGTTGGTGTGAGAAGGGAAGTAAGTAGTGAGACTTTGGGGCAAACACAGTGGTCCATATAGAGAAGGAAGCTACATGACAGCGTGAGGACCCATGTGGGATAGAGGCTAAAATGTTGTGGGGATATGACAGTCTTTACTGACTTTGGAAGCTTGGCATGAAGTCAGCTTTGATAGAGACCATTTATTGTATTTTATTTATGTCTTTTAAATCAGGAGTGACTCTGGTGACAGAACTTGGGTTCTGAAGGTTGTAGTAGTGGCCAGACAGGGTAGGGCTGAATCCTGGAAGCTAAATAGTAAAGCGGAGAGAGGGTAATGCTTATGGCTAGGGTAATGCTTATGGCTGGATTGTTCTCCAGCCAGGTAGGTGGAATGTCAGAGAAGAAGTGGCAGGCTACAAGTGAGAATCATGTTTAGGCATGAAGATTGCATGAGCTATAATCTGGTGAGAGAGCATATAATGGGAGTGTTTGAGAACTGGTGATGCCTGGACACCAGGATTGCAGATAAACAACAGGTGTCAAGAGCATCTAGCAGCAGGTAGCATAGTCTCCAGTTCTAGAGTTTAGGGTGGGCCCTGGAACTCAAAACAGAATAAGTCAGAAATACAGTAAAAAAAACCTCTGGTTCCAAGCCAGGGGATGATGATCTCAAAGGCAGTATTATTGGGAGTCTGCTTTGCCTGCACTTTACATACCATGGGGCAGCTATTACCATCATTTTATTAATGTGGAAACAGCCACAGAAAATTCTGTTAAGGAATTTTCCCAAGACCACAGAGTGGTAGAGTGAGGATTCAAATGCAGTTGTCTGACTCTGAATCTAGGGCTCTTAACCACAATTTTTTTTTTAATGTTTTATTTATTTCTAGGAGAGAGAGAGAGAGACAGCATGAGCAGGGGAGGGTCAGAGAGAGAGGGAGTCACAGACTGAAACAGGCTCCAGGCTCTGAGCTGGCAGTCAGCACAGAGCCCGACGCGGGGCTCGAACCCACGAGCCGCGAGATCATGACCTAAGCGAAAGTCGGACGCTTAACCGACTAAGCCAACCAGGCGCCCCAAAGTTTTTTTTGTGAAATTATTCAGATAATTATCTCCGTTTCATTCTTTTTTAATGTTTACTTATTTTTTTTAACTTTTTAAAATGTTTTTTAATTTATTTCTGAGAGATAGAAAGACAGCATGAGCAGAGGAGGGTCAGAGAGAGAGGGAGACACAGAATCCGAAATAGGCTCCAGGCTCTGAGCTGTCAGCACAGAGCCCAAGACGGGACTTGAACCCACGAACTGTGAGATCATGACCTGAGCCGAAGTCAGACGCTTAACTGACTGAGCCACCCAGGTGCCCCTCTTAACCACAATTTCTTGTATTTAGTCCCTGGGCACAAAAAGCTTAGTTAGAGTCTGGAGAAAAATATGCTCACAACTGAGAAAAGTACAGTGGGATTGGTTAGCTGAGATGTGATGATGGAACTAGGGACTCCAGAGACTAAGAAACCTGAATCTCACTTGGCTTTGAAGAGTCAAAGGCTGATGCTCACTTGGGTATCTGCAGGATACACAGCCCAGGACTCTTGGATGCTCCACATTTCCTCTCAAAATAAATAGTGGTATCTTGCTAGGGAAAACCAGAGGATGTGGCTGGTGAGTCGGGTCCAGTCAGGTCGGTACTGGTGCACATCTCTTGTTTGTGGCAGGGCTCTACAGCCAAAGGGTCAGAGGTGGAGAATTAGGGAGAGGGGAAAGGGGAAAGGCAGAAGGCAGGAAGTGGTCTGAGAGGTAAAAGATGAATGGAGTAGAGGTCTAAAGGATCTGCACGGGCTGGGAGGTGTGTGTTGCTTCTCGGGTGTAGATTTCTAGTTCTTGTGACACTAAATATGAGGGATCACAAGTCTGGTTGATTTGGAAAGGTGGTAAGTCAAATGGGCCACGATCTGAACAGTATACGTATTAGCTATGCCGCAGAGGAGTTCTCATTAATTCATCCATTCTTCCATCAACCCATTCATTCATTCATTGATTCAGTTAATATTAAGTGAGCACCTAATATTTAAATCAAGCTCCGCGCAAGCCTCTAGAGTTGCAGTGATGAAAAAAATGAAGTCTCAAGGGGGCGCTTGGGTGGCTCAGTTGGTTAAGTGTCCAATTTCGGCTCAGGTCATGATCTCATGGTTTGTGGGTTTGAGCCCTGCATTGGGCTCTGTGCTGACAGCTAGCTCAGAGCCTGGAGCCTGTTTTGGATTCTGTATCTCCCTTTCTTTCTGATCCTCCCCTGCTCATGCTGTCTCCCTCTCTCAGAAATAAATAAAAAACATAAAAATTAAAAAAAAAATGAAGTCTCAGGTCCCAGTCCTCGTGGAGCTTATAGTCTAGTAAGGGAGGTAGATTTAGTCACATAATAAGAGCAAAGCTGAAATTACAACTGTGGCAAGTAAGAAAACTGGGTAATTTAAATCTCTGTATTTCTTCAAAACTTAGAGGTGATCTTTACCTAATGCATGGTTACTCTATGTACCACTAAGAAAAAAAAATCATCTACATGGAAACCCTAACAGGGAAAGCCACATTAAGCTGAGATACCAAAGGGCTTTCCCACTCGATAAAAGGGTAAATAAGAAATAAATGATCTCAGAGTAAGGAACAGCAAGGAAACCTTGGCACTGAGTGGTAAGAGGAAAATAAAACTCCCTTGAGAATTCTGATGCCAAGTCAGTACTTAGGGCTTTCCATCTGAATTCACGTCAATCCTGTGTCCCAAAACTCAAGCAGAGAATTTAAAGTGATTTCAGATTGGTTCCCTGAGATGACTGGTAGAGACAAGTACAAATTTTGCTGGAAGAATTTGACTTTAATCTGGGCCAGTAGGGATTGGGAGAGTCCATTTACTTATAGGACATACTCTCATGCTTAAGGGGAAAGACACATGCATCATCGAATTGATGAAATATGGTAATCAGGGAGCTGTGGGTGGCTTCCCTGATACACCGATGCTTGGACTGATGTTGAGATCTCAAGGATGCAAGAGCTTTACCTTGGTAAGAGGGTGGGAAGAAGGTGGGAAGAGGGTGGAGCTGTTAACACATGCAAAAGTCCTGCAGAGGGTGGTACAGAGAGTGCAGGGGACTGGGAAGGCCTGGGATGCTAAAGCAGTGAAGGAGGGAGTGTGGTGCTGGTGGGTAAGGCTGGAGGGCTGGGCTCAGGTGAGGCTGTGCAGGACTGTGTAAGATACATGAAGGGGTCTTGTCTAGATGTTAAGAGAAACAGAAGCCTGAAAGGTTTTTTAGAGGAAGAGATTGAGAGAATCACATATGAGTTCAGAAACAATGTTTTTGGGGGCACCTGGGTGGCTGAGTTGGTTGAGCATCTGACTTCGGCTTCAGGTCATGATCTCATGGTTTGTGGGTTTAAGCCCCACTTTGGGCTCTGTGCTGACAGATCAGAGACTGGAGGCTGCTTCTGATTCTGTGTCTGCATCTTTCTCTGCCCCTGCCTTCTCATGTTTTGTCTCCCTCTCTCTCTCTCTCAAAAATAAATAAATATTTAAAAAAAGAAATAATATTTTTGGCTGCAGTAAGGAAAATATATTGAGGGTAAATGGAAGCCTAGTGAGTGGTGCTCACAGTCTAACCTTGGGACTTGACTCTATTTGCAGAAAAGATAACTCAGAAATATTGAGGCTCGCTTTGGACTTTACTGGATGAAAGAGAGTAATCCTCAGACATGGCAAGTTCAGAGAGTGTCTCCGTGACAGGAGTCTGCATTTGATGGGGGATTTCCTGGGGAGACCCAAAAACTGGTGGTTTGGCTTTCTCATAATATATCTTATAACACATTACTTGCTATTTTTTTTGGGGGGGTCCCCTAGTGAGCTGCCAGAAAGCTACAAGGTTAAAGAGATTTTTACAGCGCAGATGATGATGCTTTTCTTGAACCTCACCTGTCTTATTGTTTTTAATAAAAATCTGCTATAGTTCAATAACTGGGATTTGTTCTACCCTAAGAAAGGCAGGGTGTAGTCTCAGTGGTTAAATTTGCTGTGGTCTTTTCGCAGAAACCCTGTTTCTGGCTTTTTAAAGGAGTATTTTATCTTTAAGCTCTAAATATAGTGCTAGAAAAGAGTGACTTCAAACACCTATAAGAGATTTAAAACGTGCTCTTTGGTTCTTAAGCCTTGCTTTATAAATAAGCATTAAGTTATATAAACATGCATTAATAGGATCATATAGTACATAGTGGGGTATTACTTTGTGAAATTATTTTTCCCCATTTTCTTTTTCACTTGCTTCCTTCTGTCACCTAGCTTTTCCAGACCATGACTCTGTACCACTTCCTACCATTAACCCACTAAATTTATTTTTATTTGTGTAATTAAAACTTATATTGTACTAATATGAGCTGGGCATGTTCTAAATGCTTGACACATTTTAGGAATCTGGTGAGCCTCATAGATTTTTCCCACAATAATTTTTAAAATGTATAACATACTGGGGTGCCTGGGTGGCTCAGTCGGTTGAGCATCTGACTTAGGCTCAAGTCATGATCTCGTGGTTTGTGGGTTTGAGCCCTGCATCAGGCTCTGTGCTGAACGCTTGCTCAGAGCCTGGAGGCTGCTTCTGATTCTGTATCTCCTTCTCTCTCTGTCCCTCCTTTGCTTGTGTTCTGTCTCTCAAAAATAAATATATGTAAAAAGTTTTTAAGTGTGTAACATAAAATATATAGGATTATAAAATAAATTGATTATACTGAAATAATTATCAAATCTTAAAAATATCATAATACATATGACACTTAACACTTTAAATAGACTTAGTGTTAGGTTAAATAACTGTCCTGCTTCAACATGATGAAAAGTATAAACGATACTTTGAGATATTAGTAACATCTCTAATGTGATATGAAAATATCTGTAACACAACCATAGGTACTGCAAATAATATTGAGGTTTGTTGCCTGCATTTATAATTGAAGGAAGTGCTAAACTTTAGTTTGATGTGAAAATAAAGGCGTAATTTTTTTCTATCGAGTTTGTGCACCAACCCCCAGGTTAAGATAATACCTTTTGGTAGAGGAGTTCCATTTCTGCTAAGTGAACAAAATGTCTTGTATTCTGTATGTTCAATGCTCATTAGGATATAGTGCAGTCTTCAGGAAAATGAGGCTTATGTTTACCATGTTGGTACATCTGGCTGGCTCAGTTAGTAGAGCATGTGACTCTCGATCTTGGGGTCATGAGTTTGAGCCCCAGGTTGGGGGTAGAGTTTACTTAAAGTAAGACAATAGATTTGAAAAAAAAATAAAAAGAAATAAAAAAAGAAAAAATCCTGAAAAAGTATTGGTAGAATTCATTTCAAGTACAGAAGATAGGGGGACAAATTGAATTCTCATAGATTGCAAATATGTTTTCATATATTTTGAGAAATCTGAAGAGGCACCTGTGTGGCTCCGTCACTTGAGCATCCGACTTCGGCTCAGGTCATGATCTCATGGTTCATGAGTTTGACCCCTGCATCAGGCTCTCTGCTGTCAATGTGAAGCCTGCTTCGGATCCTCTGTCCCTCTCTCTCTTCCGCTTTCCTCCTCCTCTCTCTCTCCCTCTCAAAAAAAAAAACCATTAAAAAAATCTGAAGATGTTAATGCCTTCATATCATACATTAAAAAAAAAAAAAGCAACCACTCTGGGAAGCTCAGATTCCAGACTTGGTGAAGGAGGGAGGTTTGTTTACTGTCAGACAAAAAGTTGGTGAGAGTAGTAGAGAGAGCAGTGATATCTTCTGGGTAGGACAACTCAATTTCATTATGATCTGACGGAGTGAGTCCTTCACATCCTTTGATCCCATGATAAAGAAGACTTGGTCTCAAATCACCCACTTGATTTTTAGACATAGATCTTTTGGCTTAGTGACTAGAGAAGCCCTATACCTATGATTTAAGCAATGGCTTTCAAACTTTTGTGATTATGATACCCAGTAAAAAATGTATTTCATAGTGAGAACCAGTGCATATATGCTCACACAAATGATGCAGACTTCATGAGACAACACTGACCTTTACTATGGGGATGAGCTGATACTTTCTGTTTCAGTCTGTTTTATTCCATTACTTATTTCTATCTATGCCAGGTACTTCACATAGTTAAATTTCCTGCTTGGTTCCAAAAGACATTTCAGATCACAACTCCTATGAAATGCACAGGCATTTAAAGGGCTATTTGCCAGAGGAGTTTTTTTTTTTCTAGAGACCTTTTTATTTATTATTTTTATTATTTTTAAATGTTTATTTTTGAGAGAGAGAGAGAGAGAAAAAAGAGAGAGAGAGAGAGATAGAGAGAAATAGAGCATGAGCTGGCAAGGGACAGGAAGAGAGGGAGACACAGAATCTGATGCAGGCTCTAGGCTCTGAGCTGTCAGCACAGAGCCTGACATCGGGCTCAACCCCATGAAACACAAGATCATGACCTGAGCTGCAGTCAGACGCTTAACTGACTGAGCCACCAAGGCACCCCTCTAGAGACCTTTTTTAGAGCAGTTGTTTTCTTTTTTTTTTTTTTAAGTTTATTTATTTGAGAGAGAGAGTGAGAGAGAACGAGGACATGCACTTGTGTAGGGAAAGGGCAGAGAAAGAGGGAGAGAATCCCAGGCAGGCTGATGGCTCAAAGTCTGATGCAGAGCTCAGTCTCACAAATCATGAGATCATGATCTGAGCCCAAGTCAAGAGTCAGATGCTTAACCAACAGAGACACCCAGGCACCCCAAGAGCAGTGACTTTCATATCAAGGGTTGGAATATTAATAAAAATAAAAATTAACAACAGAAAAACATGTAAACATATATAAATATATTTTATACATATTTATTATATGTATGTAATATAAAATTACATAACCACATATGTGTGTAATATATGTGCGCGTACACACACACGCACTCATACACACACTTCTTTTCTGTTGATTTTAGTCAAGAATTGAAAGCCACTATCTGAGACTGTAATTACTGAGCTTTCTTCAGTGATTGAGAAGAAAAATAATCAAATGTGGCTCCAGTCTTTTCATTGCACGTCTGGGGGCCGACCTGTTGGCCTGTATCCTCAAAGCCTGTCAGGACCTGTACTTCTTCAGAAATCCCTTCTGTTTGCAACATCACCAGCCTCCCCACCTTTCTTCGGATGCCTCCTCACCATGCCAAGTGGTCCTATTTAACCGCTGCCCTTGTAATTGTGGCTGCTTTCCTTGACAGCTCTTCCATCAAAGCCACAGCTGTGCTTGCTGGTAGTCTTGGAAAGCTGAGGAACACCTCACAGCACTTTCTAACTTGCAGGGCAAGCCTGTGCCTGGTTGATAAAAGTACAGCAAGGGTAATATGAAGGAAGCCTGGTAGGGGGGCGCCTGAACTTAAACCCTCGTTCTGAGAGCACATCACTTGGCCCTTCTTGCTGTTAACTCCTTTGCAACTAATTCTCTCTCTTCCTTCTAGGACAGGAAATGTTCTGTTAGGGAAACTGGCCTAAGTACCAGAAGATTGTCACAGAATTGTTCTTTTACTATCTTCTTTCTTATATATCAGATGACTCCTCAAAGAGACTATCTGGTTAATATGGCATACCCCCACATTAGGGAATGGGGCAAGGAACTTGCAAGCAGATGGTGCATTTTGAGGTCTGAGAAGGGGGGATTTTCAAGTTTGTTGGTTAGGAACACTTTTCTATAATGTGTTACTGTTGACAGTCTGGTCTCTGCAGCTGAATAGCATCATTTGACTTCTTTCTCTGTCTAAAATTTTTTTCATGCTTACTTAATATTTAATGCAGATTTTTATTTTTAAATATTTATTTTTGAGAGAGAGTGTGCATGGGGAGGGGAAAGGGGGACAGAGGATTTGAAGTGGGCTCTGCGCTGACAGCAGTGAGCCCACTACAGGACTTGAACTCACAAATTGTGAGATCATGACCTGAGTCGAAGTTGGATGCTCAACAGACTGAGCCACCTAGGCACTCCCTAGATAGATTTTTTCAATGTCCACTGTGTCTTTCCTGCATTCCTTTATTTTACCCAATCTATCAGAATCTTTATCTAGGCTTTCATGCCACACCTTCTTAAAAGAGAATTGACATTGCTCCTTTCTCATGGCCCATGCCCTTGAAATCATGCTTCTTAGACAATTACTCCAATGAATGAAACTATTCTTTGAGAAGTTACCAACATTTTTAAATGACTAAATTTAATGCCTCAAAACTTTTCATTATGGAAAATTTAAAAAATACACAAAAGTAATGAGATCAGTATAATGAACCTGCATGTATTCATCAGCCAGCTGCAACTATCATCTACATATTGCTGTTCGTGGGTTCTTGAATCTTCCTAGTCCATGGCTTTTTACTTTTTTCTTTTTTAAAACTTTTATTTATTTCTTTTGAGAGAGAGAGTGCATGTGAGGATGGAATGGGCAGAGAGAGGGAGAGAGAATCCCAAGCCAGCTCCACACTGATGTGGGGGCTCAATCTTAGGAAACGTGAGACCATGACCTGAGCTGAAATCAAGAGTCAGATACTTAACCGATTGAGTCACGCAGGCACTGCCATGACTTTCTTCTTTTTCTCTTCTTCTTTTTTTTTTTTTAATGTTTATTTATTTTTGAGAGAGAGACAGAGTGTGATCAGGGGAGGGGCAGAAAGAGAGGGAGACACAGAATACAAAGCAGGTTCCAGGCTCTGAGCTGTCAGCACAGAGCGCCACATGAGCCTTGAACTCACCAGGTCATGTGAGATCATGTGAGATCATGACCTGAGCCGACGTCAAGTGCTGAACAGACTGAGCCACCCAGGTGTCCCATTCATGACTTTTTGCTTAATTCACATTCTCTTTGACTGCTTTGAAGTGTTTAATTTAACTAAACATCCCTTCTTCCTTTAAATTGCCTCTTCTCACTTCTGAGAACCTACAGTCCTAGACATTTTCTTATGTGTTGGATTATTTCTTCTTCATTAGAAAATGGTGAAGTGTTATTCTGGAGAGGTGCCTTCTCTTATGGAAATGTGCATAATTAAAAATTATGGATTACTCATGCTGTGCAGGCCAAATTCTGGGATTAAAGTTTGGATCACCTTGAGCAGATACAGAGGACTCAGGAAGGTAGAGAGAAAAGTAACAGAAAAATAAAGGCCAATGTGTGCTGTTAGCACCTGGGAAGGAGTAAAAGTATTTTCTTATTAGTGAATAGTTTTCTAAATTTTGTGAACTTTAATAAAAGACTTTATGCCATCTGGTCACATCTACTAAAGTTAAACATATGTCCACCCTGTGACCCAGTAATTCCAATCCTCCATAGCGGAGAAATTAGTACATGTGTCTGCAAAAAGATATGTAAGCATGATCATAGAAATTTTACTCAACATTGTAAACACCTGCATTGGCCTAAGTGTCTGTGAATAGGAAAAAGTATAAATAAAATGTAGTGTATTCACTCAGTGGTATTCTGTTAAGCATAAAAAGAAATACTGATGCATGTAGCAATCTGGATGGACACAGAGAGTCCATACTATGGGATTCCATTTAGATGAATTTCAATAATAGGCAAAAATGATCTATGGTGTTAGAATTGCATATAACTCTGGTAGAGATGGTATTGACTGGGAGAGTGCCAAGGGAGTCATCTCAGGTGTTGAAATGCTCTCTATTTTGATCTGGGGGTGGGTTTACAAGTGCATTAATTTTGCCTGTTCTACTTCATTTAAATGGAATTGTGCAAGATGTAATCTCTGATCACAGAAGTCAAAACTTTATCTGCAATATGGTTACTCAGCTGGATACATATGTGAAAAATCATCAGGTTGTGAACTTAAAACTGTATACTTTATGTATCTTAAATGTGTTTTTATTTTTTAAATTTATTTTTTAATGTTTTTGTTTTGTATTGTCAGGTCAGGGCTGTGGCTGGCAGTTAATGTTATAGGCAGCCTCTTAGGATAAAGCCTTATACTCCAAGCTCCCAGAGCAACTAGTCACTGTGTACCCTGAATCTTCTTTATGAATATATCTCATCTAAAATATTAATTCTTAGAAAATAGTGATCATTGGATTATGATGTCAAGATGGAAGAGTAGAGTTAATGCTAAAACAGGACCAAGAGCCATGCGAAGTGATTTGCAGTAAGTACTCAATGACTATCAGAGAGTGAGGAGAATCCCTGGGACCTTTGTCGTAGTGGAGGATGGGACTTCCAGGTTGTGGCTCAGGGGAGAAGAGAGCATTGATGTATCAGACCTAGTTCTCCATTGGAAGTCCTGCTATTTCTGTTCATTTGCAAAGTCTTTCATGACGTCCCTCTGTGACATAGCATCCAGACTTTTATCATCCAGGCACCTTCACAAGAGCCACAACTGCAGAGGCTGCAGGCAGAGCAGCAGATAGTCATTGCCCAGCTAACGGCCTCCCAAGGGCAAACACCTTTTTACCACCGTGGAAACCAATTTCAGGGCTCAACCCTCTATTTTTAGTCTGCTGTTCTCACCTCTGGTGACATTATCGTGGGGATTTTCACTTATTTCTACATCCAAATGGGCATTTGGATGAAATGTGCCTATCTCTGCACAGCAGACCTTCCACAAAGGTTGGAACTGGCTGGTTTGTAAGGCGGCATCTTCTCACATGCACACGATGGAAAGGATGCTGCAGAAATGTATCCTGAGTCCTGGTCCAGATATTTGATTTGTCTAGTCCGTTATCTGGATGAGATGAGACAGTAGCTATTTATTTATGTAGGAGCTGGGAATTCAGCAATGACCCCCTTCCTATGCTCCACCTGCCTAGCTGCTTAATGGAGTCATTAGTGTTCATGGAACCATTTTTCTTACTTTCAAATTATATATTTAAGAATGTGTTTAACAAGTATGAATATGGTTTAAAAAATCACACAGTATAAAAGTGTGTCTAATGAAAAGTTAATTTCCTTCCTGCTCTTGAACTTTTGTGTCTGTCTTTTTTCTTTGGGGCAGCCATGGGGACTGGTTTCTTATCCAGCCTTCCACAAATATTCCCAGTTTATAGAAGCGTCTCTATATAGCTGTCCTTAATCTTCTTTATTTTGGTAATCTAAGTTTATTAGCTTAATTGAAGTATGTATGAAAGATACTTTATCTGCTGAAGTTGTTCTTAACTTCAAATGTGTTGCTTTTTTCTGTCCATACTGACTCTTCTATTTGTTCTAAAAAAGGTCATTGAGTAGGGGCACCTGGGTGGCTCAGTTGGTTAAGTGTCCAACTTCAGCTCAGGTCATGACCTCACAGTTCTTGGTTTTGAGCACTCCATCTGGCTCTGAGCAGTGAGAGCCTGCTTGGATCCTCTGCCTCCCTCTCTCTCTCTCTCTGCCCTCTGTCGCTCATGCATGTGAATGCTCCCCCTGTCTCTCTCAAAAATAAATACACTTAAAAAAATTCATTGAGTAGATAAGCAATTGCCTGGAAATTTTTTGCCTGACTAAGTGATCCTTTTTGAATTGAATGTCTTTTATCTCTTTTTCTTGCTTAATTGTTCAGTAATGTGTTTAATAGGAATGGTGAGTGTGGACACCCTTGTCTTGTTCCTGATCTTAGAGGAAAAACTTTCAGCTTTGTACTATTAGTTTGATGCTAGCGATTGGCATGTCATAAATGGCCTTGTTATGTTGCTGTGTACTCCTTCTATAGCCAAGTTTTTGAACGTTTTTATAATGGAACAATGTTATATTTTGTAAAAACGCTTTCTCTGCATTTATCGAGATTATCATGTGATTTTTATCTTTCATTTTATTTGAAGAAGTCACTCTTCAAGACTTTATGGACTGGCTTCCGTAAAGAAAGGCCTTCCCCTGCAGGTGAGGGCATGCTGGAGTGTGCTGTGACCCTGGTTCTAGTCATGCATGATGCTGAGTACAGGTATGTGTGGGGACTCTTGGTCCAGGAGAGTGTGATGTTAGGCTGCTTGGGTCCATAGCATTGACCAGTGCATGGTCCTTGTCAAGTGTTGTGGGGCTCCAGAGTGGCAGTAAGGAATGTTGGGGTCCTCCGCAATGCCTCCAGGTCTAGCAGCTAGGGCCAGAGCTGGTGGTGCACATGCACTGAACTGTGGGGGCCAGCTACAGATGCTTATATAAAGAGAGGAGCTGATTGTAAGATATATATAGTGGTGGGGGCCAAGGCCAAAAGTAAAGGCTTGGGTCAACTGTGGGTACATTGGCAGCTTGATGGCCCTGGCTGTTGATGTGTATTTCTGCAGCTGCAGGCTCTCCCAAAAGCATGTAGAAAGCAGTGGAGACTGGTGACAAGGATTGGGTGGGGACATGTGGGTGAACTGTTGGGAGGCTTGGTATAGGTGCATGCAGTGATGTAGGCCAGCAACTGGAGGTAGGACTGAGTCCAGGTCCCCAAGCAGTTATAGGACCTTCACTGTCTGTGCGTACTTCCATGGCTGCAAGATCTCACCAGGGGCATGCACACAGCAGTAGAGACAGGTGACAGGAGTTAGACTGGTGGTGTGCAAATGCACGGCTAGGTGGGCTAGCCCCAAGTGTTCATGCAGTAGTGGGGGTGTCTAGACCCACACTAGGGGGTTAGCTGTGGGTGTCTAGACTAGTGTTTTGCATTCGTGAAGCTGCAGAGGACTTCCCAGTCCATGCCATGCCATGGCTGGTGGCATGGATCCCAGGCATTGGGGGCGGGGGTGGGGGTGGTGGCAGAAGGGACCCAGATGACTGGCATCTGTTGAATGTGAATACTTGTGGGGTAAAAATCAGTGAAATCTGCAGGAGTCCATAACTGTAATGGTCATTGGTTTCCTCAGTGGTGAGAGTAGCAGAGTCCTCTGCAGAGCAAGGCAATAGGGACTGTCATCACTCCTGCCCATGGCTGGTACAGGTAGCTCCTGCCCTTCATCCTTGTTCCTGGCCAATTCTATATGCCTCAGATTTGCCAGTCTCTGGATGGAGTAAAACCAAAGTGGTCCTGAAAGGCTGGCAAAGCTGGTCACTCACTCTGCTCTCCCTTTTCTGGGGAGGAGAACTCCTTCTAGCTGGGGAGTTACCTCTTGTGTTGAGCAGTACCAGTCTGGAGGGTGGAATGATACAGGCAAAATAAAACAGTTTTTCCTTCCCTTTTCGTGTGGATATTCTCTGGGTTTTTTGTTCCACTGTATCGCTGAAATTTCTTGGGTGGACTCCTGACCTCTCTCTGGGCTGCTTTTCTTTGTGGATAGCTGTCTAATTGTTGATCTTTGTCAGGGGTGAAGGCTGGGCTACTCTATCATTTGATGACATCATTCCAGAATAATTTCTATGATCCCTTTTAGTTTATGACTTAAGAGCCATAGTGAAAATTCTGCACTTTGTTGGAAAGTTATGGTAGGTTATTTCCTACCACACTTCCCCTGTAGTACCTCATTTTCCCATGAGCTGTGTTGCTATATGGAATACAATTCTAGAATTATAATCCATGTGGAAGGGAATGAGTGTTGAAAAGTACCTTCATGGTCAGCTGTCTTTTTATTTATTTATTTATTTATTTATTTATTTATTTATTTATTTATACATACAAATAGTTTATTGTCAAGTTGGTTTCCATATAACACCCAGTGCTCATCCCCACAAGTGCCCTCCTCCATGCACATCTCCCCTCCCCCCCCCACACCCATCAGTCCTCAGTTTGTTCAGCTGTCTTTTTTTTTTTTTTTTTTAATGGTTTTTAAAATTTATTTCTGAGAAAGAGAGACAGCATGAGAAGGGAAGGGTTAGAGAGAGAGGGAGACATAGAATCTGAAACAGGCTTCAGGCTCTGAGCTGTCAGCACAGAGCCCGACGTGGGGCTCAAACCCACAAACCGTGAGATCATGACCTGAGCCGAAGTCAGCCACCCAACCGACTGAGCCACCCAGGCATCCCAGTCAGCTGTCTTAAAATTCTATTTCCCTTCCCTACCATGCTGTGATGCTGGACCATGAACTAGGACACCCTGCTAGGCCTTTTCATTTATCCAATTAGTGTCCATCAGAGTCGTTGTACGTAGGTTGGATTGGTGGACTTGGATTCTTGGACTTTATTTTAGATGTACTCAATTGAAGTTTACTGGTGTGGTGCCGAGAATCTGTATCTTTTTCCCCAGGGTGCCCCTTAGATGATTGGGATGTGTCTCTAATTTTGAGAATCATCATGGCAGGTGGTGAAGCTGTGTAAAGCCATAGAGCATATTTTATTCCTCTTTCTATTCTTCAAAACTCTGATGCCTGTCTCTGGTCCTATATTACCAGTATATATTTTAATGAATCTGCAGAAGGATTCTTTTTTAAAAAATTTTTTTATAGTTTATTTATTTTTGAGACAGAGAGAGATAGAGCATGAGCAGGGGAGGGGCAGGGAGAGACGGAGACACAGAATCTGAAACAGGCTCCAGGTTCTGAGTTGCCAGCACAGAGCCCGACGCGGGGCTCGAACCCACGAACCACGAGACCATGACCTGAGCTGAAGTCGGACGCTTAACTATGTGAGCCACCCAGGTGCCCCTAGGGGTTCTTGAATTACAATGAAAGTTAAGTTTTTTAGGTCTTCTCAGAGAAGAATTAAAACTGTTATTACATGGCTACTATTCATTGAATCCTACTTTGTGCCAAGTATTTATGTGTATTATTTCTAAAACTTTTAACAATCCTGGAAGTTGGATGGGAACATTCTCTGCATTACAGAAGAAGAAGCAAGTTCAGACAATTTTAGTGGTTTGCTCAAGGTGAAAGAACTAGAAATTGATGGACCCAGATTCAGACTCAAATCTTCCTGAGACCAATGTCCTTTCTCTTTCTATCAAATCATAGTTATAACTATTCCAGAAGAGTTTTTTTTTTTTTAACTCCAACCCCTGAAACACCATTTGTGTTTTCCATTAGTGAGATTGAGTATAAGAGGAGAAAGGGAACCAGGAGGAGACAAGGAAATTACTTAATTCTTTCAGTAGAGTAACTTTGAGGATGACCTGATTGTGAGAGGCAGACTTTGGAAAAGAAGGATAACAATTACTGAATGAAAGTCCAATGATTGATTGGGAGCCAGCATCATGGAAAGAACTGAGTCACATAATTAAAATTCAAGGACATATTTGGATTTTTTTTTCTTTGGATGGAACACTATCCTTACGTATTAATTGGAGCTGAAAAACATACTTTACTTGTTAAATGATCATTTGATGTACAGAGATTTATCTTCCTTCCGGCAGCTGTTTCTCAGCATCCTTTGTGCCTCTCCTTTTCTCTTCTGCTTGCTGGCAGTTGGAAAGCATGGGTGCTCCACCCTGGGCCTTTCCCATCCATGCTCTCTCCGGAGTCTTCTCACCAGTCTCCTGTGTTCGAAGATCTCTGAACTTTTAGGAAGGCCAGGTTTGTGTATCATCTGTGTCCCTGCACTTGTACATCTAACAGGGCATCTGCATCTTCACAGTTTGAAATAGGCCAGCGGTTTTCCACCCCACTCCTTGTTCTCTTCTCAGATGGAGTCCTTTCCCAGTGAGGGTTATACAGTTATGAAAGCCATTCACCTACGTATAAAACAGGTTTTCTGTGAAAACTAGAAACCTGGGAGACATTTTCAGTTTTCTGCTCTGTCACGCCTCATATCCAAGGATATCCAGGAAGGGATTGTCAGTGTTCCCTCTAAAACATCTCCCCAGTCCTTCCACTTTGTTCTGTCACCACTGCCGTCTCCTAACCCAGCCCCCATTGCCTCTGACCTAGTCTCTGGAATTCCATTTTTCTTCCTCTGTAACTTGTTCTCCATAACGATTTCATAAAAACATAAATCAGACAACTTCAGTCCCTTGCTTAAAACACTTCAAAGGCTTCCCTCAGAACTTAGAATAAAATCCAAACCTTTGAAATTGACTAAAGGTTCTTGCATGCTGGCTCTTTCCTACCTTTCAGATCTAACTACTTCTTTCTCTTATCAGAGCTCCAGCTCTACCAGCCTCTTTTCTGTTCCTCAAACATGCCAATCTCTGCTGCCTCTGGTCCTTTGCACATGCTGTTTCCCCCTCTGAAATATTCTTTCCCCTCTTTGCCTGGTAAGATCTCACACTTCGGGTTTAATTTCAAATATTACCTTTTTACAATGGACTTACTAAAATGCTCTATCTGATTATCCCCCCCCCTTTTTTTGTTAGTCTACTGGGCTTACTCTTAAAATATAACAAAAACCCTTGCATGTATTGTTCTTATGTGTAGAGTTCATTAGTATCTATATAAACAATAAAAAATGTAGTATGCATTTATGTCTTCTGCTTCCTCCTATTTCCTCATTCCTGTGTTGATTTTAATTGAAATTTAATTTCAGATTATTTTGAATATTTTAACAAACAATTCTTTAGACGTAAGAATACATTTTTGTAATACTTCATACACATATTTATTACTCTGAACTTCATTTTCTTTTTCCTGAAGTTCAATTATTCATTTTTTCATCCTGGATTTGTGGGAAGAATAAATAATTTGTGGGAAAGAATAAGAGTTCTTTCATGAAAGATAGCTATATACATTTGCTAAAACTCATTGAACTATACTTAAAACCTGTACATGTCACTGTATGTAAATTACCTCAGTAGAAATATAGTACTGGGAAACAATATAATGCATGAACCAATGGATACAGCTGAGGACTCAAGCTAAAGAAATTTCTTTTAGAGCACAGTACAAAGAGATAGAGATAAATAATAGAATAAATGGATGAATCTATGAATATTCAGTTAAGAGAGAGCATATAAGAAGTTGTAACATTGATTAGTAGGGGTTTTAGGAGAAATATAATCTCATGGAATGAGAAACAGAATGAAGGATATACTCAGAGAAATAAAGGAAATTTCCTAGAATGACAGATGCAAAGGGCCAACGTATATACTTTAAATCCATATTTAGACACATAGCAGTTATAGTTAAGAATATTGGGGTGCCAGGCTGATTCAGTTAGTAAAGCATGCAACTCTTAATCTTGTAGTCATGAGTTCAAGCCCCCTGTTGAACCTAGACTCTACTTGAAAAAGAAATAGTAATTTGAAGGGACGTGTGCATCTCAGTGTTTATAGCAGCATTATCAACAATAGCCAAATTACAGAAAGAACCCAAGGGTCCATTGACTGATGAATGGATGAAGACGTAATATACGTATATATATATTATATTATTATAATATATATAATATATACCCATAATTATAATTACATAATATATATACATATATATAATTATAATATATATATAATATATGATATATATACCCATAATGGAATATTACATCAGCCATCAAAAAGAACCAAAAGTTGGCATTTGCAGTGAAATGGATGGAGCTAGAGACTATTATGCTAAGCAAAATCAGCCAGTCAGAGAAAGACAAACACCATATGATTTCCCTCATAGGTGGAATTTAAAAACCAGAGCAGATAAATATAAAGGAAAAAAAGAGAGAGGCAAACCAGGGAGCAGACTTCTAACTACAGACAACAAACTGATGATTACTGGAGGGGAGGGGGGTGGGGAATGGGTTAAATCGGTGATGGGTATTAAGGAGGGCACTTGAAACGAGCACTGGGTGTTGTATGTAAGTGATGAATCAGTAAATTCTATCCCTGAAACTGATATTACACTGTATGTGAACTAACTGGAATTTGAATAAAAACTTGAAAAAAAAAGTAGGTTACAAAACACCCCACAAAGTAACCAGTGCTATAGATATGAAAGAATCCACCAATAACTCTCCCAATAATACTTCAAAACAAACATATCTAACTAGATTTTCATTAGAATGTTGTTATATCTTCACACTAATATATCTTCACAGATATATCTGGGTCTTGTTTTTTTATATTGTTTTATTTATATTGAGTTTTAAAATACTTTTTATATGCAGTTTTGTCTTCTAGACAAGAATGCCAAGTTAGTCCCTGTTTATAAAAAGCAATTACAATTCAAGGACACGTCATATTTGCCTCTTTTGCCAGTTCTGCTTCATCTGAATTGTTGCCATGTTATGACAAACATTAATTCACCACTGTTGTCTATGGCACTAATTTTTTGTTCAGGATCAAGACCTCTGGCAAAGCCTTGGTTTATCTCTTTTCTTTGATTTACTGTTATTAGATTCACTGCCAGGTAAAGGTTTTCTTTTTGTATCTGCTTTTTGAGAATTAAGAAATGCTTCAGTTAACTCTGGAAAATCTGAATTTTCTCCAGGCTTCCAAGTATTTTCAGCATTGTCAGTAAATCCTTCCACTTGAGAAAATACTCCACTTTCCCATTCATTAGGCATCCATTCAGTACTTTTTCCACCAAAATTCTTCAGGCGGTGCCTCTTCCACTTTATTACTCTTTCCATTATGTATCTCTCCCACTTTTTGCAATATATTTTAATTGGATGCCATTAAAAATTTTTTAATTTCCACATAGTTAACATACAGTGTCATATTTGTTTTGGGTGTACAATATAGTAATTCAACAATTCCATATATTACTCAGTATTCATCAAGATAAGTGTCCTCTTTAATCCCCTTCACCTATTTCACCCATCCCCCCCACCTCTCCTCTGGTAACCATCAGTTTGTTCTCCATAGTTGAGTCTGGTTTTCACTTTGTTGGATGCCGTTTTTGGTTGTAGACTTGAAGAGTTCTTATTCACTGCCTTTGATCTGTTCCACGTCCCTGGTTTGCAGCACCTTTGGCCATGTGTGCTCTAAGCCTGAGCTCCACTGTTTCTTAATAGAATGCTTTGACTTGACCTTTTATGGCTTCTATCTAAAAAAGAGATAGAGGGTCACCTGGTGGCTTAGTCAGTTGAGCGTCCGACTTCAGCTCAGGTCATGATCTCACGATTCGTGGGTTTGAGCCCCACATCGGCTCTGTGCTGACAGCTAGCTCAGAACCTGGAGCCTGCTTCGGATTCTGTGTCTCCCTCTCTCTGACCCTCCCCTGCTCACACTGTCTCTCTCTCTCAGAAATTGAAAAAAAGTAAAAAAAAATAAAAAAGAGAGAATGGGTGGGTTGGGTTGGCAATAAATAAATAAACCTTTGTTGTGGGTGAAATCTGTAAGATGATGTTTAGGTAAATTTTTTCTTTGTTATTTAGCTGCTGAATTCTCAAAGAGAAATATCACTAATACTGAAAGTAATTTCAAGTTTCATAAAAGAATTTAAGAAGGGACAAATATCTTCAATCTACTTATGCAAAGAGCCAGAAGAGAATAATTGAGTAAATTGCAGAATTTGGTGAAACAGAAACAATTAGACTATTCTATTGGCTGCAATTCACTACAGAGGTTCTAGAAATACTGGTGCTGTCACTATTCATGCTTGTGAGAAAATGCTAAATGGAAGTGGATATATTAAATTTTACTTTGTTAAGATGAGTTCCCATGTGACTATATAGTGACATGTTGACATTGTGAAAAGAAGAGGTAAAGTTAGCTGGTGAAGGGTTGGTTATACCTTCATAATACAATCTAATTTCGGAAAACAAATGCACAGATGATTTTTAATAGTATAAATAGAAGTCTAGCATTTTAATTTTTAATTTTAATTTTTTATTTTTTTACAAATAGTTTATTGTCAAGTTAGTTTCCATATAATTTATTTTTTATTGTATTTAATTTTGAGAGAGAGAGAGTACAAGTGAGTGGGGGAGGAGCAGAGAAGGAGAGAGAGTGGGAGGGAGAGGGAGAGAGAATGGGAGAGAAAGAATTCTAAGCAGCCTCTGCACTGTCGACACAGAGCCTGACGCAGAGCTTGAACCCATGAACAGTGAGATCATGACTTGAACTGAAATCAAGAGTTAGATGCTTAATCAACTGAGTCACCCAGTCACTCCTAGCATTTTATCTTACGGCATTGATGAATGAAATAGAGGACCAGTTGTTTGCTATCTTTTCTTAAGCACTGTGATTCTCAGGCCCATGTTTTTTCTACATGGACCAAATGTCTCCCTAGGAGACATACATCTTGTCATGTATACTGTGTTAGCCATTTCTAACTTACCAAGCATAAGTTGATTGTTATTATCTAGCTTAGAAAGCAGAAAGTGGCTACACAGTGCACAGGTAAGTCTTGGTAAGGAGCCAGAATACAGGATATAGACATAAGAGAGTTTTTTGGGAAACATAATAGAACTAAATAGTGAAATTTGCCTCTCAGTAAGACCTCCTCTTTCTGGACATATTCTCCTTCCCTCAGTCACCACCCTCTGGAATCTCATGCTACTTAATTTATGATCAATTAATTTATACAGATGGTAACAAGATGTTTTCCTTCCTCAAAGCACATAGGCCTTAAAAAATGCTAGTTTGTTTAACTCAGGAAATGTGTTGCAAATCAAGACATTCAAAGTCATGGAGAAAAGATCATTGGCTGGAGTTTTGGAGAAGTTCAGCTTTAGAGACTTAGGCTATAATCCCAGGCAGGTAGAGGGAAATTTAAAGGTATAGGGAAGCTGTTCCTATTAGGAGGAGGGGCCATAGTATGAACAGAAAGGATAAAAGTGCTGGATGACATCAATGAATGCAAATGGGAGGAAGGTAAAGCAAGGTGATGGTGTTGGGAAAATAATTAGCTTTAGCTCTGGAGATTGGTAAATTTTGTCTTTAAACTTTTGGAGGACAAGGTCATCCCTTTCCAATTTCATGCTGCACGGCTTGGGTTTAATAAGAGTGTATGCAATCCAGGTCTGGAACAGATCCACAAGGCCTTCTGAGAAAAGGCCAGTCTTCCCTAGAATTCAGTCGTATATTCTTTTTAGTCTTTAGTCCTGGCAATTTTCATCCAACACAGGTGTTGTTTGGGTACTGACCATCAACATTTTCCAAAACTTTTTACTGTGAGAAATTTCAAATATACACAAATGTAGAGACAATAGTATAATGAACCCCATGTACCACTTTCACCAAAATCAACAGTCATTAACATCTTTTGGTCTTGTTTTCTCTATTATCACATAATACTTCCCTATTTAAGCTAAAGTGTTTTGAAGCAAATCCCAGAGTGCATGCCATTTTACCCATAAATACTTCAGTAAAATCATGGCTGTCTTAATAATCATAAGGATGAGAGTGAAAGAAGTTATTATAGTCTATTTTTATTGTGTTCTACTGTGTTCAGAACTCTCTGCCAAGCCCTTTGCATCATGTTATTTTAGGTCATCCCTTCACCATTCAGTCACTTTTCTGACAGTGAAACTAAAGCTGCAAGAGGTGTAGTAAATTGATAAAGGTCCCAGAGCTAGGAAGTGAGGCTACTGGGATTCAAATTTTCTTTGCCTACTCTGCATCTTATGCCCTTGACCACTGTATATACAAATGTCTTACCACTGAAACATACTTGTCTTCTGAAAACAGACCTATAAGGAATACCTTTGCATGGGTGAAAGAATTGCTTTGCATAAAACTATTTATCCTATTGCTTAGTTCCCTTGAATGAATTCCTTGTTGACTGAGAATGTTTGGGCTGCAGGAGTATTGACTTCGGAGTCATACAGCTTTAGGTTGTACATAATCGTTTCATCACTTTCTGGTTGTGAGCCTTTGATAAGTCGCTAGGGCTCTGAGTCTCATTTTTTTCAACTCCTGTGAAGATTAAATGAGATGCTTCAAGGTTTTACAACGGTGCACTTTATGGAGACAGGAACCAAGTGTATTTTGGTGCTCTGCCTCCACTTTGTCTTCCTTCCATCTCCCTGTGACATCTCACTATGAGTGCATTTTTCGCTTCTCCTCCCACAACCTCTCTTTCATGCTATATAGTCAAGGCTATACTTATATCCATATATCCTATGTCTTTTCATTTAGCACTTTTGGGGGGTTTAATTTCTACTCCTTTACTCTCATAAATTTTAAAATGCCCAAGCCTGGCTATTGCCTTATATTAATTTTGTGCCAAAAGGCAAAGCCAGGCTTGGGCATTTTAAACGTCATCTCCTTAAAACTTTTAAACATCAGCTACCTAAAGCTTTCAGAAGTTGGCAGGGTATAAATGATCTCTCTCATTATTTAGTGTCACATTCCTTATGGGATTATGAAGTAATATGTGCTGCATGACCCATGGCGCATTTTTTGTCATCATTGTGTTGTCAATTTCAGTTAGGGCTGAGAACATCTGATGAATAGACAGGGTGGCCAGAGTGGGGAGGAGGGTCAGATAGGCTGATGGTCATTTTGAAAGCCTGGCATATTCTTCAAACCAATTTACAAGGCTGTTTTAATTACCTTGGCAATTTTCCTTGGAACTCTTTCCAAGTTCCTCACATTAAAAAGTATTCTCATCAGCAACAACCAAAATTATCAATGATTAAAATGTCATAAACCTCCCAGTTCTCTGCTAGGCTCATCATATAGATGGACTCTAAGGTTTTTATAGTCTGAGATGTCAAGCTGATTGTCTGGTTGCTATTGGTAACAGTTGAGATCTCTTAAAAATACTGAATAAGCTCTTCAGGTCAATGTACCATATTCATATTGTGACTACTGAATGAAACAAATTGGATTAAAGAATTTTTTTATAGAGAAATAAAGGGGCTTCTTGTTGGAAATTGGTACATTATTACTTGGTACTGGGAGATATATAGAGAGATTAACATTTGTCTTCTATGATTCAAACACATACAGAACTAAATGTATTGACTTAGTTGAAACCTAAGGAATATAAGTGAAAAACCAGTACATGCACAGAGGTAAACATACACACATTTACAGATGATCTTCAGGCTAAAAAATAGCCATATACAAATTGTGGTTTTAGGTTCCTTGAGGAACGAACAAAACTGAATATGACAGTGGCCTTAAAATTATGTGGTAGAGGTATGGCAAAATAAAGCAGAAATGGGTAAATTCTTAGAATTTTTTCTGAGACAAAAACAAAGTGGAAGTGGGTCAGGGCTGGATTGGGAAATACTGACAGGAGATAAGCCTACTGGTCCATTTTGTTTCCAGGTCAGCCTTTCCTACCTGGGCATCATTTCCTGGCTTCCTAAAAGACCCTGAAAGATGAGCTCTGTTATGTGGTTGAGTGATAGAGATAAAAAGATGTGGAAAGAGATGGTTTATCAGGTATCTATTGCTGCATCAAAAACCTCCTTAAACCTCCAGATCTTAAAGCCATACTCATTGATTCCTTACAATTCTATGGGTCAGGAAATCCTGGCAGAACTCAGCAGAGATGGCCAAGCTCACTCATGCAGCTGTCTTCATCTGGGGTTGGGAGAGGGTGCAAGTCTGAGATGGACTCACTCACATGTTGGGAGCCTTGGTGGTGCCTGTCCGCTGGGTTGCTTTGGTTTTCCACCACCTGACCTTTCTCTTCACGTGATTTCTTTTTCCATTAGGGTAGCTTGGAGTTCTTTACATGGGTGCTCAAGGTAGCAAGAAAGCAAAAGGGAAGCTTCCAAGCTTCTTAAGACCTAGGCTCGGACCTGGCAGCGTCAAGTTTACTACAGTGTATTGGCCAAAGCCAGTCACAGGACCAGCCCAGATATCAGGGAGGGGCAACGGACTCTGCCTGCTTTATAAGAAGTGTGGCGTGGGACCAGAGAGATTGGTTGTGGGCATCTTTGTACTCTGTATACCACAGATGGCCACCCAGAACTGCATTCCAATGAACGCCTGCTTCTTTTGACTTCTGGTAGGGAACACTGACAGATTTTCCAAACCTCACAGGGGTGGATATTGACATTCTGATCCATTTTCCTTTCATTGGGAAGGTGGTGCAGGAGGAAGAGTACTGGTTTGACTTTGGACCTGGATTCTGATCCTTACTTAGCCATTCATAAGATATATAGCTTTGCGGCCACTTCATACCCTGTGAACTCTACTTTCCTCATCTCCAAGTTAGTAATATATATTACTTACCTCCTAAGGTGGTACTGAGATGTACCTGAATAACTGACGCAGTCTAACCCAGTGACTACTTTACTCAATCAAAGTGAGCACTCAGTAATCTTAATCTATTTCCTTCTACACTTATCTGGGAGAACCATAACTGTGTGCTCATAAGGAGGGTGACCATAAAATTTATTGTCTAAATGAGAACACCTCTGTGTGTGCAACAAGGAATTATTAATACTTATGCCAGATAAGAGTCATATGCTGGGAATATCCCATGCAAATTGGGTCACCCTGGTGGTAAGGAACTGTTGGAGGGGGCAAGGACAGTGCAGTAGCTGAAGCCTCCAGTGAGAACTTTTCAGAGTCTATTTATATTAAATATTATTAAATACAGTTTGTTTTTTTCTTTCATAGCTTATTGTCAATTTTTAAAAATACACTTTAAATGAAAGGCATTATAATGCAGATGAGGAAACCCATAAGAGGAAATCAGAATTCAGAGTACTGCAGGTTGATATTGTCTATTACCCTGCATTTCTTTGTTGATGATGGTATATCTTGTAGCAAATGTATCTTCTGTGTAAAACTTAAAAAAAAACAATTTACAAGGGAATTAATCAAATCCACTTGAAAGCACCTTCTCCCTTTGTATCCTACTCCCTAAGTGTTTTTATCTCTAGACCCTATTTCAATCTTAGCATTACTAAATGTATAGTTCCAGGAAAGAATAATTGACCAGGGGAATTCATATTATCAGAGTCCAGCACAGAGACAGTTATATTTCTGTACATCTTGAATGGGAATGGATCAGCAATGCCAAAAATTCTCACCCTGAATAGAACTACTTAAACTATGTTTGGTAAAGAAAAAAAAATCAGATCCATGATATTCTAAGAACTATTTTGTTTTGAGAGGTCTCAAGGAGTAGTAGGCTCTTGTAGTCTGTCTTAGAGGTGTAGCTGTGGCAGAGGAATACAAGTTGAAACCGAATATAGGTGACCAAGATTGCATGTTATCATAACTTCATGCCCAGATGGTTGTGATGTTAAATATTAGGTCCATATCTCTCTTGGCTACAATGAATAGCAAGTGTTAATGTCGTTTTGTACAGACTATGGTGTGTTCAATCCTTCGTTATTTTCTGCAGTGCTATTTTCCAACTCAAGAAAAATAAGAAAGATTTAATTCCTTTGGTGGTAGATGCAGCAAATATATATTAAGCATGTGCCATGTGCTAGGCTGTCTCCAGTGCATCCTCAAACATACTAAACTAAACAAAGCCTAAAAATTAATCAATTGCTTTATCCTATTCCTTAGGAACACAAAAACTTTATTCTATTAAACATCTCTCCATGGGGGTGCCTGGGTGCCTCAGTTGATTGAACATCCAACTCTTGATTTTGGCTCAGGTCATGATCTCATGGTTTGTGAGATTGAGTCCCAGTCAGTGAGGAGCCTGCTTTGGATTCCTTCTCTCCCTTTCTGTCTCCCTGTCTCCTTCCCTCTCTTTCTCCTTCTCTCTCTGCCCATCCCCTGCTTACCCTCTCTCTCTAAATAATTAACATTAAAAAAAAAGATTAAAAAAATAAACATTGCTCCAACATCTCCTCAACAACTGTTACTGTTTTCTTCCATGTTGTTGATGAATACTGTTTTGATTCTACACTGTTGTTTTTTAAAAACATTTATTTATTTATTTATTTATTTTTGAGAGAGAGGGAGGGAGAGAGAGAACACACACACGCGCACTCACACACACACACACACACACACACACACATACATACACACACACACACGTGAGTGGGGAAAGGGTAGAAAGAGAGGGAGAGAGAATCCCAAGCAGGCTTCACGTTGTGAGCACAGAGCCCGACTGGGTGTTGCATCTCATGAACCGTGAGATCATGACCTGAGCTGAAATCAAGACTCAGACACTCAACTGACTGAGCACTCAGGTGCCCCAATTCCACATTAATTTTAAACATAAATTTAATTATTTATACCCTTTTATAGTTAACACTTGTTTGCATTTAAGGATATGGTTTGCTGATTTCTGATTCCTTTCCTCTGGGTTTATTTTTTTCCTACCCAAGTATAGTTTGCAGTATTTCTTTTGCCATGGGCCTGTGGGATTAAAGATTTTTTTAGTCTTAGGTTCGAAATGTTTTCTCTTCCCCTCTGTTTCAAATGATGGGTTGACATAATATAGGATATTAGGATCTATATTCCATCAGTATTTTGGAGATTTTTATTATCTCTCTGGCATTATTTGGTGATGTTTTGGTAAATAATTTCTGGAGGTTGAGGAAAGAACCCTGACTAGTAGCATTTGTCAATTTCTATGGTATAAATATTCCCACTGTGGTGATTTCAAACTACTGACATAGTAAGTGGCTGACAAGATTCCTGGAAATTTGACAACCAGATTTTTGAGCTGGTACAGTCTGGCTCCAGCATCCCACAGCATCTATTGTTGCTGATTAGAATTTATGTCAGTGTGATTATTTTTCTATTCTGGGAAATGTTTTTCCTTGGGAGCTTTTAATGCTTTCTTTTACTACTGGTGTTCTGCAGTTTTAAATGATATTTTGGCATAAGTTTACCTTTATTTGTACTGCTTGGAAACCAGTATGTCTCTTCATTTAAGGAATCAAATCTTTCTTCTGCTCTTCAAAAATCTCAGTATAATGGGAACGGCTAGTACCTGTTCCCTATTCTCTCTAGTCTCTCCATCTGGAATTCTGATTAGATATAATATGGAGCATCTAAATCTAGTTTCCATGGCTTTTGTTTATTTTTTAAATTTATTATCCTTCGTGTTTCATTTAGGTTTTTTCTTCATTTTATTCTTCTAACTTATTTTTTAAATGTTATTATTTTTTAATGCTTATTTTTGAGAGAGTGAGAGAGAGCAAGAGAGAGAGCATGTGTGATGACCAGAGAGAGAGAGAGAGACAGAGGGTCTGAAGTGGGCTCTGTGCTGACGGCAGAGATCCGGATGTGGGGCTCAAACTCATGAACCATGAGATTATGACCTGAGCAGAGTCAGATGCTTAAGGCACCCAGGAGCCACAATTCCTCTAATTTATTAATTCTCTTTTCACTTATAATTAATTTACTTTTTAACATGTGTACTAAAATTTTATTTCAATTATTATACTTTCCTTTAAATATTTTTCATGGTGCCTGGGTGGCGCAGTTGGTTAAGTGTCCTACTCTTCATTTTGACTCAGGTCATGATCTCACAGTTTGTGAGATTGAGCTCCGCTGTTGGGCTCTGCACTGATAGCATCAAGACTGGTGGGGGATTTCTCTCTTCCTCTCTCTCTGCTCCTCCTCTGCTAGCACTCTTGCTCTCTCTCTCAAAATAAATAAATAAACATAAAAAAATCTTTTAAATTGATTATTTTATTTTATAAATGTCTTTCTTAAATTTCTGTTTTTATTTTCTGAAAGACTTTGAAGTTTTAAAAATTTTTTTGTATTTATTTATTTTTGAAGCTTTTAATTATACTTATTTTGAAGTCACTTCCAGATTGTTTAACTACTTCTGTTCCTCTAGTGTGAATTCTTCCGTTAGGATTGTGGGTTATCTCTTGGCTACGGGATATAATAGATAATTAATTACCAAGTGTTCATTGAGGAGTCCTGAGCACTTTATTTGTATTCTCAATCCTCCCAGTAAACTATTAGATAGATTCTTTTATTTCATTCTATTGATAGAGACTGAAGTGTTGAGACATTAAGTTACTTGCGTAGGAACCAATAGGTAGGAGAGGCAGGGCCAGGACGAAGTCTAGAGTTAGAGCACAACATCTAATCATTATTCAATGCAGGCTCTTTATGCGTCTTTTTTCCGCCAATGATCTTTCTCCTGAGGTATGAACATACATGTATAAAAGTACCAAAAAAAAAAAAAACCCAACAACAAACAAACCCCACAGTGGAATGGCTTGGTGAATTATCACATAATGAATGTACTCATACCAGATCAAAGAACAGCACATGTCCAGCTCCTAGACTCTCCCTTTGCATACTGTTAATGCGTTTTTATCGTGAATTATTAATTCTAATAGTTTGTCTCCAGATTGGTTTCTTTCTTTGTGTGCATCTCATTCTTTTATGTGAGAATGGCTGTAGTTTTATTTTTTTCTCTTTCCATTTTGAATTTTTTCCTTGCCTTGTCTTATGGATAGGGACTTTTGTACAATGTGGAATGGCTAGAAGACGTCCTTATCTCATTCCCAGTCTAAGAGAGAAGCTTTAAACACTTCATTGTTAAATATATGAATTGTCTTAAGTTTTTGGTGGATACTCTCTCTCAGATTAGGGACTTCGTTTTTATGCCCAGTTTGGTAAGAGTTTTTATCATTAATGGGTTATGATAGATTTCTGTCATTGGTGTAATAAGTTCCTACAAACTTGGTGGCTTTAAAGGGCATATATTTATTATTTTATAATTACTTAGGTTAGAAGTTTGCCAGATTTTGGTATTAAGGTTATACTGACATGAAAAAAAAATGGACCTCTCTTTTCCCAAGGTATAGGTGAGTTTTTATAAAATTATTGCTATTTCTTTCTAAAATGTTAAAAAAAATTTCACCAATGAAGATATCTGGGCCTGGAGATTTCTATGTGAGAATGTATTAATAAATTTAATTTCTTTTACAGATCTAGACTGTTAAGGTAATTTCTTCCTTCCTATGTCAATTGGAAAATTGTGTTTTTCTAGAAATTTAATTATTTTATTTAAAACTTCAAATTTATTTGCTTAAATTTGTTCATGATAGTGTGTTCAATTTTTAAGTCTATGTTTTTCATTCCTGATGATAATAATTTGTAACTTTCCCATTTTGTTCATTTTATTACCCTCAAATATTTCTCTCATGTTTGAGCACAGCATTTGTTCTGGTTTCCTGTTGCTGTATAACAAATCATCCCAAACCTTAGTGATTTAAAACAGTATTATTTGTTTTGCACATAAATCTTCAATTTGGGCAGAACTCAGTAGGTACGGTAAGTTCTGTTTCATTTGGTATCAGCTGGGATGGCTTAAAGGCTGGAGGCTAATTTATGTTTGTTTGTTATATTTAATTTGTTTATCTAAGAAATTGATTTATTGGTGAAAAGTATGTCCATATATTTTCTTCATTAAAGTTTTAATATTAATGGTATCTGTGGCGATGGACTTCCATTTAATTCCTGATACTGATTTTATGTCTCCTCTCTTCCTTTCTTGATCAAACTGGCTAGAGCTTTATCAATATTTTGGGGTTTTCAAAGAACCATATTTTGGGGTTCATTGATTTTTTTCTATTTGCTTTATGTTCTCAGCTTTATTGCTTTTTGGTTTTTATCTTCACAATTTCTTTCCTCCTAGCTGATTTGATTTAGACTTAATTTTCTTTCCTTGATCCTTTAAGTTAATCATTTGGCTTGAGACTTTTCTTCCCTTTTAATATTAGTATTTAATGCTAGAAATGTCTCTTGAAGCCCTGCTTTAGCTGCATCTCACAAACTTTGATATATTGTATTCTCATTTTAATCAATTAAAATATATTTGATTTCCTGTTTTGCTTGTTTTTGTTTTTATTTTAAGCTTTTATTGTAATTCCAGTTAGTTTATATACAGTGTTATATTAGTTTCACATGTACAGTATAGTTATTCAACACTTCCATACACCCTGTGCTCATCAGGACAAGTGCACCCTTTATGTTTTTTATTTAAAAAAAATTTTTTCCCCATGACTCTTCTTTATTTTTCTTTAATAGTTTATTGTCAAATTGATTTCTATATAACACCCAGTGCTCATCCCCACAAGTGCCCTCCTCCATGTCCCTCTCCCCCATACCCATCAGTCCTCAGTTTGTTCACAGCATTCAAGAGTCTCTCATGGTTTGCCTACCTCCCCCGCCCCCCCCCCCCATTTCCCTCCTTCTTCTCCCCTACAGCCCTTCATTAAGTTCCTCCTAATCATCCTATACGTGCAAACATATAGTAGCTGTCCTTCTCTGCCTGACTTATTTTGCTCAGCAAAACACCCTCAAGATCCATCCATGTTGCTACACATGGCCAGATTTCATTCTTTCTCATTGCCATGTAGTATTCCATCATATAGATAAACCACATCTTCTTGATCCATTCGTCCATTGATGGACACTTAGGCTCTTTCCATGTTTTGGCTATTGTGGAGAGTGCTGCTATGAACATTGGGGTCCATGTGCCCCTATGCATCAGCACTTCTGTATCCCTTCGGTAAATTCCTAGCGGTGCTATTGCTGGGTCATAGGGGAGTTCTATTGTAAACGTTTTGAGGAACCTCCACACTGTGTTCCAGAGGGGCTGCACCAGTTTACATTCCCACCAACAGTGTAAGAGAGTGCCCGTTTCTCCACATCCTCGTCAGCATCTAGGGTTCTCTGATTTACTCATTTTAGCCACTCTGACTGGTGTGAGGTGGTATCTCAGTGTGGTTTTGATTTGTATTTCCCTGATGAGGAGGGATGCTGAGCATCGTTTCATGTGTCTGTTGGCCATCTGGATGTCCTCTTTGGAGAAGTGTCTGTTCATATCTTCTGCCCATTTCTTCACTGGGTTGTTTGTTTTTTGGGTGTGGAGTTTGGTGAGTTCCTTATAGATTTTGGATATTAACCCTTTATCTGATCTGCCATTTGCAACTATCTTTTCCCATTCCGTCAGTTGCCTATTTGTTTTATGGATTGTTTTCTTTGCTGTGCAGAAGCTTTTAATCTTGATGAGGTCCCAAAAGTTCATTTTTGCTCTTGATTCCCTTGCTTTTGGGGATGTGTCAAGTAAGAAATTGCTGTGGTGGAGGTCAAGGAGGTTGTTTCCTGCTTTCTCCTCTAGGATGTTGATGGTTTCCTGTCTCACGTGCAGGTCCTTTATCCATTTTGGGTTTATTTTTGTGTATGGTGTGAGAAAATGATCTAGTTTCATTCTTCTGCATGTTGCTGTCCAGTTCTCCCAGCACCATCTGTTAAAGAGGCTGTCTTTTTTCCATTGGATACTCTTTCTTGCTTTGTCAAAGATTAGTTGGCTGTATGCTTTTGGGTCTACTTCTGAGTTCTCAATTCTGTTCCATTGGTCTATGTGTCTGTTTTTCTGCCAATATCATACTGTCTTGATGATGACAGCTTTGTAGTAGAAGCTAAAGTCTGGGATGGTGATGCCTCCCATTTTGGTTTTCTTCTTCATTATTACTTTGGCTATTCAGGGTCTTTTGTGGCTCCCTACAAATTTTAGGATAGTTTGTTCTAGTTTTGAGAAGTATGCTGGTGCAATTTGGGTTGGGATTGCATTGAATATGTCGATTGCTTTAGGTAGTAATGACATTTTAACTATATTTATTCTTCCAGTCCATGAGCATGTAATGTTTTTCCATTTCTTTGTGTCTTCTTCAGTTTCCTTCATAAGTTTTCTATAGTTTTCATCATACAGATCTCTTGTATCCTTGGTTAGGTTTATTCTGAGGTATTATATGTTTTTATTTGTGCAATTGTGAATGGGATCGGTTTCTTGATTTCTCTTTGTGTTCCTTCATTCTTGGTGTATAAGAATGCAACTGATTTCTGTACGTTGATTTTGTACCCTGCAACTTGGCTGAATTCTTGGATCAGTTCTAGTAGGCTTCTGGTGGCATCTGTTGGGTTTTCTATGTAGAGTATCATGTTGTCTGCAAAAAGTGAAAGTTGGACTTCTTCTTTGCCATTTCTGATGCCTTTGATTTCCTTTTGGTGTCTGATGGCTGATGCTACGACTTCCAGCACTATATTAAACAATAGTGGTGAAAATGGACATCCCTGTCATGTTCCTGATCTCAGGGGGAAAGCTTTCAGTTTTTCCCTGTTGAGGATGATGTTAGCTGAAGGCTTCTCATAGATGGCTTTTATGATGTTTAAGAAGGTTCCTTCTATCCCAACTTTCTCTAGAGTCTTTATTAAGAAGGGATGCTGTATTTTGTCAAATGCTTTCTCTGCATCTATCGACAGGATCATATGGTTTTTATCTTTTCTTTTGTCGATGTGATGGATCACATTGGTTGATTTGCGAATGTTGAACCAGCCCTGTAACCCAGGAATGAATCCCACTTGATCTTGGTGGATGATTCTTTTTATGTGCTGCTGGATTCGATTTGAAAGGATCTTGTTGAGGATTTTTGCATTCGTATTCATCAAGGATATTGGCCTGTGGTTCTCTTTTATTGCTGGATCTCTGTCTGGCTTGGGAATCAGAGTGATGCTGGCTTCATAAAATGAGTCCAGGAGTTTTTCTTTGATTTCTATTTTTTGGAATAGCTTGAGAAGAATTGGGGTTAATTCTGTTTTAGATGTCTGTTAGAATTCCCCAGGGAAGCCGTCAGGTCCAGGGCTTTTATTTGTTGGAAGATTTTTGATAACTGATTTGATTTCTTCACTAGTTATGGTCTGTTCAGATTTCCTATCTCTTCCTGTGTGAATTTTGGTAGTGAGTGTGTGTTTAGGAATTTGTCCATTTCTTCTAAGTTTTCCAGCTTGTTGGCATTTAGTTTTTCATAGTATTCCCTGATAATTGGTTGTATTTCTGAGGGGTTGGTTGTAATCAGTCCATTTTCATTCATGATTTTGTCTGTTTGGGTGCTCTCCCTTCTCATTTTGAGAAGCCTGGCTAGAGGTTTGTCAATTTTGTTTGTTTTTTCAGAAAACCAACTCTTGGTTTCATTGATCTGTTCAACTGTTTCTTTGGTTTTATATTGTTTATTTCTGCCCTGGTTTTTATTATTTCTCTTCTTCTACTGGGTTTGGGGTGCTCCTGTTGCTCTCCCTCTAGTTGCTTTAGGTGCACTGTTAGATTTTGCACTTGCACTTTTTCTAATTTCTGAAATAGGCCTGGAGTACAATGTAGTTTTCTCTTAGGACTGCTTTCGCTACATCCCATAGAGTTTGGATTGTTGTATTCTCATTTTCATTTGTTTGCATACATTTTTTAATTTCTTCTCTAATTGCCTGAATTGTCCATTCGTTCTTTAGTAGGGTGTTCTTTAACCTCCATGTTTTTGGGGGTTTTCCATACTTCTTCCTTGGTTGATTTTGAGTTTCATAGCATTGTGATCTGAAAGTGTGCATGGTATGATCTCAATTCTTTTATATTTATTGAGGGCTGCTTTATGTCCCAGTATGTGATCTATCTTGGAGAATGTGCCATGCGCAGCAAGTACACCCTTTAATCCCCATTACCTAACCCCCTCCCCTCTGGTAGCCATCAGTTTGTTCTCTATAATTAAGAATCTGTTTCTTGATTTGTCTCTCTCCTATTTTTCTCCCTTTGCTTGTTTGTTTTTCTTAAATTCCACATGTGAGTGAAATTGTATGTGTTTGTTTTCTCTGACTGACCTACTTCATATTCTGATTTCCATTGAGACTTCTTCCACTCATCAGTTTGTTAGGCATGTGTTGTTCAGTTTCCAAATATTTGGAGATTTTCAGTTATCTTCTAGTAATTGATTTTTCTTCCAAGATATTATTTAAATTCAAGCTAGTTAACATATGCTGTAGAATTGATTTCAGTGCTCATCATAACAAGTGCCCTCCTTAATACTCATCACCTCTTTAGCCCACACCCCTGTCTCCCTCTATCAACCCTCAGTTTTTTCTCTATTATTAAGAATCTCTCATGCCTTGTTTCCCTCTTTTTCCCCTTCCCATATGTTTGCCTGTTTTATTTCTTGAATTTCCCATGTGAGGAAAATCATATGGTATTTGTCTTTCTCTGACTTATTTTACTTAGCATAATACAATCTAGCTCCAACCATATTTTTGCAAATGGCGAGATTTAATTCTTTTTGATGGCTGAGTAGTATTCGTTGTATATGTATACCAGATCTTTTTTATTCATTCATCAGTTAATGGACATTTGGGCTAATTCCATAATTTGCTATATGTTGCTATAAACATCAAGATGCATGCACCTAGTAATGCAATTGCTGGGTTGTAGAGTAATTCTATTTTTAACTTTTTGAGGAAGCTCCATACTGTTTTCTACAGTGGCTGCACCAGTTTGCTTTCCCATCAACAGTGTATGAGGGTTCACCTTTCTACACGTCTTCTGCTAAAAATTTATTTAAAAAAACGTAGTCACAATACCATTATAATAATAATTCTTTGGTATGACCAACTACTTCAAATTATTTGAGAATATAGGAAACACACACCTACCTATACTTATATGAAATCTATGCATACATATGTATTTAACATTCTTAACATATATTTAACATATATGTTTATGTTATAACACATTTAACATATGTATAAGTAATATACATATTATATTATATGTATAATTAACATATTATACAATATGTTATATTATTTATACATATGTTAAATATATGAATGTAAATATGTGCGAATGTGTGTATGTTTAACATTCTTTGGATTTGAATCAGGAATCAGGTAAGATTTATTGTTGGGATTGGTTAAGATATTTTTAAGGTTTTTTAAATAATTATTTTTTTGAGAGAGTGCTAGTGGAGGAGAGGTAGAGAGAGGGACAGAAGATCTGAAGTGGTCTCCGCACTTATAGGTTGACAGCAGCAAGTCCTACTTGGGGCTTGAACCCATGAACTGCGAGATCATGACCTGAGCTGAAGTCAGACATTCAACCGACTGAGCCACCAAGGTACCCCTATTTTAAAATTTTTCTGGTAGATGTTTTCCTGTCTCATTTTCTCTCTCTCTTTCCCTCTCCCCGCTCTCCTTCTTTACTTATTTCTTTCATCTTGTGCAGTTTGTTTGTTAAAGAAACAGGATCATTTGTGTGTGTGTGTGTGTGTGTGTGTGTGTGTGTAATTTTATACAATCTATACTTTGCTGAGTGCATCCTTGTGGTTTCTCTAACAGTTTCAAGGTTCTCTGTGTTTCCAGTAATATGGTGGTTGGATACAGATTCAGGCTTTATATTTTAGGTAAAAATACTCCACTGGTGGAATTAAGTTCTGTCATTATGAATCACATAATGTATGGTGGTCTCTTTGTGATGTTCGCAGCCATTGATGCTCAGTGTATAGAGAACATATAATTAATTACAGGTTACCAAAATGTGAAATTCTATTATTCTTTATTTTTGTTTTTAGTCAGAATTCTATCTACTATATGGTAACCCAATGATAGTTTATATCGGAAATGCAGATAAATGCTTGATTCTTTCCATTTACTTAGAAGTTTTCAAAATAATTTAGTGCTTTACTCATTTCCTTGAATGGTGTTCACTTTTATTTTGATATAATTTCTTACAAATACAGTTATAAATTGCACTGACCCTCAACTTGTTCCATATTTGTCCATTGGCAGGTTTTTAAAGTTATACAAATCTTGTTTCATTACTGTGTAAAATAATTACATGGCTCTAAAATCAAAGCTACAAAATATGTTCTATTTGACAAACTCTAACATATCCCTCTCCCCTCCACGCATTTCCTTTCTCCCCCTATAGATGATCATTTCTATTTTCATGATTTTATTTTATAAATATTTATAAAATTATAATATATAATTTATAAATTTATAAAATTAAAATAAATTAATTTTAAATGAAATTAATTAAAATTAATTTATAGTCTTTACATCTCTCATTCCTTAGATAATCAGTAACACACTGTACAAACCTTTCTTTTTCCAGTTAATGTATCCTGGTAATTATTCATTGAGAGATATTCCTCATTCACTTTTATAGCTCCCGCGTACTCCACTGTATGGACATACCACAGTTTATTCAACTGCTCTGTTACTAATGCAGATTTGTATCTAGTTTTATGCTCTTTCAAATATTTTTGCAATGAAAAGCACAGGGTTTATGTCTTTTTGTATTTTGTCTACTGTATCTTTGGGTGAGATTCCTGAAAGTACATGTACTTTTCCCAGATTTTGTCAGATTGCCCTTCACTGGCATTGTACCTTTTTTTTTTTCTTCTTAATTTTAGAGAGAGGGACAGAGAGACAGAGAGAGAGAGAGGTGAGGACAGCTCAGCTCCACACAGTCACTTAAGGATACAGGTTTCTTTTATCTTGTGGGTTCCTCTACATTCCAGGGCTTTGTTTTCATCTATATGGTCAATCTCAGGTACACCAGACTGTGAGGAGTGGATGACCAGGGAAAGTAATTCTTTCTCATAAGTTAGGTGGACATAAGTTGTACACTTTACTTCTGCTCATGTTAAATTGATGATAAGAATTATATGGCTATACTGAGCTTTAAGAGTGATCAGACAATATGGTGTTAATTGGACAGCGATTGCTTAAACCCTATTACTATAGAAGAACAGCAGGATGGACTTTGCAAGGCAGCAGTCTCCAGACTGTTAATGGCAACACCAGAACTGGCAGTACAGAAAATGAGTTTTGGGGGGCTGGGTTCCAGGAAATCTTTGGTATTTATTGTTCATTAATGACTTCATGTGGCTAAGCTGCTTTCAAGAATCTGAGGTTTTACACATTTTAATATTTTAAGATGTCTTAAGATATCTGAAGATTTTAAGTTTTGTTTAATTAGTCCTGAAAAATTTCTATTCCAATTTGGGGTAGCTAACACAACATAATTCCCCTATCTTTTTTTATGAATCAGTCAGAAATACATTACTTACCCATTGCCCATGTGTCTGGTTAGTTGGTTGTGGATATCAAAGCACAGACACCAGGAGTTTTGCTTTGCTGAGTGTTGAAACAACAGCAGACATGAATGACTTTCTGAGCCATGCAGACTGGAGTTTGATTTTATTTAATAGGAATTTATCAAGTGTTGCTCATTGCAAATCAACCTTTTGATACCAGCTGTTTTCAAACCATTCTTGCCTTGTCATTTTATGTTCTTGAGTCAAAAGTAGTGTTTATATTATGTCCTATGTTGGACAATTTATCTTTATTGAAAATATTAGTTTATAGTTTAAAAAATATGAAAAGTCGATCGTTTATCTAATCTGGCAATTCAACTTGAATGGAACATTTTATGCGCTCTCCTCATTTGTTTCTGCTCTCCCCTGCCTCTAATCCCAGTTTGTGACATGGTATGGGTTAAGGTACTTAGAATGCTGATAATGATGTTGATACGACAGACGCAACAGTTTTTTTTTTAATTCAAGTTAGTTAACATACAGTGTAGTCTTTGCTTCAGTAGAACCCAGTGACTCATCTCTTATATATGACACTCAGTGCTCACCCTGAGTGCTCTCCTTAATGCCTGTCTCCATCTACCTATTTAACCCATCCCCATCCACTTCTCCTCCAGCAACCCTCAGTTTGTTCTCTGTACTTAAGGCAGTCTCAACAGTTCTATGGTTGGTTCTAGAACATTTAGGTATAAATAGGAATGAATGCTCACTTGTTTTTGTTTTTGAAACTGTTCTGTCTCTACTATCACTTTGTTACTTTAAGTGTGGTCTCTGGACAAATAGCATCTCCATTATCTGGGTGCTTGTTAGAAATGTAGAAGTTGAAATTCTACTTTAGACTTGTTGATTCAGACTCTGTATGCTGTGCACATCTCTAGATGATTCTATATATATTTAAGCTTGGGATGCACTGTACTAGGCATCAGTCATCCGATGAAGCCTAGTTATCTGGCACTTACTGGGACTTTAAGACAACCTCAGACTTACAGTTCCATAGAAAGCATGTCTCTGTTGACTCTGCTCTCCTTGAGACTTTGGAGACATGGAACCCATGGGTCATCAGATAATTGCTGTAGCTCCTTTTAACCTAATTTAACAGTCTGAGCTGACAAAAATGGGAATGCAAACCATTAACAATTCACATACCTTACACAGGAGTTCTGTCCAGAATATACAATAAATTCTATAACTTGATAATGAGAAGCTAAATAATCCAATAAAAATGGCCAAAATATTTGTATAGACACCTTACAAAGAAGGTACTTGAATGCCAATAAGCACATGAAAGATGCTAAATATCATTCGCACAAAAAATAAAGGCATAGTAAGGATTGCTTTCCATGCCTACTGGAATGGGTAATATTAAAAGGACTACTAATAGTAAGTGTTGGAGAGAATGTGGAGCACACGTACACTGCTACTGGTAGTGTAATATGGCACGGCCACTTTGGAGAACAGTTTGTTTCTTATAATATTAAATGCATGACACAATAATTTCACTTCCAGGTATTTATTGGTGGGAAGAGAAAGAATGTATCCAAACAAAGAATTGTATACAAATGTTCATAGTGGCTTTATGCATATTAGCCCCAAACTGGAGAAAACTCATATATATGTCCATCAATAGGTAAATGTATAAAGAAACTGTGGTATATCCATAAAATGGAATATTACTCCACAATAAAATCAAAGGAACTACTGATACATGCAACAACATTGATGAGTCACAAAAGCTTTATAAGGAAAGAAGTTTTATCCCCAACCATTACTTACTGTATGATTCCATTTACGAGAAATTGTAAAAAAAAAAAAAAAAAAGTGAGGGGGAGGAATCTCATTGACAGAGACAGAAAGTAGATGAGTAGTTTTCTGGGGCTAGGAGTTCAGAAGACTTGCTGCAAATGAGCACAAGGGAAATAATTCTGTATCAATCATTTAGTTATAAGCATGTATATATGTGTAATTTTCCAAAACTCATTCCATTATACACTTAAAATAGGTACATTTCATTGTATGTAAATTATTAATTATATTAATGAAAATGAAACAAATCAGAACAAACTTAATCTTTTAATTACCAAGATACACACTTACCCTGCAGAGAAGGCAGAGTGGCAGGGGCAGAAAGAGGGAGAAAGAGAATCCCAAGCAGGCTCCTGCACTACCAGTGCAGAGACCAATGTGGGCCCCAATGTTACACACCTTGAGATCATGATCTAAGCCTAAATCAAGAGTCAGACACTCAACTGACTGAACCACCCAGGCACTCCAATTTCATACTATTTTCTTATGGAGTGCTGAGTCCTGTTTTAATGGTGAGGGTGAAGCCAAAACTTTCATAGATGCATATAGACCATCTGAGTAGCTAAGTGCTCAAGTTATATATCATGCAGGATTCCTCATAGAAGTGCCCTTCTCTAGAACTTTCTAGATGATTTGAGTACAGTATACTTTCATTAGAGGCTTGTTGCCTTTCTTAAAAATCTATTGTGGACATAATTTATAAATCTATAAATTGACTTTTGTGTTCCTTATTTGGCTTCACCAGTCCCCACCTTTATACAGTGCTTAATAGAAGGCTTATATTTCTCTTGCATTTCTCCTTGTATTTCTTTGGAGAGGCTATTAGTTTCTACATCTGCATGTTCTCTGTTCCTTTGTGTGAAATATTTGTTCCTTTTTTTTTTTAAAATATTTTTATTTATTTCTAAGAGAGAGAGAGAGACAGCGTGAGCAGGGGAGGGTCAGAGAGAGAGGGAGACACAGACTCTGAAATAGGCTCCAGGCTCTGAGCTGGCAGTCAGCACAGAGCCCACGCGGGCTCGAACCCACGAACCATGAGATCATGACCTAAGCGAAAGTCGGACACTTAACCGACTAAGCCACCCAGGCGCCCCAATACTTGTTCCTTTTTATCCATTCGATGAACTTATGCTCATCTTTCAAATTTCCCTTTCTCTGGTAAGTTTTGGTAGCAATCTATAGTCAAAGTTAGTCGCCTTTATCTTTGTGTACTATAGCATCTTGTATATAGTTCCATTAGGAATCTTAAACCAATATCAGTAGTTTATTTAGATATCTGTTTCCCTCATTATACTATTAAGACAGGGAGGGCAGGCAATGCTTCCTATTTTCCTTTGTTTCCCTATTGCCTACAGAGGCACAGATGTAGATTTTGATAAATAAATCCATGTTAGTACTAATAAAATTAATTTCAAGAGTTAGGGTGAAGCAAAGGGTTGAATCTTTGAAATAAATTGCTGTACTTTCTTCTAATAATAAATGAATGGTAAACAAAAATAATGAAAGGTATATAACCTATTCCCTTATTTCTCTGTTAGATACTGGGGAGGGCAAAATTTTTGATGAACAATTCTACAGCTTCTTGATATTCCCTGGTTTGTTTGTATCTATCTTTGGTCCTATTTTAATCATCTTTGATCTTATTCTGCCTCTGTTTTTATTGTGAGCAATCCCAAATGTGTTTTAAGATGTAAAGACCTGAATAAAAACTGAACACTATGACCCTGGATTCAAGGGGATGCCCTTAAAACATCTTGGGTGCCAGAATGGGGGCCAGTGACCTTGATGTTTCTGGAAGAGAGGAGAACATTCAGTATTCATTCATTGGAGACAGAGAGGAATCTCCCTAAGCATTTTGTTAAGTCCTTAACTGGGATCAGCTTAAGAAAAGGCATAGAGATTCTCTGATCTGTTGGGTGTATTAGTACATTGTATAGTCAAATTTGGATAATGTGATTCACACATTTTCCAGAAGGCTTTCAAATCCAAGAAATTTAACAGCAATGTATTTAAATATCATAGTTTTTAAAACTATAAGGCAATTTTGCATTGGAAATACAATTGGCTTTCTAAGTGCCAAGGGAAAGTAAAACACTAGTGAATTAGATCCTGAAATTGTTATTCTTTAACTTTTATTTCCTTTGTTACACTCATCTGTCTAACCTCATCTCCTTGTTTTCTCACCCCACATACTGTCTTTTCTATTAATTCAACTTCCACATGCAGTTTTGGTTTTCAAATACTTTTCTTTGGAATGAATCAGGAACACGTGGGATTTTGCTCCCTGGCTCAGATATTTCCACCCACTGCCTGTAAGCCCCATAGAAACTTCAACTGCTTGATTCTTCACTTACCTTTTAGTTTAGGAAATGTGTGGCTCTGAGGAGTCACAGAAAGAAGGGCCTTCAGCTTCAGGTTCTAAGATACTAATTCAATTACATAATAAATTCAAGTCTTTGAAAGTCTATGTCTGGATCTAACTGCATCATGAGCTCTTAAAAAACAAATTTGTGTCACCTGACTATTCTTTTCTTTCCACTCCTATGAAATTTTTCTACTTGTCCTACCTAATCCTAAAAAATACTTGTTTTGCTTAAATAATACACAAGAGTGTTAACATAAATCTAGATTGGGTAAAAAGAGGAATGAAGAGGCCAAGAGGGTCTGCTAAGGTAACTAAGAGGCTACTTAGAGTCCACTATGTCTTTATTATAGAATGACGCGGAGCTTTGATGGAAGTTATCTGTATGGCAGCAGATACAACTCTATCTTTAGAGACTAGCATGACTTCTACTCCCCAGGACAGTCTGAAGGTCTTCCTATGATTTAACTTATACTTTATATCCTATCCCAGGGGTTGGTAAATTGTAACTCATGGGTCAAATTTTATGTTTTTATATGGTCCATAAATTAAGAATGGCTTTTACATTTTTAAACGGTTGACCAAAAAATTGGTAATAATATTTTGTGGGACATAAAATATTATGTGAAATTCTAATTTGTGTCCAGAAATAAAATTTTATTGGAAAATTATTTTACATACAGCCCGCAGTTGTTTTCATGCGACAATGGCAGAGTTGAATAGTTGTGACAGAGACTATATGGTCTACAAGGCCCAAGATATTTACTGTATCGCTCTTTACAGAAAATATTTGCTGAGTCTGGGACCAGACTTGTGTTTTTCTTGGTTCCTGTACTCTTTTGTCCATGTGGACTTTTACACTCTGGATGTATAAGTCCATCCCTTCATTGCTTTCACTGGAAAAAAATCATTGCAATCAGGTCTTTATATATTTTTGAGGACTTTCACTGCATTTTGGGAGAGAGACATTAGAACGGGCCACAGAACACACTGTGTGTACATCTTGCCTCTTGCTTCCTATGCCTCTGTCTCCTCTTTTTCTTCCTTTACCCCACCTCTCTCTAGTGTAACTAAGAATTCCTTGCAGGTCACTCCTGCACACTCCCAAGTTCCCTGCACGTCTCTGCCTCTACCCTAGGCAGGCTTGTTGAGGAATTGCTTCCAAACAAAGCTAGTGCTGTCACTGGAAAATAATTCTGGTGAACACAATTTTCACTGCTCATTACTATGGGAGAACAGTATTTCTCTAGCGATTTTACTGAGTCTCAGAGCCTTCTCTAGGCGCAAATGATTTTGCTCTTTAATGCTCTTAAACAGGATCTCAGTTGGATCATAAAGTCTCTTCACGGTGCACTTCATCCTTGCCTTCTTTCAGACATCAGACCTCTGGATGGTCTTTTGACTTTAATCCTCTTGTCTATATCAATGAAAGAAGAGATCAGAGGCTGTTCTTTCAGATGCTTTCAGCTACTTAAACCCGTAATTATAGTAGCCCAGTTTTTATTGTACAATGCTTAGCATTTTAGTTTTAATCAAAATATCACACTCAGAACTTTAGTCAGAGTGGCAGATCAGTGGTCTATCGTTACATGGAAAGATTGCCTAGTGAGTAGCTGGGTTATTAAAATATACAGCGGTGTTGGAAATTCTGGTGAGAGTCCTTATTGAGAGAGATCAGAGGATATTTATAAAATTCTTCTGAGGGCTGCTCTTTGTTCTCTTGGTCATGGTTGTAAAAACTTTAAAAGAGTTCTGCTTGGTAGCATAGTTACAAATAGTAAAATATGTACATGAAATACGTAACATTTTTTCCTTTTTGTATATAGAAGCATGTAGAGGGAAAAACATAGCAAACATATTTGCGTATCGCTGTATATTTCTGGTCAAGAAAAAGTTGTAAATCTTGTTTCAAACATGTTGGGATGACAGATAAAATATGAAAGACATAGATGGGCTCAAAATATAGGGGAACATTTCTATGGGCAGAAAATCAAAGCTTTGTTTGAGGTTCACACTGTGGATTTTCTGGGCTTTGGGTGAACATGTACATAGGGATGTTTTTGGGCTCACTGTTTAATGTCCCCTGCTTTGGAAATGATACAGAAAGAGGCTATTGTGGGCTCGTGAATAATATGAATCTATGAGCTTGGGGAAATTGGGATTCAGCCTCATCAGTAGCAACTGAACAAGCCTTCTCCTGGCTCAGAGACAGAACTGGATTTTTTTCTATTTCCCCAGATTCCTCTGGGATAAGCAGTTTGATTCAGCAATATAGGGCCCCCGGGAATAGAGAGAGAGAAAGAGAGACAGACAGACACAGAGAAAGGGGGGAGAGAGAGAGAGAGAGAGAGAGAGAACCTAAACTCCCAAAGAGTCTGAGACTCAAAATTCTACAAAAAAATGAAGAAATTTTATTTTTATTATTTAAAAATTTTTTTTTAATGTTTTACTTATTTCTGAGAGACAGAGAGAGAGACAGCGTGAGCAAGGGAGGGTCAGAGAGAGAGGAAGATACAGAATCTGAAACAGGCTCCAGGCTCTGAGCTGGTAGTCAGCACAGAGCCTGATGTGGGGCTTGAACCCACAAACCATGAGATCATGACCTGAGCCAAAATCAGACGCCCAACCAACTGAGCCACCTAGGCGCCCCAAATGAAGAAATTTTAAACAAAGAATGAAACTAAATCAACAAACAAGTTAAAAATTTTTAGTCCAGATAAAAACAGAAGACAACAAATACCAAAGCTATAAAGCAGATTGAAAATCTTCACTGTGTAAAGATAAAGGAAAATTCATATTGTAAAAGTCACTGCACTGATGGTGGTGGTTAGGCTTTGTTTGCTAAAAAAGATTCACAGGACCCAAATGAAATTCTTTTTACCCTACAATTCTCTGTGGCAAAATGATGTAATCTAGCAACAGCATGAAAATAAGGATATGCAAAGCTAAGAGCAGCCGGGCAGCAAGGGGTCCAGAGAGGCCTGGTGCCAACCCTCCCTGTATTCTGTCTGGCACACTTTATCTCCCAGATCAGTAACCACTGACGTGTGTGAACAGATCTCAGAACCAGGGAGCCTCAAATGGAGTCTCAGATGGGGCTTTTTTTACCTTGCTGTGTTGTATAAGAGAAAGAATATAATACTACAAATTTGACATTAGGTACAGAACCTTAGAATGAACTCATTTAAGTGTTGGGCCCCCAAATCTTAAGTGTCATAGCATCCTGGAAAGTCACCTCTGGGGGTGGTATTAGGTAGGGCGAATACAACAGTAGTCTTGGCAAGAGGTAACAGGAACTTGACATGGAAAAGGCAGAGGGAGTTGGGAAGAAGGAAAAAACATCAGAGTCTATAGAGGTTAAAGCGTAGGGCTTTGCAACTAGAAAACTAAAAATACACAGATTTACATCATCTGCTAGAAGCAAAGAAGAGAAGACAAAGATGGATCTGAGATTTTACAGTTTAGAAGGTGGTAATGACATGAATAGAAAAAGATAACACAGAGGAAGTGCAGCTTTTCAAAGGAAGAGGATTCAATCAGTGTTGAACAGAGTGAGCTTGAGATGGTCTAGGTAAAAATATCTAGCAGGCCATGGGGCGCCTGGGTGGCTCAGTTGGTTGGGCCTCTGACTTCGGCGGAGGACAGCTGTGTGGACATCTCAGAGCCTGGAGCCTGCTTTGGATTCTGTGTCTCCCCCTCTCTCTGTCCCTCCTCTGTTTCTGTTCTGTGTCTCTCACTTTCAAAAATATATAAACCTTAAATTAAAAAAAAAATCTAGCAGGCCATTGAAAATGTGAAATTGGAGACTGGAAAAAAAGTCTGAATTTGCGGGTTGCTCACATCAGTGTGAGTGTTGTGAGAGAATGAGAGTCTCAAGGGAGAGGATGCAGAGAGATCAGATGTCTGGATGGAGTGACCTCATTTGGTAGAGTTTCCAATGTAAAACTACTGTTCGGAGAACTGATTGCTATCTGGATGTTCTTGTTTGCTTTTTGGCTGCCAAACTTTTCTTTGGATATCCCTTAACTTTAGCAGATTATTTGGAATGAAACTACTTTCTGTGCTACTTTATTATCCATTAGAAGTTATAGGTATGGCCCTGAAATGTAACATTTAAATAAGTTATTTAAATTCATTCTGACTTTAAGCACTTATTTCTTAAGATGACATTCAGTGTGTTTTTTAGTCTCCTTTCATGAAACTACAAAAATGTGTGAAGTATAGGCCCCTCCTCCTGACAGATAACCTTTAAATCTGTCTTTCTTCCTTAGTATTTATAATTACTCTACCTCAGAAGGGGTCATATCTCTAGAAAGGGAAGGAAAGAAAAACTCTTGAGAATCACGTAATTGTAAGTAATAGTTATGCTCTTTTATTGTAATTACTGTTCCATTTTAGAGCTTCTGTCTGTCCCTTCATGATTCTTTCTGACATTAGCAGGATCTAAGAAGTTTGGTATAAGTGTCTGGAAAAAATACTTCGTGAGAGCATTTGCTTAATTATCTGGCCTCAAACGGTTGGTACAAAAAACCAGGATATTCAGGATGTTGATATCCATCCAATTACTGATTTTTACTTCTTTAAGAAACCTAGTCATAATACATGTCACACTTTTCCCCCTTTTATTACTCTATTGCCTTGATGATTTTTCTTTCATGAATTCCCCCAGTAATTATTTTCACTGAGTATTTTGCGAAGCATATTCCCCTTCCCAGATTTTTTAGAATTATTTGAGACATGGGAGAAGTACCTTTGCCAGAGTGTTTATTAGAAAAAGATATTATAAAACTGTGGGAGTCCTTGGGTGGTTCAGTCCTTGGAGCATCTGACTTGGTTTCAGCTCAGGTCATGGTCTCGTGGTTTGTGAGTTCAAGCCATGTAAGCCCAAGCTTGTTGCTGTCAGCGTGGATCCTGCTTTGAATCCTCTGTCACCTTCTCTCTCTGCTTTCTCCATTTGCACTTCCGATCTTAAAAATAAGTAAAACATAAAAAAATATGTAGGGGTGCCTGGATGGCTCAGTTGGTTAAGCATACAACTCTCGATTTTGGCTCAGGTCATGATCCCAGAGTCATGGGATTGAGCCCTGTATCAGGCTCTGCACTGAGGGTGGAGCCTATTTGGGATTCTCTCTTTTTCTTTTTTGTCCTTCTCCCCAACTAACTCTCTCTCTCTCTCTCCTTTGAATAATAATAAAAAAGAATATTCATAATTATTTACTCTCTTGAAGAAACAGCACACATACTTTGTATAAAAGGTTAGGGGTAGTGGTTGCCGGCAAATTTGTAGCATGGCTCTGAATACTGTTGGCTCCAATGGATTATGTAAGCTAAAACAATGCTTCTCGGTTTTTTTTTGTGTGTGTGCGTCTGTGTTGTTTTTTAGATTCCGTATATAAGTAAAATCACATGTTAGTTATCTTTCTCTGACTTATTTCACTTAGTATCATACCCTCTAGGGCCATCTGTGTTGTTACAAATGACAAGACTTCATTCTTTTTTATGGTTGAGTAATATTCACACACACACACACACACACACACACACACACATACACACACATCCCATATCTTCTTTATACATTTATCTATTGATGGACCCTTAGGCTGCTTCCAAATCTTGGTTATTGTAAATAATGCTACAATATGAAACATAGAGGTACATATATCTTTTTGGATTAGTGTTTTTGTTTTGCTTTATTTTGTTTTGTGGAATTAGTGGGTCAGATGGTATTTCTATTCTTAACTTTTTGAGGAACATCTATAGTGTCTTCCATAGTAATTGCATCAATTAACTTTCCCACCACTATATAATGAGAGTTCCTTTATCTTCATATCCTCACCAACACTTGTTATTTCTTGTCTTTTTGATCCTGCCATTCTGACTGGTGTGAGACAATTAAAAAACCAAAATAGAAACAAACTCATAAGTACAGAGGACAAACTGATTATTGTCAGAAGTGGCGGTGAGGGGGTGGGGAATAGGTGAAGGGGATTAAGAAATACAAACTTCTAGTTATAAAGTAAATAAGTCACAGGAGGACAAATATAGCTAAAGGAATATAATCAATACTGTGATGCTGTGTGGTGACAGATAACAATTACACTTTTTGTGGTAAGCACTGCGTATGGTATAGAATTGTCAAAGCACTTTCTCCTCCTGAAACTAATATATCATTGTATGTCAACTACAATTAAAAAAAAAAAACCCAATGCTTCTCAAAAATGTAATGTGACTAGGAATCACCTGAAATCTTGCGTACATGAAGTTGCTGATTTAATAGGATTAGGATGTGAGCTGAAATCCCGCATTTCTAACAGGGTCTCAAGTGACGCTCACGCTGCAGTCCCTGCACCACTCCTGAGTAGCAGAGAGTTAGAATTTCAGTAATGTAAGTTATGTTCATTGCACCAATATTCCTGTAGCCTTCTGATAGTTGATAGACTAAACTGTGATCATACCCAACTGAATATCACACAAACTTCACTGACACTTAAAAGAATAAAACCTACATCAGCGTTGGTGCTCATGTGCCTACTTTAAGAGTTAGATACCCACTGTACTGTCATTTGAGGGTGAGGAAGAAGAAGGCAGTTCAGAGTAATAAATGTGAAGAAAGGTTTTTGTTTTTTTGTTTTTGTATGAATAGGATTGAGGGCAGTTTTGAAGGTTGTAGCAGGCATGCAAGCAAAAAGGATTAATTTAAATTGAGCAGAGAGAAGTACCTTGCTGGGCAGTCCTGAGTTGTTTTCAATATTTCAAAACAGCCTAAAAAAAATTCTTTGGTGATTAGGCAATAGAGACTTGTTATAATATCATGGCCCCTTTAATTTTGTCTGATATTATAGAATTTAAGGAGATAACACTGGATTTCTGGAGGTGGCTGGAAGTAGATTGGGATTTATGCCTTTGTTTAAAAATGAGATACATTATTAATTATAATATAATAGAATAAGTCTCAAAATAAAAGATTGATTTGGATTTGGAATAATGGCAACACTTTTGAAGATTGAAAAATTTAGGGACAACTATTAAAAATCAAGTATATTGCCCCGTAGGAGATACGTCCTGAACCAGTTACCTTATTTGCTATTAGTTGGTAAATATTTAACGAGTATTTTCATATGCCAGACACTGAGCTGGGCATTTTGGGATACAGTAATGGAAAAGTCATGGTCATTCCTTTTGAAGCTGTGGAAGAAAGGGGGAATATTAAAAAATAACAAGCTGTTAATATAAGCTATTCTAGAAGCTCCTGATGCTAAATAAAATATTAATACATTTTATTTCCTTATTTGTATATTTAAGATTACAAATTCTGAGGAGAAACCAACAAATAGTTACCTGTGAGTAATACAGACAGTGCCCATCTGATGCATGGATGCTAAACCAATGGAGCCACCCAGGCACCCCAACTTTATCTTTTAATGTTTCTTGTTTAATGTTTATTTATTTTGAGAGAGGGGGAGAAAGGGAGATAGTGCATGAACAGGGGAGAAGCAGAGAGAGAAGGAGAGAGAATCCTGCTGTTAGCACAGAGCCTTACACAGGGCTCCATCCCACAAACTGTGAGAGAGATCATGATCTGAACTGAAACCAGGAGTTGCACACTTAATGGACTGAGACAGTCAGGGGCCCCAGATGTGTTCTATTTCTTTTTCTTTCTTTCTTTTTTTTTTTTTACAAATAGTTTATTGTCAAATTAGTTTCCACATAACACCCAGTGCTCATCCCCACAAGTGTCCTCCTTCATGCCCATCCCTCCTCCCCCCCACATCCATCAGTCCTCAGTTTTTGTCAGCATTCAAGAGTCTCTCATGGTTTGCCTCTCTCCCTTTCTCCCACCATTTCCGCCCTTTTCCCCCTTGGTCCTCTGTTAAGTTCCTCCTAATCCTCCTATACGTGCACACATATGATATTTGTCCTTCTCTGCCTGACTTATTTCGCTCAGCATAACACCCTCAAGGTCCATCCATGTTGCTACACATGGCCAGATTTCATTGTTTCTCATTGCCATGTAGTATTCCATGGTATAGATAAACCACATCTTCTTGATCCATTCATCTGTTGATGGACACTTCGGCTCTTTCCATGTTTTAGCTATTGTGGAGAGTGCTGGTATGAACATTGGGGTACATGTGCTCCTATGCCTCAACATTTCTGTATCCCTTGGGTAAATTCCTAGCAGTGCTATTGCTGGGTCATAGGGGAGTTCTATTGTTAGTTTCCTGAGGAACCTCCACACTGTTTTCCAGAGGGGCTGTACCAGTTTACATTCCCACCAACAGTGTAGGAGGGTGCCCGTTTCTCCACATCCTCGCCAGCATCTAGAGTTCTCTGATTGGCTCATTTTAGCCACTATTACTGGCGTGAGGTGGTATCTCAGTGTGGTTTTGATTTGTATTTCCCTGATGAGGAGGGATGCTGATCATCGTTTCATGTGTCTGTTGGCCATCTGGATGTCCTCTTTGGAGAAGTGTCTGTTCACATCTTCTGCCCATTTCTTCACTGGGTTGTTTGTGTTTCGGGCGTGTAGTTTGGTGAGTTCCTTATAGATTCTTGATATTAACCCTTTGTCTGATATGTCATTTGCAACTATCTTTTCCCATTCCGTTGGTTGCCTATTAATTTTCTGGGTTGTTTCCTTGACTGTGCAGAAGCTTTTAATCTTGATGAGGTCCCAACAGTTTATTTTTGCTCTTGATTCCCTTGGTTTTGGGGATGTGTCAAGTAAGAAGTTGCTGCGGTGGAGGTCAAGGAGGTTGTTTCCTGCTTTCTCCTCTAGGGTGTTGATAGTTTCCTGTCTCACGTTCAGGTCCTTTATCCATTTTGAGTTTATTTTTGTGCATGGTGTGAGAAATGATCTAGTTTCATTCTTCTGCATGTTGCTGTCCAGTTCTCCCAACACCATCTGTTAAAAAGGCTGTCTTTTTTCCATCGGATATTCTTTCCTGCTTTGTCAAAGATTAGTTGGCTGTACACTTTTGGGTCCACTTCTGAGTTCTCAATTCTGTTCCATTGGTCTATGTGTCTGTTTTTGTGCCAATACCATACTGTCTTGATGATGACAGCTTTGTAGTAGAGGTTAAAGTCTGGGATGGTGATCCCTCCCATTTTGGTTTTATTTTTCAGGATTACTTTGGCTATTCGGGGTCTTTTGTGGTTCCATACAAATTTTTGGATAGTTTGTTCTAGTTTTGAGAAGTATGCTGGTGCAATTTTGATTGGAATTGCATTGAATGTGTAGATTGCTTTGGGTAGTAATGACATCTTAACTATATTTATTCTTCCTATCCATGAGCATGGAATGTTTTTCCATTTCTTTGTGTCTTCTTCAATGTCCTTCATAAGTTTTCTATAGTTTTCCTCATACAGATCTCTTGTATCCTTGGTTAGGTTTATTCCGAGGTATTTTATGGTTTTTTGTGCAATTGTGAATGGGATCAGTTTCTTGATTTCTCTTTCTGTTGCTTCATCGTTGGTGTATAAAAATGCAACCGATTTCTGTGCGTTGATTTTGTACCCTGCAACTTGGCTGAATTCTTGGATCAGTTCTAGTAGGCTTCTGGTGGAGTGTGTCGGGTTTTCTATGTAGAGTATCATGTCATCTGCGAAGAGGGAAAGTTTGACTTCCTCTTTGCCAATTCTGATGCCTTTGATTTCCTTTTGGTGTCTGATGGCTGATGCTAGGACTTCCAGCACTATGTTAAACAGCAGTGGTGAGAGTGGGCATCCCTGTCGTGTTCCTGATCTTAGGGGGAAAGCTCTGAGTTTTTCCCCATTGAGGATGATGTTAGCTGACGGCTTCTCATAGATGGCTTTGATGATGTTTAAGAAGGTTCCTTCTATCCCAACTTTCTCTAGAGTGTTTATTAAGAAGGGATGCTGTATTCTGTCAAATGCTTTTTCTGCATCTATTGACAGGATCATATGGTTTTTATCTTTTCTTTTATTGATATGATGTATCACATTGATTGAATTGCGAATGTTGAACCAGCCCTGTAACCTAGGAATGAATCCCACTTGATCTTGGTGGATGATTCTTTTGATATGCTGCTGGATTCGATTTGCAAGGATCTTGTTGAGAATATTTGCATCCGTATTCATCAAGGATATTGGCCTGTCGTTCTCTTTTTTTGCTGGATCTCTGTCTGGCTTGGGAATCAGAGTGATGCTGGCTTCATAAAATGAGTCCGGGAGTTTTCCTTTGATTTCTATTTTTTGGAATAGCTTGAGAAGAATTGGGATTAATTCTGTTTTAAATGTCTGGTAGAATTCCCCAGGGAAGCCATCAGGTCCAGGGCTCTTATTTGTTGGGAGATTTTTGATCACCGATTCAATTTCTTCACTCGTTATGGGTCTGTTCAGGTTTTCTATTTCTTCCCGTGTGAATTTTGGTAGTGTGTATGTGTTTAGGAATGCGTCCATTTCTTCTAAGTTGTCCAATTTGTTGGCATATAATTTTTCATAGTATTCACTGATAATTGCTTGTATTTCTGAGGGGTTGGTTGTAATAAGTCCATTTTCATTCATAATTTTGTGTATTTGGGTGCTCTCTCTTTTCTTTTGGATAAGTCTGGCTAGAGGTTTGTCAATTTTGTTTACTTTTTCAAAAACCAACTCTTGGTTTCATGGATCTGTTCAATTGTTTCTCTGTTCTCTATGTTGTTTATTTCTGCTCTAATTTTTACTATTTCTCTTCTTCTACTGGGTTTAGGGCGTTCTTGTTGCTCTGCCTGTAGTTCCTTTAGGTGAGTTGTTAGATTTTGGACTTGCGCTTTTTCTAATCTCTTGAAATAGGCCTGGAGAGCAATGTACTTTCCTCTTAGAGCCGCCTTTGCCGCATCCCATAGATTTTGAATTGTTGTGTTTTCATTTTCATTTGTTTCCATATATTTTTTAATTTCATCTCTAATTGCCTGATTGGCCCATTCGTTCTTTAGAAGGGTGTTTTTTAACTTCCATGTTTTTGGAGGTTTTCCAGACTTCTTCCTGTAATTGATTTCAAGTTTCAAAGCATTGTGATCTGACAGTGTGCATGGTATGATCTCTATTCTTTTATATTTATTGAGGGCTGCTTTATGTCCCAGAATGTGATCTATCTTGGAGAATGTGCCATGCGCACTTGAGAAGAAATAAATTCCCTGGCCTCAGGATGTAGAGTTCTAAATATATCTGTCAGATCCATCAGGTCCAATGTGTCTTTCAAGTCCATTATTTCTTTAGTGATTTTCTGTCTGGTTGACCTATCCATTGCTGTAAGTGGAGTATTAAAGTCCCCTGCTATTAGCACATTCTTATCTATAAGTTTGTTTCTGTTTGTGATTAATTGTTTTAGATATTTAGGTGCTCTCATATTCGGTGCGTAGACATTTATGATTGTTAGTTCTTCCTGATGGATGGACCCTGTAATTATTATGTAGTGCCCTTCTTCTTCTCTTGTGATTGTGTTTAATTTAAAGTCCAGTTTGTCTGATATAAGTATCGCTACTCCGGCTTTCTTTTGATTTCCTGTAGCATGATATATATTTCTCCATCCCCTTCCTTTTAATCTGAAGGTATCTTCCCGTCTAAAATGAGTTTGTTATAGACAGCATATAGATGGATTTAGTTTTTTTATCCATTCTGCTACCCTATGTCTTTTGATTGGAGCATTCAGCCCATTTACATTCAGTGTTATTATTAAAATATGTGGGTTTAGAGCCTTTGTATCTTTTGTAGGGTTCATGTTTGTGGTGGTGTCTCTGGAATATTTGTTCCTTGCAACCTTTCCTTCAGAGCATCCCCCTCAGGATTTCTTGTAGGGCTGGCTTTGTGGAAACAAATTCTTTCCATTTCTTTTTATTTGGAAAGGTTTTTATCTCTCCTTCTATTTTTTTTAATGTTTTTATTTATTTCTAGGAGAGAGAGACAGCGTGAGCAGGGGAGGGTCAGAGAGAGAAGGAGGCACAGACTCTGAAATAGGCTCCAGGCTCTGAGCTGGCAGTCAGCACAGAGCCCGACGCGGGGCCCGAACCCACGAACCGCGAGATCATGACCTAAGCGAAAGCCGGACGCTTAACCGACTAAGCCACCCAGGCGCCCCCTCTCCTTCTATTTTGAATGACAGGCTTGCTGGATAGAGGATTCTTGGCTGCATATTTTACTGTTCATCACATTGAAGATCTCCTGCCATTCCTTTCTGGCCTGCCAAGTTTCAGTAGATAGGTCTGTCACCACTCTGATGGGTTTCCCTTTGTATGTGAGGGCCCTTTTCTCCCTAGCTGCTTTCAAAATTCTCTCTTTGTCCTTATATTTTGCCATTTTGACTATGATATGCCGTGCAGAAGATCGAATCCAGTTACGTCTGAGGGGAGTCCTCTGAGCCTCTTGTATTTCCACATTTACTTCCTTCCCCAGGTCGGGGAAGTTCTCTGCTATAAATTGTTCCAGGACTCCTTCAGCACCTTTCCCTCTCTCTTCCTCTTCTGGGATTCCTATGATACGGATATTGTTGCGTTTGACTGTATCGCTGAGCTCTCGAATTCTTCTTTCCTGTTCCTGGATCAGTTTGTCTCTTTTTGTCAGCTTCTTGTTTTTCTATAATGGTGTCTTCTAAATCACTTATTCTCCTTTCTGCCTCTTCAAGCCATGCATTGGAGGCCTCTAATTTATTATGTATCTCATTTATCGCATTTTTTAATTCTTCATGCCTATTTTTATTTTCCATTCTGTCTGTAGGCATAGTTTCTTTGATGTCCCCTATGTTTTTTTCAAGCCCTGCTATTAATTTTACCATTATTATTCTAAAATCTTGTTCAGTTATGCTGCTGATATCTGTTTTAAGCAGTTCATTAGCTGTCTTTTCTTCTTAGAGTTTCTTTGGAGGAGAGGTATTTCGTTTCATCATTTTAGTTAGCTTTCCTGCTCTTGTTGGTTTTAAAGACCTGTTATGCTCTCTGTTTCTAAGAGTGCTGCTATATCCAAGAAGACTCTGACTTTCCAGGGCCTATCCTTTCAGAGAGTGTTTTTTGAATAGTATCCCACGGTCTCTCTTGTTGGGACCTTAGTTATTTTATTTTCCTATTCGTAGTGATATTTGGGACTCTTCACCTTGTGTACTCTGGCTTGTTTCTTGAGGTAGCCCTGGAAAAGAAAACAGACAGACAAACACACAGGGAGCAGGAGCACACAAACGCACAGGCTGATTCAACTAACATGCAAAGCGAGAGGGAAAACGAAAAAGTTAATAGAAAAGACGGAGGAGGGAGGGCGAATAGGGTGTATAAAATACATAAAAGGGTCAAAAAGGGGAAAAGAAAAGGAAAAAAGAAGAAAACCGATGGACAAGGAATGGCTTAAAGCATATACCTGGATTTCCCAGCTACAGTTAAATAGCTGTGTGTATGCAGTGCTGGTTGAAGAGCATAGAGAAAAAGAGAGAAGGCAGGGTGAGATGAGGCAGATTTGGAAACAGAATGAACAGGCAGAAGGGATAAGAAGCTTTTTTCAAAGAGGTAAAGGGTAGAATATGGTTGGATAGGTGAGAGAAAGATGCTGGAATTATCCAGAGAAACTATATAGTCTAATTACTCCTGAGAGAAATAGCTGAAAAAGTCGGTAGGTGTAGAATTTACATTTACAGAATGGACTTGTGATTGTTTAAGCAAGCTGGCGACCAGAGTTAATCAGGTCAGTGTTTTGGGGGAAAAAGCGAGAAAGAGAAAGAAGAAGAAAAAAAGAAAGAGAAAAGAAAGGGGGAAAAAAAAGGAAAAAAACAAAAAAAGGGAAAAAAACGGAAAAAAGAAAGAGAAAAAAAAAAGGGAGTAGGGCACCTCTCAGGCAGGTATGGGTGTGGCGTGATCCAATGCCTCAGGCGGGGATTCTGCCTTGGCGGTTGTGGGGAGGAGAGTGAGGGTGCTCCAGTCCCTTCTTGAACCCCGCGCTGCAACTCGATTTTTTGGGCGTGTCAACTCCCCGTTCCCGGGACGCAGCCGAAGTTGGTTGCACTCTTCAACCCAGGCCACTTCCAATCTCCAAATCCCAGCGCGCGCGCCTGGCTGAAATTGCCTTGGACACAGCTTCCCAGGCAAACCCCTCAGGCAGTTCCAGGCCCCCTGCCGAGCTCTGGGGGCGGAGTCAGAATCGTGCTTCCTTCTCTGGGTCGGGCTGGCGCGCATGCGCGGGGGCTTGCCTGCTGGGTGCGCGTACCCCGAGCCCGCTGGAGTGAGGAAAACCGGGTCCCTCTATGGCTCGTCACCCGAAACACGAACTCACAGGCAAATTTCCCAGTTTTTAGCTCTTTACCTTCCTTCTGGAGCCCCAGCCAGCCAGGAGCGTGGACGCCCGGTTTCAGTGAGGCTCTTTCAGGGACCCCAGCTGCCCTGGAGCTACAATGGCGGCAGGCGCGCCGCTGCTCTGAAATCCAACCTCCAGTAGTGGCACAAAGAAGCAGTTTGTGTGCTCAGCACCCCCCAGGACCAGTTGGGGCGAGGGGACCTGGTGTGCAGGTATTTGGCAAGTACGGTCTTTCTATGCACTGAGCGGAGGTTTTTTTCCCCCCCGAGCGGAGGTTTTTCTGTTTCGGACTCTCTCCTTCCTCTCACTCCCCGTAGAGGGTAGAGGGGGATCGCCTCCCACCCTGGAATCTCCGATCCCGGCCCGATTTTATCTTCCTCGGTTCGAACTCACGTTAGAAGGCTTTCTCAGTGGATTCTGCGTCCTTTTTCTCCCAGTCTCTCAGGTTTTGTAAGGTTTCCAATGGCTTCAGATCTTTTCTGTGTGATGTATGGGCGTGAGTGCAAGTACGGAGCTCCTTACTTCTCCGCCATCTTGCCCTCTCAGAAGTGTTCTATTTCTTAAATAACTTGATGAATGCATGGGCACAAATGGGTTCCTCTATTGTTCCTCTTTATGCTTTACAAATGGTGTATAATTATTCCTTTATATATATTGAATATTTAATAAAAATAATAAAAATTAAGTTGAGATTAGAGGCTATTACCTGCAGTAATAGGAACCTGGAGAGAAAAATGGATGTGAGAACTTTTGAGAACTTAAAGGCCACAATTAAGCACTACATTTTGTTTCCATTGACCACACATTAAAAAGTGAACACTTCTATAGTATTTACCATGATGCTAAAGTTAAATCAAATATGTTTTGTAGAATTTATGTCTGTTTCCAGAGATTTCCTATATAGTTGAAAACTTTACTGTAATAATCCAAGGACTGGGTTATAAGCCCGAGTTGTATGTTGTAGGAAAAATACATTTCTCACAATGTTTGTGGCAGAAAAAATTGTACTTGTTCATTTTAATTTGTAAGTTTGCAATAGCAGATAGGTTTTATGCATCAACTTTGTAATAATTAATTTATTGACCTTGCTAATAAATTTGAGTGAGTCCAGAAATTTAAAAAAGCTGTGAGGATTTTTCTCTACATCAAAAAAATATCAAAATAAGCTTTTACTTTTAACTTATTTTTGAAGTAGATAAGTAACAGTGTAACTTAAAAACATATGTAGAATCTTGGTTTTCTGAGAGACTGTTAACATTTAAATATTAAGGTGAAGTTTTCCTGTGATCATTGAATGTTTAAATATTCTTCAGGTGATTGTAAATATATAAATTTTACCCTTAGCTAGACTTTGAAAATATTACCTAGATTTTTTTAAACATATAAGTCTACACACACACACACACAGCACAAGTGTGATTGGTGTTACAGAGAAAAATTAAAACCTGCAAAAAGATTGTATCACATGGGACTTAATCTAGTCTGAGTACATCAAAATAAATTGTTCTGTTAGAGAGCAGGATGCGAAGTCACTGAAACACAAGTTAAAATTTAATTGGGAAACAGGCTGTTGAAAATAGGCTGAAGCAGGAAGCCGGGATGGGAACACCTGGGTTGTGCAAATGAAAAACGGAGAGTGGGAAACATTTTGAGGTTAAATTGGCTTCTTCACAGCCAAGCCCATGCTGTGGTCTTTACTTGGATGATTCTTCCTCCTGTCACTCCACACCCTCTCCTTGTTCTCTGTGTGGATGACTTATTTTATTCTTCAGGTCTCAGGTCTAGTATCTTCTCATCAGAAATGCCACTACTTTACGTAGACATCTGTCTCCACCAAATGACTCCCAGGACCTGTGACCTGTGTCGCAGTACAATCATTGGATTGCTTGCTTATGTTGTGGTCTTCCATCTCCCTTCCCCATTCCCCACTTCCATTCTGTTTCCAGTCTCTAAACTCCATGAGGAACCACTGTCTGTCCCAGTGCCTCCTAGCACGCCTGGAGCAGAGTAGCTACACAGTGGAGACCTGGTTTCTCTTACTGTCTTCAGGTAGCAATGCAGAAGTCATCTCTGACATGAGAATCAATCTGACTCAACACATTTCTATGTCGGAAGATCCGTAGGTCCTTTTATCCCTCCTCTCACCCACACACTGTACCCCATCTCATTTCAGGCTTTTCTATCAATTTAACATATGACATACGGGTTTTTAGTGGAAAGAACATATTTACTATTACTATTTTTTATGAATTATGAATACTATAATTTATTGTCAAATTGGCTTACATACAACACGCAGTGCTCATCCTAACAAGTGCCCTTCTCAGTGCTGATCCCCCATTTTTCTTTCCATCCCCCAATCAACCCTCAGTTTTTTCTCTGTATTTAAGAGTCTCTTGTGGCTTGCCTCCCTCCCTCTCTGTTTGTGACTGTTTTTTCCCCTTCTCTTCCCCCATGGTCTTCTGTTAAGTTCTCAAAATCCACATATAAGTGAAAATATATGATGTCTGTCTTTTTCTGACTGACTTATTTCTCTCAGCATAATACCTTCCGTTCATCACATTGCTGCAAATGGCATGATTTCATTCTTTTGCATTGCCAAGTAGTATTCCATTGTATATATAAACCGCATCTTTTTTATACATTCATTAGTTGATAGACATTTAGGCTTTTTCCATAATTCGGCTATTGTTGAAAGTGCTACTACAAACTTTGGGGTCCATGTGCCCCTACTATTAAAGAACTTTCATAAGTCACTGGCATTGTGCTTCACAGTTTTAAGGAGAATTCTACTTCTTTCCCCAGTGATATGACTAGAAGTCAAGAAGCTTTCTAACTGTAGTGATCTCAGAGCATGGTGTGTCCCTATTCTACCAGTGTAGAAAGCCTTGTTTAGCCTGGAGCTACTTTCCATGTTAGTTCAGTGTCCCTTGAGGACTTATATTTCTACAATTAATTTTTAACTTATCATTAGGATATGTGTTTATTATTCAGAAGGCATTCACTAAATGTAGATGAGTAGGGAGCTTTGTATAGGGGAATCACTCTTGGGACATAAAGATTGAAGGTGACATCATCCTTGTATTTGAGTTGATTAAAAACTAGGTAGGAAGACCACATATTCATATATGGAATAACTAAAGACAATTACAAATTGTTTAGAACAGTGGAGAATTAGAAAAAATACTAGTGTTTAATAATAATGTGAATAGTAAACTGTGAGATATTTACATGTTGAAATTTGACTTTAAATTATGTTAATAATTTAGACATCATTATATTAAAGGTTAGTATGGAAAAGAGTCAGGTTTCAAAACACCAAAAATTTAAATTGCAGGCTTCATGTCATTGCTTTTTCTCTGTAGCAATGAACACCATTTAACATGCTATATAGTTTGTTTATTTACTTATTATATCTTTATTTCTGTCCATTAGAGTATAAGCACCATGGAGACAGAAATTATGTCAATTTTTTTGTGCTACAGTGTTTATTGTATAGAAAGTGGTGCCTGACATATAGTAGATACTCAGTAAATATTAAAAGAATAAATGCATGATTAAAATATAGAAGAGAATAATGGAATAATAGAAAGAACTATCAGTGATGGGTAACTTTGGCGTGGGATTATGGGGAATGTTAACTTTTAAATTCATGTTTTCTTGTATGTTAAATATGCATTAATTTTATAACAATACTCTCTAAATATACATATATATGTATGCATACCTATATATATAAAGACTGGTTGGAAATACAACAATAAGTAGCTTTCTTTCAATGATAGACTTTAATGTAAATTTTTTAGAAGTTTTCTTTCCAGGGGGGAGGGGGCAAGATGGCAGAGAAGTAGGGAGCTCCGTACATTGCGCTCGCCCCCATATCTCACACGGAGAAGATCTGAAGCCATAGGAAACCTTACAGAACCCAAGAGATTGGGAGAGAAAGGATGCAGAATCCACTGAGAAAGCCTTCTAACGTGAGTGCAAACTGGGGAAGATAAAATTGGGCCGGATCGGAGACTGGACGGATGGGGGCATCCCCCTCTGCGGGGAGTGAGAGGGGAAAGAGAGAGAGTCTGAAACCACTCAAGACAGGGTCCCTGTTGCTGGGAAACAGAAAAACCTCTGCTCGGGGCACAGAAGGACCGTGCGTGCCAAATCCCTGCGCGCCAAATCCCTGCGCGCCAAAAACTCATCCTGGAGGGACTGCGCATTGATCACTTCTTTGTGCACCTGGCTGGCTGGACTCCTGGAGGAGCCGCATGCGCCTGTACGAGACTTCCATGCTCCTGGCTGGCTGAAGCTCTAGAGGGAAGGCGAAGAGCTTAAAACTTGGGAGATTTGCCCGTGAGTTCATGTTTCGGGTGACGAGACACAGAGGGACCTGGTTTCTCTCTCCCTAGCGGGCCGGTGGGCCCGCTGCGCCCCGCAGGGAAACCCCTGCCTATGCTCGCCAACCCGAACCAGAGGAGAAGGTAGCAGCGATTCTGACTCCACCCCCAGGACTAGGCAAGAGGCTTGGAATTGCCCTGAGTGGACCGCCTGCGAGGTTGTTTCTATGGCAATTTCAGTGGGTATGCGGACTGGGATTTGGAAAGAGGTCTGGGCTGGGTTAAAGGGCGCACCCACTTAGGCTGCACCCCCAGCCCAGGGAGTTTACACACCCAAAAAAACGAGGTGCAGCGCTTGGTTCAAGAAGGGACTGGAGCACCGCCACTCTCCTCCCCACAACCGCTAAGGCTGAACTCCCGCCTGATGCACAGGATCACACCCCGCCCATCCCTGCTTGAGAGCTGCCCTCCCCTCTTTCTTTCTTTCTTTCATTCTCCCCCCCCCCTCCCCCCAGAATACTGATCTGACTAACTCTGGTCACCAGCTTGCATAAATAGTCACATCTAGTCCATACTATAGATGTAAATTCTACACCTCCCGACCTTTTCATCTCTTTCTCTCAGGAGTAATTAGACTATATAGTTTCTCTGGATAACATCAGCGTCCTTCTCTCTCCTACCCAACCATATTACACCCTTTAGCTCTTTGAAAAAAGCTTCTTATCCCTTCACCTGTTCTATTTACAATTTTGCCTCATCCCCGCCCTGTCTTCTCTCTCTTTCTCTATGGGCTTCAACCAGCACTGCATTCACCAGGCTATTTAACTGTAGCCGGGAAATCCGGTTATATGCTTTAAATCATTCTTTGTCCATCGGTTTTCTTTTTTTTTCCTTTTCTTTTCTTCTTTTTGACCTTTTTATGTATTTTTAAATTTTCTATTATTCGCCTTCCCTCCTTCGTCTTTTCTCTTAACTTTTGCATTTTCCCTCTCGGTTTGCAGGTTAGTTGAATTTGTCTGTGTGTTTGTGTGCTCTGCTCCCTGTGTGTTTGTCTGTTTTCTTCTCCAGGGCTACCTCAAGAAACAAGCCAAAGTACCCATGGTGGAGAGTCCCAAATATCACTATGAGTAGGAAAATAAATAACCAAGGTCTCAACAAGAGCGACCAAGAGATACCATGTAAAAAAAAAAAAACACTCTCTGAAAGGATAGGCCCTGGGCAGTCAAAGAGCCTTCTGGGATAAAGCAGCACGCACAGGTGCAGAGAGCATAACAAGTCTTTAAAACTAACAAAAGCCAGAAAGCAAATTAAAATGATGAAACAAAAGAACTCTCCTCCAAAGAAATTTCAAGAAGAACTGCTGCTAATGAACTGCTCAAAACAGATCTAAGCAGCATAATGAACAAGATTTTAGAATAACAATCATAAAATTAATAGCTGGGCTTGAAAAAAGCATAGGGGATATGAAAGAAACTATGGCTACAGACAACATGGAGAATAAGAAGGGCATGATGAATTAAAAAATGCGATAAATGAGAAACATAATAAATTAGAAGCCTCCAATGCACGGATTGAACAGGCAGAAAGGATAATAAGTGATTTAGAAGACACCATTATGGAAAAACAGGAAACTGAGAAAAAAAGAGTCAAACTGATCAGGGAACATGAAAGAAGAGTTCGAGAGCTCAGCGATATGGTCAAATGCAACAATATCCATATTGTTAGAAGAAATAATTAGAAGTCTACATCCTGAGGCCAGGGAATTTACTTTATTCTCAAGTGCGCATGGCACATTCTCCAAGATAGATTACATACTGGGACATAAAGCAGCCTTCAATAAATATAAAAGCATTGATATCATACCATGCACACTCTCAGATCCTAATGCTTTGAAACTTGGAATCAATCACAGGAAGAAGTTGGGAAAACCTCCAAAAACATGGAGGTTAAGAAACCCTACTAAGGAATGAAGGGGCCAATCAGGCAATTAGAGATGAAATTAAAAAATATATGGAAACAAGTGAAAATGAAAACACAACAATCCAAAATCTATGGGATGCGGCAAAGGCAGCTCTAAGAGGAAAGTACTTTGCACCCCAGGCCTATTTCAAGAAGTTAGAAAACGCGCAAGTCCAAATCTAACAGCTCACCTAAAGGAACTAGAGACAGAGCAACAAGGACGCCCTAAATCCAGAAGAAGAAGAGAAATCGTAAAAATCAGAGCAGAAATAAACAACATAGAGACCAAAGAAACAATTGAACAGATCAATGAAACCAAGAGTTGGTTTTCTGAAAAAACAAACAAAATTGACAAACCTCTAGCCAGGCTTCTCAAAATGAAAACGGAGAGCGCCCAAATAGATAAAATCATGAATGCAAATGGACTGATTACAACCAACCCCTCAGAAATACAACCAATTATCAGGGAATACTATGGAAAACTATATGCTAACAAGCTGGAAAACTTAGAAGAAATGGACAAATTCCTAAACGCACAGCCATTACCAAAATTCACACGGGAAGAGATAGGAAATCTGAACAGACCCATAACTAGTGAAGAAATCAAATCAGTTATCACAAATCTCCCAACAAATAAAAGCCCTGGACTTGATGGCTTCCCTGGGGAATTCTACCAGACGTTTAAAACAGAATTAACCCCAATTCTTCTCAAGCTATTCCAAAAAATAGAAATCAAAGGAAAACTCCTGGACTCATTTTATGAAGCCAGCATCACTCTGATTCCCAAGCCAGACAGAGATCCAGCAAAAAAAGAGAACTACAGGCCAATATCCTTGATGAATACGGATGCAAAAATACTCAACAATATCATTGCAAATTGAATCCAACAGCACATAAAAAGAATCATCCACCAAGATCATGTGGGATTCATTCCTGGGTTACAGGGCTGGTTCAACATTCGCAAATCAATCAATGTGATCCATCACATCGACAAAAGAAAAGATAAAAACCGTATGATCCTGTCGATAGATGCAGAGAAAGCATTTGACAAAATATAGCATCCCTTCTTAATAAAGGCTCTAGAGAAAGTTGGAATAGAAAGAATATACTTAAACATCATAAAAGCCATCTATGAGAAGCCTTCAGCTAACATCATCCTCAACGGGGAAAAACTGAGAGCTTTCCCCCTGAGATCAGGAACATGACAGGGATGTCCATTTTCACCACTATTGTTTAACATAGTGCTGGAAGTCCTAGCATCAGCCATCAGCCATCAAAAGGCCTTTAATTAAAGGCATCAGAATTGGCAAAGAGGAAGTCAAACTTTCACTTTTCGCAGACGACATGATATTCTACATAGAAAACCTGACAAACTCCACCAGAAGCCTACTAGAACTGATCCAAGAATTCAGCAAAGTTTCAGGGTACAAAATCAATGTACAGAAATCGGTTGCATTTTTATACACCAACAGTGAAGCAACAGAAAGAGAAATCAAGAAACTGATCCCATTCACAATTGCACAAAAAACCATAAAGTACCTAGGAATAAACCTAACCAAGGATACAAGAGATCTGTATGATGAAAACTATAGAAAACTTATGAAAAAAATTGAAGACACAAAGAAATGGAAAAACACTCCATGCTCATGGATTGGAAGAATATAGTTAAAATGTCATTACTACCCAAAGCAATCGACACATTCAATGCAATCCCAACCAAAATTGCACCAGCATACTTCTCAAAACTAGAACAAATTATCCTAAAATTTGTATGGAACCACAAAAGACCCCAAATAGCCAAAGTAATCCTGAAAAATAAAACCAAAACGGGAGGTATCACCAACCCAGACTTTAGCGTCTACTACAAAGCTGTCATCATCAAGACAGTATAGTATTGGCACAAAAACAGACACATAGACCAATGGAATAGAATTGAGAACTCAGAAGTGGACCCAAAAGTGTACAGCCAACTAATCTTTGACAAAGCAAGAAAGAGTATCCAGTGGAAAAAAGACAGCCTCTTTAACAGATGGTGCTGGGAGAACTGGACAGCAACATGCAGAAGAATGAAACTAGATCAATTTCTCACACCATACACAAAAATAAACTCAAAATGGAAAAGGACCTGAACATGAGACAGGAAACTATCAAAATCCTAGAGGAGAAAGCAGGAAACAACCTCCTTGACCTCCACCGCAGCAACTTCTTACTTGACACATCCTCAAAAGCAAGGGAATCAAGAGCAAAAATAAACTGTTGGGACCTCAACAAGATTAAAAGCTTCTGCATGGCAAAGGAAACAATCCATAAAACTAATAGGCAACCAACGGAATGGGAAAAGATAGTTGCAAATGACATATCAGACAAAGGGTTAATATCCAAAACCTATAAGGAACTCACCAAATTCCACACCCAGAAAACAAACAACCCAGCAAAGAAATGGGCAGAAGATATGAACAGACACTTCTCCAAAGAGGACATCCAAATGTCCAATAGACACATGAAACGATGCTCAGCATCCCTCCTCATCAGGGAAAGACAAATCAAAATGACACCTCACGCCAGTCAGAGTGGCTAAAATGAGCAAATCAGAGAACTCTAGATGGTGGTGAGGATGTGGAGAAACGGGCACCGTCCTACACTGTTGGTGGGAATGTAAACTGGTGCAGCCCCTCTGGAAAACAGTGTGGAGGTTCCTCAAAACGTTAACAATAGAAACCCCCTATAACCCAGCAATAGCACTGCTAGGAATTTACCAGAGGGATGCAGGAGTGCTGATGCATAGGAGCACATGTACCCCAATGTTCATAGCAGCACTCTCAACAATAGCCAAAACATGGAAAGACCCTGTGTCCATCAACGGACAAATGGATCAAGAAGATGTGGTTCATCTATACAATGGAATACTACATGGCAATGAGAAAAAATGAAATCTGACCTTGTGTAGTCACATGGATGGACCTTGAGAGTGTTATGCTGAGCGAAATAAGTCAGGTAGAGAAGGATCAATACCATATGTTTGCACGTATAGGAGGATTAGGAGGAACTTAACAGAGGACCATGAGGGAGAAGAAGGGGGGAAATAGTGGGGGAGGGGAAGGGAGGCAAACCATGAAAGACTCTTGAATACTGAGAAGAAAGTGAGGACTGATGGGTGTGGGGGGGAGAGGGGAGATGGGCATGGAGGAGGGCACTTGTGGAATGAGCACTGGGTGTTATATGAAACCAACTTGACAATAAACTCTCTGTAAATTAAAAATAAATAAATAAATAAACATTAAAATTAAAAAAAATTTTTCTTTCCACATAAAATCCAATAAAATTTGTTATTTTAAAAACACTTTAAAAAAAGGAAAAATATTTCATTTGTGGTGGTAGTGGTTTGAATCAGCATATAGAGAAAAACACACGAAACAGATAAATACTTCACCTTCATGTTACTTACACTCTATAATATGAAACTTCCTAAAGAAATCAGAAAGGCAGTTATGAGGCTTAAACTATATTTGTTTATTAGCGATAATGTATATATTGGAGCTGAAGGGGTTTAAATAATGTAGACAGACAGAAGGAAAACCAGAAGATATTTGATTTCTTTGGAATTCAAAATTTTGTACTTTGTTCTTTTTTTTTTATCATTTTATTTTATTTTTTATTTTATTTTTTAATGTTTTATTTACTTCTAGGAGAGAGAGAGAGAGAGACAGCGTGAGCAGGGGAGGGTCAGAGAGAGAGGGAGACACAGAATCTGAAGCAGGCTCCAGGCTCCGAGTTGGCAGTCAGCACAGAGCCCGACGTGGGGCTCGAACCCACGAACCGCGAGATCATGACCTAAGTGAAAGTCGGACGCTTAACCGACTAAGCCACCCAGGCGCCCCAGGTGTGTCATTTTATACTACCACTGACACTGCGTAAGTGTCACAATATCCGCATCCTTGCCAACACTGACATTGCCAATCCTTTTCATTTTAGCTATTCTGCAGGGCGTTTAATGGTATTTCCTTGTTTAACTTACCGTAGAAGGTTTTCAGGAGAAAAGCAACTTGAACAATTCCTTTCCACCCTGGGCCTGGCAGAATGGCTCCTGTAGAGAAGGTGGTAAGGAGATGGGCCATTCTGCCATCAACAGGGTACTGTCCAGAAAACATACCATCAACATTCCCAAGTGCATCCGTGGAGTAGAGCTCAAGAAGCGCGCCCCTCGAGCGCTCAGAGAGATCCAGGGATTTGCCAGGAAGGAGATGGAAACTCAGATGGGGGCACGGACAGCAGGTTCAACAAAGCTGTCTGGGCCAAGGGAATAAGGAATGTTCCCACCGTATCCGTGTGCAGTAGTCTAGAAAAGGTAGCAACGATGAAGATTCACCAATACAGCTCTACAAGTTAGTTGCCTATGTACCTGTCACCACTTTCAAAAAATCTACAGACCAGTAATGTGGATGGGAGCTAATCGCTGATTGTCAAATAAAGGTATAAAACTGCAACAACAACAAAAAAATTAACTTGAACAGATTTTAGAAAGCTCCTTTCGGTTGTTATGTGGAGAATGCCATTTGTACACTGGCGCTCATAGTGGCATTACTGACAAGAGCCGAAAGGTGGAAACAAACCACGTGTCTATTGGCAGATGAGTGGATAAACAAATGTGATGTACACAGGCAATGGAATCTTATTCAGTCTTAAAAAGGGATAAGATTCTGACACATGTAACAATATGAACCTTGGAAAAATTACGCTAAATAAAATAAGCCAGGCACAGAAGGACAATTATTGTAGGATTCTACTAATATCAGGTACCAGAATTCAGAGGCAGAAAGTGGGAAGTAGTGGTTACCAGGGCTTGGGGCGGGTGGTATAAGGAATTACTGTTAAACAGGTACAAATTGGGATGATGAAAAAAGTCGAGATGGATGGTGGTGATGGATGCAGACACTGGGAGTGTAACTGATGTCATGAACTGGACACTTAAAATGGCCAATGGTAAACTGTACGTCACACCCAGGGACACGCAGGTGTGTGCATGAGCCTGGTATTCTGGGGCTGAGAACTGAGCGGTGGCTCCTGTGGTAATTGAACCTGCAAATTTTTAATTTATAGAAGTCACTGGGTGAGGGCACGGAAAGATCGTATTCCTTTACACTTCCAAGAGGAGGAAGCACGCCACGTGGGGCCACATGGGGAAGCGACAGGTTTGGTGAGGACGCATAGGAAGGAGCAAGGGAAAGCCTAAGCCGGAGCCTTTATTGGGGTTTGTGCAGGGAAGGCAATAAGCCAGGGCAGGGAAACTGGCCTGGGACTGGCTGGTGTGGATAATCGTGGTGGGCTTGGGGGCATGGGGGAGTGGGTTCCCAGATGTCTAGTACCCGGCCTGAAATGACTTCGGTCAGAGGAAACACTGGCATAGCACAGGAGAGTCAGATAAGGAGGTGGCTATGGTTACGGACTTGAGATTGGCTGGAGGGTTTCTGATATGACTTTCTGTGCTCGAAAAAGTAGGATCACAGGTTTGGGCTCTTCCTTTGGCACCGTGTTTAGTAGATGTCAAAAGGACAAATACAGGATCTAAAAAAAACACAGAGCAGTTGGCCCTGTGGCTATCTGGTATCAGGAAAACTTTCGGGTGGCAGTAGTGGTGACTTTCAGGAAGTAGGGCCTAAGTTGCTCTAAACAACACAGGAAACATTTTAAGAACATTTTACTAGGAACATGAAAAAGAGGAACAGGTGGGAAGTATAAGGGGTCCTTCTAGGCCAGCCCATAACTTGGTTTTCCATTTATACAGCATTAGCAAAAAAAAAAGACAAAAACCAGACCTAAAATTTTTGGAGTCTCTAATAATATCTTCGTCGAGTTTGTAAACTGTATTAAAAACATGATGTTGAAGGGGTACCTGGGTGGCTCAGTCGGTTTAACGTCTGACTTTTGCTCAGGTCACGATGTCACGCTTTGTGGGTTCAAGCCACAAATCGGGCTCTGTGCTGACAGCTCGGAGCCTAGAGCCTGTTTCAGATTCTTTCTCCCTCTCTCTCTGCCTCTCCCCTGCTCATGCTCTGTCTCTGTCTCTTTCAAAAGTAAACATTAAAAAAAAAGTGATTTTGACAATAATGTCTTGGTGTCTTTCTCAGGTCAATTGGTAGTCTCAGGTCAAGGCAGTTATGTTGCTGGAAGGTCTGAGCTGATATTTAGAAAAGTCTATGGACAGATGAGTGGTATTGTGTATAATCATGAAGCAGGAGTGATCATGGGTGGAGACAGAGGCAGGAGTCTAAGGCACCGGGGAGTGAGGAGTCCTTTCCCCAAGGGGCCAAGGGGTTGACTGATGTGAGGCAGGTGCCTCTTGGGACTCAGTTTCCATGACCCAAAGCACAATGAGCAGCTCAGCTGGATACAGAAGGTCACAGACTCAGGATCTCTGAGAGCCCCTACATCCAGGACAGCCCAGTGTGTGGCCAGTTATCATTGTTTTAATCATGTACATCAGGAGGCTTAGAGGGCTTGTTTCTTGCATCACAAGCTTTTGAGTAATTTATGGCCATCATAAGTAGTTTAGAAACTCCAGGAGGCATAAGAAGAGTTTGCCCAAGACTCTACAGTAAAGGAGTTTCTGAGGACACTAATAGGAATGCCTGTTGATTTTAATTTGGAAGTAAAATTTGTAAATGAGGACTATGTCGCCACTAGCCCTCAAGAGGACAAAAAGATACAAGACCTATATATCCGCAATGAGTGTGTCAAATGAATCTCTTTGGAGAGGACATTATGAGTCATGGCATACCTGTGCTTCTGGTGGACATGGTGGAGATCCTCTCTGCACAGACGGCATGTGTGGTGGCCAAGCTGCTGAGGTTTCCCATGTCTGGAAAAGGTACCACGTGTGTTCCCTCAGAAGCGATGGCAAAGTGTGGCCGAGATGCTGTTAAAATAGGGACTCGATGTAACATATTAGCCACATTTCTAAGAGCAAAATATAAACCCATTAATGATTGGATGGATTCAGTCAATTTTTTTTTTGAGAGAGCGAGCATGAGTTGGGGACAGGGGCAGATGGAGGAGGGAAGGGAGAAAAGGAGAGAGGGAGAGAATCTTAAGCAGGCTCCATGTACAGCACGGGGCTCGATCCCATGACCCTGGCGTTATGACTGGAGCCAAAATGAAGAGTTGAGATGCTCAACCGAGTGAGCCATGCAGGCGCCCCTCAATTCAGTAATTTTAATGATATTAGATGTTGGGTAAGGAGGCCAGAGCATTAATGATGCAATAATCCACCGAGTCACCTGTTATAGACTATTAGCGTCCTTCCAAAGCTGATATGTTGAAGTCCCACCCCCACTGGGGCTGTCTCTGGAGATAAGGGCTTTATGAACATAACTAAGATTCATGAGGGCAGGCCCCTAAGCCAACAAGACTGGCAGCTCTGCAAGAACAGGAAGAGAGAGATTACTCTTTCTCTGCCCCATGGATGGAAGGCCACGTGAGGACACGGGGAGAAGGCCTACAGGCCAGGAAGAGGGGCCTGAGCAGAACCTGAGTCAGCTAACACCTTGATCTTGGGCTTCCCAGCTTTCTTTTTGAGAAAATAAGCTATTTTGAGAAAATAAGTTTCTGCTGTTCAAGTCACCCAGTCTGTGGTATTTGGTTATGACAGCCCAAGGTGACTGATACAGCATCCTTTGTTTTCTCCAGGTTTAAGAGACAGGCAACAAATAGAGAAGGAGTGGGGATCATTGCCCCTTTCTTAATCAGGTTTTATATAATACGTTTTAATCCTCGAAGGCCCTATTTTAACTTATATTGGGTTGTAATAGCTATTTTTTTTTTTTTTGTAATAGCTATTTTAACTAAGGGGTCGGTGGAGTCCCATTCTATCATGCCAATTTGTAAGTGCCAAAGATTTAGTTTGTTGGGTTTTTAAAAAATGTTTATTTACTTATTTTGAGAGAGAGAGAGAGAGAGCACACATGTGACCAGGGGCAGGGCAGAGAGAGAGAATTCCAAGCAAGTGCAACACTGTCAGTGCAAGAGCCCAACTCGGGGCTCGATCTCACGAACCATCAGGTCATGACCTGAGCTGAAATCAAGAGGCTTAACGGACTGTGCCACCCAGGCACCCCAGCCAAAGATCTAGTTTTAAATTCAGTTCATTGTGTCAGAGAGTGTGTATCCAATATGGCATACTTTTAGGGCAATGGGTATTATGACTACGGGAAATTTAGGCAAGGCTATAGTTAAAGTGAGACATTCCAATTTTTTTTTTTCTCTAGCTTATATTTAATTACTTTCTTAAGGTTATAGCAGGCATGATGTTTAAATTTAGTGGAATCTCTAGATAGAACTATAATTTGAGCCCCAGTATTAGGAACACAGAGTTTTGTCAATTGGTACATTTTAGCAAGCGCTAAAGTTAATTTAGAGCTTGGGCTACAGACACACAAACGACAATCAGCACTATTTTTTACCGTTTGTTATATAAATTGAGTATATAAAATGTTTGCACATAAACTTTGGATTTCCAATTGGGTCAAATTAAGGAAAGGTCTTTTAGGGGCGCCTGGCTGGCTTAGTCGGTTAAGCGTCCGACTTTCGCTTAGGTCATGATCTCGCGGTTCATGGGTTCGAGCTCGGCGTCGGGCTCTGTGCTGACAGCCAGCTCAGAACCTGGAGCCTGTTTCAGAGTCTGTGACTCCCTCTCTCTCTGACCCTCCCCTGCTGACGCTGTTTCTCTCTCTCTCCTAGAAATAAATAAAAACGTTATAAAAAAAAAAAGAAAGAAAGGGGGGCGCCTGGGTGGCTTAGTCGGTTAAGCGTCCAACTTTCGCTTGGGTCATGATCTCGCGGTTCGTGGGTTCGAGCCCCGCATTGGGCTCTGTGCTGACTGCCGGCTCGGAGCCTGGAGCCTGTTTCAGTCTGTGACTCCCTCTCTCTCTGACCCTCCCCTGCTCACGCTGTCTCTCTCTCTCTCTCTCTCTTAGAAATAAATAAAAATATTTAAAAAAAAAAGGTCTTTTAGTTAGATATCATATATACATATGTAATGTATCTATTATACATTTGCATTAAAATATTACATACATAATCTATTTAGTTGCCCTTTATTTTCTCCCTCTGTATCTAGGGTTTGGTTTTCTTTTGTTCTTTTTTCTCTGCCTACCATTTTCCTCCTGTTTGAGGCTTTTAGCTGTCGGAAGCACTGGTTTTTAGTTTCTGTCTCCAGCTGATAAGAGGAAAGAAGGAGAGAGAAGAGCCCAGGGCTTCTGGGCAGAAACCTCTCCCAATATTTCCACAGCCTAACCTGTCCCTTTCTTGTTACCCTTCCGACACACATCTGTTTTTTCCTCTTAAACAAAATATTTTTGGGGCGTCTGGGTGGCTCAGTCAGTTGAGTGTGGGACCTTGATTTCGGGCTCAGGTTATGACCTCACAGTTTGTGAGTTCGAGCCTGCTGAGGATTCTCTCTCTTTCTCCTCTCTCTCAAAATAAATAAATAAACTTAAAAAAAAAATTTACTAGCACAGCCAGACAGCTGTACCTTTAGGTGGGTAGTTTTTCCCTTTTTTTTTTTCCTGTCTCCTGTCTGTCCCAGACCTTCCCTGCCCCCCCCTCCCCTGTTTTGCTTTGAGTGTTCACCTGATAAAGTACTTGTTTGAATACTTCCTTCAGGATTTGGGGTATAGGGCCCGTCCCGAGACGTCTGGCCCCAAGCCCTGGGTTGATTTAGGGCAGGGGAAATACTGGCAAGGGATCGGGGGTTATGGAAAGGAAGGGGCTGTGGGTGTGGGCTTAGGACAGGTTGGAGGGTTTGAATTGGGCTTTCAGAGCTTGCAGAAGCAGCATCGCGGGGGACATGTAAACAACTCTGGCTGTTCGTGTGGCCCCGTGGTTAACAGACGTCACATAGACATACAGAACCCAGGAAAACGGTTTGAGCCGGGCTTCTCCACGCCGGGCGTGTCACCGCAGCCACGTGTGTGTTAGGCGTACCACAGGGCCTTCCAGGCGTGAAAAGGCCGCCCCCAAGCCCCAAAGACAACAAACCAGAACCTCCGCGGCATAAACCTCTGTCGTTTTCACCCGTGGAGGACCGTCTGCTCGCCGCGCCTTGATACCCCTTCGGAGAGTCACCCCGGCCAACTCCCGGGCCACGCGACTCTGGGCATGGCGGCAATGGCTTCTCGCCTGGAGCCTACTTTGTTCTTATTTCAACACTTTGGTACATAAATCCTTTCAAATCCTAAATCTATTAAGGCGGTTTGAAGTAAATCCTTGGAAATTCAAGTTTTAACCCAGAATGGCCTCCCTAGCAGACAGTGATTTAAAAAAAAAAAGAGTTCCTCTGATAGTAAAACTGGAAAGCACATGGGAAAGAGTGTCACAACATGGAGTTAGAAACCTTTTAATCAAGCTATCAAGGTTCCATTTTGAATTGTATAATTAATAGAGTTCCTAGTTAAAATTTAATGAAGAATGTGCTCTATATCAGGACCATTTCAAATCTAACAGAATTTAGCAGTGTTTTGCATATCAACGTAGGTTAAAGAATAACGTTTCAACATTAATTGTAGTTAACTTGGCAGTTGTTCTAAGTGCATTCATTGCAAGGTGGAAAAACTAAGCTGTTTTTGTTAGGTGACTGGCAAACAGCATTCTATTTCTTGCCTCCTCAAAAAGAATCTTTTTAGATTTCTTAGGGGTGCCAGAAATCTTTTGGTCACGTTGCTTTCGTAATCCATGCATGAAGAGGAACTTCAGTAGGCATATGGAGGTTGCCTCTTCAGCAACATAGCTGATATTGTCCATCTGAAGGATAAAACACAAACCACATGTGCTTTTGGGTACTGGGATATAACTTAGTGTGGATGTGCAAAGGGATTTCATTTAGAGATAACCAGTGAGAAATTACAGGCATGGTGCTATTTCTAAGGATAATAGGATAACTTTAAAGAGTTGTCTGTGAAAATCCTAATGTTCTGCAAAAATCAACATCCAGGGGCACCTGGGTGGCTCAGTTGGTTAAAGCATTCCAGTTTAGCTGAGGTCATGGTCTCTCTCTGTGAGTTCCTTTGCGCCTTGAGCCTGCTTTAGATCCTATGTTGTCCTCTCTCCCTGCCCCTTCCCCACTGGTTCTCTCTCTCTCTCTCTCTCTTTCTCTCAAATAAATTAATTAAAAAAATCAACACCTATGTATTTTTTCCATTTAAAATTTAAATAGAAAATAGTTCCTTTCTTTTTATGACATTCAGTCCCATAGAGAGGAAGAATTTCTTTATTCTTCAACCACAGTGCTTCTCCAACTTTAATAGGCACCACCTGCCGGAATGCAGCTTTTGATCCAGCAGATGTGACTGGGGCCTAATTCTGCATTTCCAAAGAGCTCCTGGTTGGTACCAATATTGTTGGTCATTGCTCCACTGTACTGGGCTCCCTGGGTCTCCCACCTCTCTTGTCCTTCCCAAATGACCCAAGGCTATTAGAATATGAAATCTGGCCATGTGTAGCAACATGGATGGACCTTGAGGGTGTTACGCTGAGCGAAATAAGTCAGGCAGAGAAGGACAAATATCATATGTGTGCACGTATAGGAGGATTAGGAGGAACTTAACAGAGGACCAAGGGGGAGAAGAAGGGCGGAAATGGTGGTGGAAAGGGAGAGAGGCAAACCATGAGAGACTCTTGAATGCTGACAAAAACTGAGGACTGATGGATGTGGGGGGGAGGGGGGGTGGGCATGGAGGAGGTCACTTGTGGGGATGATCACTGGGTGTTATGTGGAAACTAATTTGACAATAAACTATTTGTAAAAAAAAAAAAAAAAAGAATATAAACTATTTAAGGAAAAAGATGTTTAAAATTTTTTCTCTACACATCTAGGATTGCCTTGTCCTTCTCTCCCCAGTCAGTAATGTTCAATTAACACCAACAGCCTGCACCACCAGGAATAGTTAAAATATATCTGTTTTCCTTAGTGTGACTTGGAGCTCCTTGCACAGAATTTAGCAATATTCAGATATATGGGTTTTTTTAAGTATAATATTCTACTTCTAAAAGTGGTAGATTGGGAAAAGCATGGGCCTGAGAGACAAACACCCTGTGGGTTTGAAACCTGACTCAGTTATTTACTACCTTAAGTATGTAATGTCAGCTCTGTGACCTTCCGTTTCTTCGTCAGTAAAATGGTAAAGTTAACACTTTCAGGGTGGTTGTTAACAAGTTAAACACTTGCTGGGTGGTTGTGAAAATTAAAGGAAAGGGTACATGGTCAGCATGTAATCCAGGTTTTGGAATATAGCAGGCACAGAGTAAACACTAGTTTCTTTTTTCAACTCTTCTAATTTACTCTGGTCCTGAATCAGAACAGTAAAATTTCTGCCAGTTTGGAAGTCATAGCCAAGACAGAATTAAACAATAAAGTCAGAGAAATGCATATACTTCTCTTATTAGCGTCCACGTCAGATCTCTATTTACCTTCCATGTTTGGAAATGGAAAGATATTTTATGCAAAGTGACTTGTGTCATAAAATTACTAGAGTTTATATTTTGAATATAAAAGTAAAGCTTATTTAGAGGGAAATCACAACTTTATTAATTGGACTAAAATTAGAATGTTCAAGCATCTTTTGGGTCACAATTGGGACTAAAAGTTATTATAATTTATGAAATGTGGCAGAATTAAGTTTTTCCTAATTATGAAAATCATGCTGTATTAATTTGGTTTTCTGAATAACAATATTACCACAAATGTAGTGGCTTAAAAAGCACAAATTTATTATCTCTCAGTTTCTATGGGTCAGGAGTCCAGTCGTAGCTCAGCTGTTCCTCTGCAAGTCTGCAATGAAGCCATCAAACAGTCTGGGTTCCTACCTGAAGACTCAAGTGAGGGAGTATCTGCTTTTAGGCTCATGTGTTTGTTGGCAGAATTAAGTTCCTTGACGTTGTAGGGTGGAGGGATCCAGTTCCTTGCTGGTGTTGACTGAGATTACCTTAAGTTCCCTGAGACTGTCCTTAGATTCTTGTCACATGGGCCTCCCAACATGTTCACTTGCTTCTTCAGAACGAGCAAGGGAGAGAACCTTCTTGCAAGATGGAAGTCACAATCCTATGTACATAATCATAATTGGAAAAAAGTAAATTGTAAAAACATGGAAAAGCAAACAAAACAAAGAGAAAGTTAATTGGTTTTTTTTTTGTTTTTGTTTTTTTACTTTTCATCCCCCTCAGTGTTAAGCATCATGCACAAAAGGCCTCTACATTCACAAACTAGTAGAACATAAAAAGACGGTGCCATGAAACTCATTTGGATATAAATTTGTCACCTGGAACTTTGTTTAATTTGTCTAATTTTATGCGTAACTTTAAAAAAAAATTCTGCTTTGCTTCTTTAATCTCATGATACTCAGAGTACTGAAAACAGAACTTTTACCCATTCAGGATGTACCAGTTTCCCTATTAACAACTGATGTGGAATATGTGTAAAGATGGAATGATTTGAAATGTTTTAAAAGATGGTACCCTGTGCCAGTTAATTTTCCAATTGCAGAAAAGAATGAAGGAGGGAACTTGTCATCACTGTTCACTTAAGAGGTTTGGAAAAATTCTGGGCTACCTTTTCCAACCCCAAACAAGAAAGTCTTCTGCATCTGTATCATTTGATGGTATTTTCCCAAATCACACTCTTTGAGATAACAGTTCAACATCCAAATGTATTCAGTAGATAAACCTGATAAACATTTACAAAATGATATATGTACAAAGATATTTATTGCATCTCTGTTTTTACTAGCAAAATGTCAAATAGGGATAAATTAAATAAATTGTTAGATCCTTTAATTTTTTAAGCTTATTTATTTTGAGAGAGCAAGAGAGAGAAAAACAGAGAGAGAGAGAGTATGCATAAGTGGGGTAGGGTGAGAGAGAGAGAGAGAGAGAGAGAGAGGGAATTCCAAGCAGGCTCCATGCTGTCAGCACAGAGCTTGACATGGGGCTTAAACTCGCCTATCATGAGATCATGGCCTGAGCTGAGATCAAGAGTCACACGCTTAACTGACTGAACCACCCAGGTGCCCCCTAAATTGTTGTATCCTTTCAATGGAATACTAGAGCTTTTAAAAGATAAATAAAACTCTTTACAGTGATATGGAATGATCTCTAGGATCATTTTTAGATGAAAAAAGCAAGGCTCAAAGGCAAGCACATTGCCTACATAGGCGTAGAGTGGGACATAGGGATGTGTGGGAGGGAGACTTCCCCCTGCATACTCAGTTGTACTGTTTGAATTTTGAGTCATATTAATGTATTCCCTATCCAAAAATCAAATTAAAAAAAAAAGCAAAGGAATTGCATGTGTGTGTTGCCTTTGCTTTCTCTCCTCCCATTCACTCCTTGATACCAAAGGTGACTTCCCTAGCATACCTTTAAAAACTTAAAAAAAATTTTTTTAATGCTTTTATTTATTTCTGTGAGAGAGAGAGAGAGAGAGAGAAAGAGAGAGAGAGAGCATGAGCAGGGAAGGGTCAGAGAGAGAGAGAGGGAGACATAGAATCTGAAGTAGGCTCCAGACTCTGAGCTAGCTGTCAGCACAGAGCCCGATGCGGGGTTTGAACCCACGAACCGTGAGATCATGACCTGAGCCAAAGTCGGATGCTTAACTGATTGAGCCACACAGGTGCCCCTAAAAACTTAATTGAATACTTAAAAAAACTTCTTTTGTTTTTAAGGTCACCAATGACTTCTATTTTGCCATGTGCAATGGCCACTTTTCAGAGCTCATTTTATCAAAGTTTTGGGTAACCTTAGACCTGGTTTACTATTTTTCCCTCTTGAAATATTTTCCACCTTTGGGTTTCTGAGCAATATACTCTCTCTTGGCTTCTTGTGACTTCTTTATTCCATCTTACTCTCTGCTGTAAAATGGTACAGTCCCTGATAGTGGTCTTGTGCCCTCCACCCATCTATTTTCATTGTTGAAACATCATCTGCACAAAGGTAGTCTTGCTTTCATAACACAAACTTGAGTTTCTCCTACTTTTTCCTATCTCATTAAGTTTCTTGATCTCTTTGTTACCTTAGTCAGAACGTGGGGAGTCATCACTTCTTTCAGCTACCCAAACCCGTCATATCTTATCCATTAACAAGTTCAGTTGTTACTACTTCCTCAATGTATCTCAAGATATATCTCAAATATATCTCCCAATGTCACCCACCTTCGCGATCTCCGTCACCACCATATGGTCCAGCCAACTCTGGGAGCTACTGCACTGAGTTCTCCGAACCTTTTCCACTGTTTTCCCCATTTTTATTCTTGCCACCCCACACTCCCAACAGCAATTTCCCACAAAAGCATTCAGAGTACTTTTTCTTTCTAAGGTTTAGATCAGATAATGTCATACCTCTGTGCAATGGCTTCTGCTGCACTTAGCACCAAACAGCATGGCCTGTGGTGTGTTATATAAACCAGACCTTCCTGACTCTCCAAGTTCATTTCGTGTGGTTTTCTCTCTGGTTGATCACACTGGTTTTCTCTGAGTTCCTAGAATATGGTAATTTATTTCCTACCTCAGAACTTTAGTACATGCTGTTATTTCCTCTTGGGGAGTTCTTTCCTTGCCCAATCCATTATCCAACGCATCTTAGCTTAAATCCCTCTTCCTCAGAGAGGCCTTTCCTGGCCAGCCCATATAGAAATGATCTTCCCCATGTATTTGCTATCATAGTATTTGTGACATTGCATCTAACCACTCTGTTTTTGAGTTCTTTTGAGGTTCTGTGGTGTTTTCCAGCAGGTGAAGAGTGGTGATCATTTGACTATAGAAATGGGGAGAGGACAGATAATACTGTGTGTCTTGTTATCAGTAATGGATAAGAGAGTGTACATCATTTTCAAACTATATGTGCAATAAAAGAGACAAGAACAAATCCAGGAAAGGACTAATGATTATTATCTTGGCTCAAGGGAATTAGCAGATGGGGGAATAATATCCTTTGAGAGAAACAGGCATCCATTTACCATCTTGCAATCCCAAAAGATACCTAATTATCTCAAGCAGCAGCATTCATTACAGTCTAAATACGGCACATTGCATTGAATTTTGAGCACAGTTAGGACTGTAAGAGGTCTTTAGAGTGTATACAGTGTATCTTTTTCTAATAATCAAATCAAGAACAGGAGAAGTTAATTGACCTGCTCAAGGTCATCCCACCACTGAATGGACTTGCTGCCTTCTGTTCCAGGGAGATTTCCACGATATTCTAGGAATGCCCAAGCTTGGAATTCCCAAAGGCAATGCCTGAGAAGTATAAGGGCCCCATGAAGACTTAAAATATTTTTTTTTAGATATCCCTGAAGTTATAAGAACATATCAGCTTCTTGTTTCTTTTCTTACATGCAGGTATTAACTCTCCTTTCAGAATGAAACAACCTTTAAAAATATCAGTTAGACTCATTTAGAAATAGGAATTAGAGATCAGTAAAAATGATAAAGATAAAAATCATCCATAAACTTGTCATCATCCACTGAATAGTAGTATTTTGATATCATATTTCATCTTCTTAAGGTTGGCTCAGAACAAGAGAATGGGCTTCTTTGATCCTGGGTCTGCCACTCTCACTTTGCTGCCAAAAAATGCCTAGGACAAAAGTGGGGCTCGGTTGTTTTTTTCTTCAAGTTTTTCTGGAATCTAAGACAGGGTAAGACAGCAAAGCAGGTACATATTTGGGGCTTAACTACTTCCCCACTTGTTTCAAGACATCTTCAATGGGACCTTAAGTGTTTTCATTACATATATAAAGTAGGTAAAAATCTTTTTTCTTTTTTAACTCTAGGTCTGAGTATATGTGGCCAACTCTCAGTTACTCACCTCATTTGATTTTAGCTGCTTGAGGTGGATGTGTGGGTAGCCTGCTATGGTTTTTCCTTTTGTTGTTGTTGCTGTTGTTATTTTTTCCCCAAGCACAAGCACATTTTCTTTGCCTAGAATGCAGTTTAGGAGCTTGTCAGGGAGAATAGCAGCTGAGAAGTGATGTTGGAGCGCGTGTGGGTCCTGTGCCAGGTGGTTCCCTGATGGATTAGACTTCCAAGGAAGAAAAAAAATTTCAGTTCTTTTGCAGCAGGATCAAGATGCCAACATGTATTGTCATTTCATCCCTGAGGAGTAAGTTAACGTGGTATTGTTTCTTCAATATACCTTGGAACCAATAAAGAGAAAATAATGACTCTTACTGTGTTAGTGTGGGTAAGTCGTTGGAAGTAGCAGGATCCGACACCCCCCACCCCCGTGCTTAGGTCTTTATACCAAAATCTTAAAACGTTGAACTTAAAAGTAATGCTCCTCGGAGCTCCATCGGTTGGGTATCTGACTTCAGTTCAGGTCACGATATGGGTTTGAGCCCCGCGTTGGGCTCTGTGCTGACAGCTCAGAGCCAGGAGGCTGCTTCAGATTCTGTATCTCCCCCTTTTTCTCTCTCTGCCTCTTCCTCACTCACACTCTGTGTGTGTCTCTCTCTCTCAAAAATAAATAAATATTAAAAAAATAAAAAAGAGATGCTCCTTTCTCCTTGTGGTCAAACAGAGGGTTTGAGTGTAAATTTTGTAATGAGATCTGATTATGATCTATTCTTGGGTAAGTTATTTATCTGTCTGACCCCCAATTTCCCCTCCATATGTGATTATGAAAATAAAATGAGACAGTAAGGCTAATAGTTTTGTACAGGGTCTCGGGGTTAACAAATAATCTCTTAGGCTTCCCCATGGCGTTGAGGAAAGATTTCATGTAAATCTCTCTTCTTCTTTTCTCCATTTTGAAGTTTTCTGTAATGAGCTCGTCATCTTTTTAATGAAGAAAATTAAAGCATAAATAACTTTCTTCCTAAAGGGAAGGTGTTTCTCAAACATGAACCTTATTTTTTGTTAATCTTTTATAGCAGCAATATTTTATTTATTATATATATTTCTAGTTCTTCATATTATATATATGTGTATATATATATTAGTATTTTGTTGAAAACTACATAATTGGGGAGAGGGAGTATCTTGGAAGGAAAGAAAATACATTTGATAAAAATAAAAAAAAAATCTCCTGGCAGAAGAGAGAGGGCAGGGAGGAAGAGATCAGGGAGAGGGAGGCATGGGATTTTGAGGATAAGTTATAAACTAAGACTGGAGAGTTGCTACGCTATTAAGAGAAGGGTAACTCAGGTTGTAGCTACAAAACCATGCTGGCTTTGTACAGTTTCTATTGCTAAAAATTTTAATTTCAAGGAGTAATGATTAAATATGTTGTTTGTGATGATAGCAAAATGTGAACAATAGCTCTGGCATTTGAAAAACTGAAAATCCTTCTTTAAAACCCAGTAGACTTTGAACATCAGCCAACATCATCCTATATAGTGAAATACTTTTCCCTTCCAGTGACTTTGGAGCCTTAGCTTTTCTCCCCTCTCCATCACCCCCTGATGTGTCTCTTTGCTTAATCAGGAATGAAGCTGAACTTTCCTGCCACCCACTGCTTCTCAATGTATATGGATGGCTTTCTTTGAGTTGTGCCCAAAATAACATCTGATCTGAAAGCAACACTAGGAAATTCAATCATCTATAAAAAGAAGAGTGAAAAATAAAAGCAAAGTCATGCCCCTTGAAAGTTCAGCTTCAGCTCTGGAAAATATAAAAAGGGGATTTGGGCAAGTCTATTTCTGGAAATCTGACTGCTCCAACACAATGTGCTGAACAGTGAGGGGGATTCTTTTGTGGTTAATGTACACGTAGAGAGCCTTGCTCCACTGTTATCAGCCTTTCAACCTGCTAGAGGGCAAAGGCAGTATCAGCCGCCTGTCCCACACTAGGGCTAATCCATCACTTGAGAGTTCTTTCTAGTATAATTTACTATAGCACCCACTCTGGTGTCCTAGATCTGCTGGGTCTTGGCAGACAGGAATTTTGAATCCAAGACAATATACCCAGACTGATTCTGGAGTTTATTTTTGGTTGTTTGGTTTATTTCTCCTCCTCACTAACTAGTCTAACTACACTTCTCCCTGGGGGACATTTCTCTGCATCAGGGCATCCGTGTGCTTGTTTTCCACACTCTAATGAGACTTTCTCTGAGGCTTGCTGGAGAGAAATAGGACAAGTCGTGACAGAATGGCCTGCCAGTGCCTACTGATGTGAACATAAGCAGTAATGTGCGTGGGTGCTGCTGCTGCTTGTGCCCGTGCAGTTACAGGCCCCTCCTTCCCTCTGGACTCCTGCCTTCTTACACCGAGTTTTGACAGCTGGGCGTGAAGAATCATCGCAAGCCTCTTGGGGCCCGTCATATTCAGCACGGGCAGACTCCGGTTCTTGACAGGTCCTTTTGCACTTTTCTTTAGTTTTTTTTTTTTAAGCTTATTTATTTTGAGAGAGAGAGAGAGAGAGAACAAGAGGGGAAGGGGCAGAGAGAGAGAGAGAGAGAGAGAAGGAGAGAGACTCCCAAGCAGATTCTGCACTGATAGTGCAGATCCATGTGGGCCTTGATCTCATGAAGTGTGAGATTGTGACCTGAGCTGAAATCAAGAGTCAGACCCTTAACCGAATGAGCCATGGAGGCATCCCACACACTTTTCTTATCTATAGCTGTGCTTAAGGATACATTGAGAAAGTAAACCTTGGCAATTGGCTCCACTCCACAAAAAACAACCACCAAAAAATGCTTTCACTTGGAATTATCTGTCTGTTTCTAGGTGAAAGATTTCATTTTTGTCTTGGACCATCAGGGTAATTGCTTCATTTTCTCACTCTACTTTGCTAGTGGCCTAAATGTTACTCTGAACAATTTTTAAATTCTTTATCTGCTTTGGTCTTTTATTCCAGCTGTCTGTGTTTCAAATGTTTCTTCTCCTCCCCCTTTTCTTTATTATCTGTAGCCAAGGAAACTGATACATACTAAAAGCTTTCAGTTGTTTTCTTCATTCCTAGTTGTTTTTAGTTTCTTTCTTTCTTTCTTTCTTTCTTTCTTTCTTTCTTTCTTTCTTTCTTTCTTTCTTTCTTTCCTTCTCTTCTCTTCTCTTCTCTTCCTTCCTTCCTTCCTTCCTTCCTTCCTTCCTTCTTCTTCTTTTTTTAAATGTTTACTTTTTTTTTGAGAGAGAGAGAGAGAGAGAGCAAGCAGGGGAGGGGCAGAGAGAGAGAGAGGGAAACACAGAATCTGAAGCAAGCTCCAGGCTCTGAGCTGTCAGGACAGAGCCCAATGCAGGGCTCCAACCCATAAGCCGAGAGATCATGACCTGAGCTGAACTCAGACGCTTAACCGACTGAGCCACCCAGATGCCCCTGTTAGTTTGTTTCTTAAATATTTTCATTCTTTTCTGGATTTTATAGGACACAGCATTCCTTTGAAAGGAGACATCATTGGTTCAGATAAACCCAAGGTGCAGATGTGAGAATAGAATAAAACTTTGGCAACTCATGAGGTTGCCGTGGACTTATGTTGCAGGGAAAGATTTATTTTTGACAGTCTGATTTATACTTTGGAGTGGGAGTTAGGGTGAATTAGTGGCAGGCCAATGATCTTAATACGTCAGTTGAGCTTCGTTGACATCACTCACAGTAATAGAAAAAGTCATGACTGGTTTTCCCCAAGTCCTTTGAGCATATCCCATACAATATGGCAATCACTAGCCACAAGTGGTTATTTAAATTAAAATTAATTAAAATGAAGTAAATTAAAAATTCAGTTCCTCAGTCACAATGACCACATGTCAACTGTGCCAGTCACATGTGGCTAGGGGCTAGTATATTACATGCATATATAGCGCATATGTAACATTGGACAGAAATTTCTATTGACAGCACTCCTCTAGTTATCAGTTTGCTTAAGTTGTTTCCCATCTAGGAATAACACCTTCACATATCATTACCTCTGCGAAGCCCACAGTCCTACTGAAACTTGGCTTGTTCTCACCTCCATCAAGCATTGAAAGACTACCCCACACTTCAGTTTTCCAGTTTTTAAATTTCTTGGGCAGCATTTTTGGGGTTTAGAACATAATAATACGTAGTTAGCATTCTTATTATCTTGTGTGTTGTCCTAGATTTTTAACTAAATAACTTAAAAAAAATTTTTTTTTACAAATAGTTTATTGTCAGGTTGGTTTCCATATAACACCCAGTGCTCATCCCCACAAGTGCCCTCCTCCATGACCATCTCCCCCCTCCCACCCACACCCATCAGTCCTCACTTTCTTCTCAGTATTCAAGAGTCTTTCATGGTTTGCCTCCCTTCCCCTCCCCCACTATTTCCCCCCTTCTTCTCCCCCATGTTCCTCCATTAAGTTCCTCCTAATCCTCCTATACGTGCAAATATATGGTATTTGTCCTTCTCTGCCTGACTTATTTCGTTCAGCATAACACCCTCAAGGTCCATCCATGTGACTACACATGGCCAGATTTCATTTTTTTCTCATTGCCATGTAGTATTCCATTGTATAGATGAACCACATCTTCTTGATCCATTTGTCCGTTGATGGACACTTAGGGTCTTTCCATGTTTTGGCTATTGTTGAGAGTGCTGCTATGAACATTGGCGTACATGTGCTCCTATGCATCAGCATTTCTATATCCCTTGGGTAAATTCCTAGCAGTGCTATTGCTGGGTCATAGGGGAGTTCTATTGTTAACTTTTTAAGGAACCTCCACACTGTTTTCCAGAGGGGCTGCACCCGTTTACATTCCCACCAACAGTGTAGGACGGTGCCCGTTTCTCCACATCCTCGCCAGCATCTAGAGTTCTCTGATTTGCTCATTTTAGCCACTCTTACTGGCGTGAGGTGGTATCTCAGTGTGGTTTTGATTTGTCTTTCCCTGATGAGGAGGGATGCTGAGCATCATTTCGTGTGTCTGTTGGCCATCTGGATGTCCTCTTTGGAGAAGTGTCTGTTCATATCTTCTGCCCATTTCTTCACTGGGTTGTTTGTTTTCTGGGTGTGGAATTTGGTGAGTTCCTTATAGGTTTTGGATATTAACCCTTTATCTGATATGTCATTTGCAACTATCTTTTCCCATTCCGTTGGTTGCCTATTAGTTTTATGGATTGTTTCCTTTGCCATGCAGAAGCTTTTAATCTTGATGAGGTCCCAAAAGTTCATTTTTGCTCTTGACTCCCTTGCTTTTGAGGATGTGTCAAGTAAGAAATTGCTGTGGTGGAGGTCAAGGAGGTTGTTTCCTGCTTTCTCCTCTAGGGTTTCGATGGTTTCCTGTCTCACGTTCAGGTCCTTTATCCATTTTGAGTTTATTTTTGTGTATGGTGTGAGAAAATGACCTAGTTTCATTCTTCTGCATGTTGCTGTCCAGTTCTCCCAGCACCATCTGTTAAAGAGGCTGTCTTTTTTCCACTGGATACTCTTTCTTGCTTTGTCAAAGATTAGTTGGCTGTACACTTTTGGGTCCACTTCTGAGTTCTCAATTCTGTTCCATTGGTCTATGTGTCTGTTTTTGTGCCAATACTATACTGTCTTGATGATGACAGCTTTGTAGTAGAGGCTAAAGTCTGGAATGGTGATACCTCCCGTTTTGGTTTTATTTTTCAGGATTACTTTGGCTATTCGGGGTCTTTTGTGGTTCCATACAAATTTTTGGATAGTTTGTTCTAGTTTTGAGAAGTATGCTGGTGCAATTTTGGTTGGGATTGCATTGAATGTGTCGATTGCTTTGGGTAGTAATGACATTTTAACTATATTTATTCTTCCAATCCATGATCATGGAATGTCTTCTTCAATTTCCTTCATAAGTTTTCTATAGTTTTCATCATACAGATCTTTTGTATCCTTGGTTAGGCTTATTCCTAGGTATTTTATGGTTTTTTGTGCAATTGTGAATGGGATCAGCTTCTTGATTTCTCTTTCTGTTGCTTCATTGTTGGTGTATAAAAATGCAACCGATTTCTGTATGTTGATTTTGTACCCTGCAACTTGGCTGAATTCTTGAATCAGTTCTAGTAGGCTTCTGGTGGAGTTTGTCGGGTTTTCTGTGTAGAGTATCAGGTCATCTGCAAAATGTGAAAGTTTGACTTCCTCTTTGCCAATTCTGATGTCTTTGATTTCCTTTTGTTGTCTGATGGCTGATGCTAGGACTTCCAGCACTATGTTAAACAACAGTGGTGAGAGTGGACATCCTTGTCGTGTTCCTGATCTCAGGGGGAAAGCTCTCAGTGTTTCCCCATTGAGGATGATGTTAGCTGAGGGCTTCTCGTAGATGGCTTTTATGATGTTTAAGTAAGTTCCTTCTATCCCGACTTTCTCAAGGGTCTTTATTAAGAAGGGATGTTGTATTTTGTCAAATGCTTTTTCTGCATCTATTGACAGGATCATATGGTTTTAATCTTTTCTTTTGTTGATGTAATGGATCACATTGATTGACTTGCGAATATTGAACCAGTCCTGTAACCCAGGAATGAATCCCACCTGTTCTTGGTGGATAATTCTTTTTATGTGCTGTTGGATTCGATTTGGATAAATAACTTTTTAAAGAAAAGAGTTAGGTTTTGTTTTGTTTCGTTTTTATACAGCCTTACAATTCCATGTTTTTTTTTGTTTTTGGTTTTTTTTTTCTTCATTAAAAGGAGTGAGTTGTGTGGGGTGCCTGGGTGGCTCAGTTGGTTGAGTGTCCAGCTTCGGCTCAGGTCATGATCTCACGGTTTGTGAGTTCGATCCCCATGTCGGGCTCTGTGCTGACAGTTCAATGCCTGGAGACTGCCTCAGATTCTGTGTCTCCCCATCTCTGCCTCTCCCATGATCATGCTCTGTCTCTCAATGATAAATAAATGTTAAAAATAAATAAATAAAAGGAACAAGTTGTGTGCACGTGGTTAAATATTTTATAGAAAAGAAAAACAACTAGAAGCAACTTATTCAACATTTTTATCTTTATCGTGTTCATCTTCCTCCTCGTCATCCTCCACTTCATCTTCTTCCTCTTCCTTCTTCTTCTTGCTTTCTTTGGCTTCACAGCCTTCTTTTCATGGGGCTGTCATATATGGCTGTGTTATTCCACATCTCTCTAATTTCTTTGCAACATCACCAGTGGACAGGCTAGGATACACTCCTTTAATTTTTTGGTGATCCCCAGAACAGAACAAAACAGAACAGAAAAGGGCCGAAGGCATCATCTTGGGTGCATTGGGATCCTTGAACTTCTTTTTAGTTTCCCCTTTAGCAGGGATGTAAGTTTTCATTTCTCTTTCATAATGGGCCGTGTTCACCTTTGTCTTCAAATTTTCCTTTCTCTTTGGGAGATCTGGTCTTCCACCTTTCTGAGCACTCCTTAGAAAACTCTGAGAAGCTGAAGCCTCTGGGTGCTTCTTTTTGCTCTCTTTTCAGCAAGTTTGCATAAAGAATGCATATCATGATGTTGTGCCTCTCAGCTTCTTAGGATCTCCTTTTCCCATGTTTAATTATTTTCCCCAGCAAGGCACAGAGTCGTCCAGTGCCCATCTGGCTCTTGCTTGCCCTGGGGCTGTCTCTATGGAACTCAATGTACTGCCAAGACCAAATATTTTTATACATTAGGATTTTTAAATTTTATATATATTTTAAAATTACATCCAAGTTAGCATATAGTACAATAATGATTTCAGGAGTAGAATCCAGTGATTCATCCCCTACATATAACACCCAGTGCTCATCTCATTGAGTGTCCTCCTTAATGCTCCTTGCCCATTTAGCTCATCCCCCACCCACAACCCCTGCAGCCACCCTCAGTTTGCTCTCTGTATTTAAGAATCCAAGAGTTTTGTATTATATGTACAATTATTATAGTCCCTCAGTGCCCTGTATAACTCGAGACTATATTATTATTGTTATTAATTTCTTAAAGTATAGTCTGAGACCCAGCTCATGGATGTATATGCATCTTCTAGAATGTAGGCCCTTATGAAGCAATGTTCATAATTTATTGTTGTAGCTTCAGTGCCTTGCACATGGTAGGTACTCAGTGAACTTAAAGAAGAGAGAATGATTATATTTGATTTTCATGAGTATGAAATTGGTATTGTCGTTATTACCAATTCAGAAATTTAAGTTCAAGAAAGTTCAATAATTTGATGAAGCACAGCACTGGTAAATGGTTATTTGGCACGCTGGTGCTTTTGCATGAGATCTTTCTCTCCACCTGGTGTCTTATCTTTCTCTCCAGTAAAGTGACTTGGGTTTCTTACATTGCAGCTCAATGCTCCTTGAGGGAGGAAGAGGTTACCAAAACTCTACTTCCTTGGTGTTCAGTTGGTCAAATTGCTGGAAAAACCAACACAGGAAGATCCAGCACAGATTCCCAGGACAATAGTCTGAGGATGCAGGCTTGGTTTGTGCAAACAGAGGGTAAGAGACTGCTGGAGAATATCCTTGGAGACTGGCTACCACATAAGTAACCATCTCTATTCAGTCCCAGTTTCCTTGTACTATGGTTCTTTCAGTAATAATTTCTCACCTCAGAATATTCCTCTGTGAGATGTGAAAGCCATTAAAAGCAGAGCTATAAGTTGTCAGAACATTCCCATTAACAGAAGTAACCTGGGTTTGATTTCTAGACATAGGCAGACTTCTGAAAAGCCTAACATGGACTCTTATTCTAGAAGGAGGCAAAGATCATTGTCAGCACAGTTCACAAGGAATTGGTGCGCTTATCTTGCATGGGGATGCTTCTGTCTCCCAACGAGAGGCCTTTTGATTAGTGCTACTGTCCTGGGATTCTGATAACGAGGAGTCTTGCCTCCAAGGTAAAGTCCCTCAAACTGTGAAGCTGAGACACTTGTATCTTCCTTCCAAAGTGAAAAAAAGTAATTTCAGGAAAAGATGGGAAAGTCATTTTTCCTCAAAGGATTCTTCTGGCATCCTTCCACAACCCACTCAGCAACTTCAGAGTTTTACAATCAAATAATGTCTTTTAACACATAATCATCTTTTATGGGGAGCTGGGCTTTTATAGTTGTGTGAGTTACTCATGTTGGAAGTAAGAAATAACACTTTAAAAAAAACTTCTGAATTTACTGGGGTGATATTCTAAACAATTACTTTGGAAGGGGAAAGTATAAGAATGGCTCGTGAATGTTTTTTCTCCCTGTTGCAGTCAAAGAAGAAAATTAGAGAAATGTTGCTTGAGGGACCCGAAAAGAGAAGTCTACATAAGAACATGGAAGACCATACAAAGTGTGACTTCATTTCAGTTTCTGTCAGCTAAATTGTATTTTGGGGAGCAATGAATTATTTGACACAATGGGTGTTTTTAACAGTGGCTCCCCCAACCCTTTTATACGTTCCTTTCTCAAGTTGTCCTGTGAAAAAAGAACATTAGAAAAGCAACTGATCAGAGCATACTTTCAGAAAACACAAAGTGAAGCGAAAGTAACTGAACCAGGCTCAGTCTGGAGTTTGGCCACACTCATTGCTCAGAGATGCAGGGGGCATGGCTGTCTTTGCTGAAGGGTCTCTTGATCCTGCACTCCAAAGTGGTTGGAAAGGTTTTATGGCCTTGACCGGAATCAAAAAACAACTAACCCCAAGTGGAAAAACCCTGATTCTGAATATGCATCATCCTGAGAGCAAATGAGTCGGCTCTCAACCTGGAACTAGTAGGCTGGGATTTAGATACTAGCCTTCTCCAGCCTCGCTCTGACATGAGACTCTAGACCCCAGTCCCTGGAGGTCTCAGAAAAATTTGGTTAAACCTCTGTTCCATTTATAAGTGATGTATAGTGATCCATTCCAAACTTAGTGGTTTAAAATAACAACCATTTAGGGAAAAGATAGTTGCAAATGACATATCAGATAAAGGGCTAGTCCAAAATCTATAAGGAACACACCAAACTCCAGATCCGAAAAACAAATAATCCAGTGAAGAAATGGGCAGAAGATATGAACAGACACTTCTCCAAAGAGGACATCCAGATGGCCAACTGATGCATGAAACAATGCTCAGCATCCCTCATCATCAGGGAAATGCAGATCAAAACCACACTGAGATACCACCTCATGCCAGTCAAAGTGGCTAAAATGAACATCTAGAGGAGACTCTAGATGCTGGTGAGGATGTGGAGAAATGGGCACCCTCCTACACTGTTGGTGGAATATAAACTAATGTAGCGCCTCTGGAAAACAGTGTGGAGGTTCCTCAAAATATTAACAATAGAACTCTCCTATGACCCAGCAATAGCGCTGCTAGGAATTTACCTAAGGGATACAGGAAGTGCTGATGCATAGGGGCACATGTACCCCAATGTTCATAGCAGCACTCTCAACAATAGCCAAAACATGGAAAGACCCTAAGTGTCCATCAATGGACAAATGGATCAAGAAGATGTGGTTCACCTATACAATGGAATACTACATGGCAATGAGAAAGAATGAAATCTCGTCATTTGTCACAACATGGATGGACCTTGAGGGTGTTATGCTGAACGAAATAAGTCAGGTAGAGAAGGACAGATACCATATGTTTGCATGTATAGGTGGATTAGGAGGAACTTAATAGAGGACCATGGGGGAGAAGAAAGGGAAAAATAGTTGGAGAGAGGGAGGGAGACAAACCATGAGAGACTCTTGAATGCTGAGAACAAACTGAGGGCTGATGTGGGTGGGGGGGAGGGGAAGGGGGGTAATGGACATGGAGGGGGGCACTTGTGGGGATGAGCATTGGGTGTTATATGGAAACCAACTTGACAATAAACTATTTAAGAAAAAAAATAACAACCATTTATTATTCCCCAAATTTCTTGCTTTGGCAATTCAATAAGGTGATACTAGTAATAGATTTCTTTGCTTTGTGATGTCTGGGATTTCATCTGGGAAAACTTACATGGCTGAGAGCTACAGAATCTATTTCCAAAGATGGCTTTCTTCACTATGTCTGGATGTTGGTGCTGTTTGTTGGGTGGAAGCTTGGGTGGGCATGCGAAGTGGAGCATCTGTATTCAGTCTTTTCATGGGGGTTGGCTTATGGAGGACTTTGAGTAGTTGGACTTCTTAGAGGATGGTTCAGAGCTTTAAATGTGAATGTCTCAGTGAACAAGGCAGAAGCCACATTATCTTTTTTGGTCTAGCCTCCTAAGTCATAGAATGTCAGTAAGGCGGTCATGGATCCACTCATATTCAAGGGGAAGGGATGTAAATGCCACCTCTTGATTAATTATTTGCAATGTCACACTGTAGAAGAGAATGAAGAATGGAAGATATTACTATGTTTTTTTTTTTTCTCCAGAAAATATAATCTTCCCTATTGCTGTTTCTCTGGGAACAAAGCTTAGGACTGAATGTTGTGATTTGCCTCAAGAATCAAATTCACCTACCAACTACTCAGATTCATACTCTGTACAAGGTAATGTACCAAAGAGCTCACATGCCATGGACATGGAAGATTGTAAATATTTTCTCTTCCCATAAAAGGGGCACAATAACACAGCCATTGAGTTTTTAGGAGATTTGTAGAATGTCTCTGGTTGGCCTATACAGCATATAAATTTTATATTGTAAATGATTGTATATTGTTTAATTTTCATGTATATAGCATATGACTACTAGAATATATAATTTTTAAATAATGTTACTTAAATATTGACCCACACTCGTGTGTATATATGTGTATGTTTATGTAGAGAAATCTAGAAATAAATCTAACAGGAAATATGTAATACCTTTACAAAGAAAAATATAAAAATTTGTTGAAATATAGAAAATTTATTAATGAAGAGATAAATTTTCATAAGAGTTTCAAGGTAGTTGATATGATGGCTTTCCTCAACTTGGCCTATAAATTCAATGGATTCCAATGAAAATCCCAGTAGGGATTTTTGGTGTTATAGTTGGTTTTTTTCTTCCTGTTTTACTTCACTTTTGTTTTGGTAACCTAATTCTCCTTTGCTTAAATTAGCTACTGGGTTCCTGTCAATTTCCATCAAAGAACCCCAACTCATAAAATGGGTTAACCTATCATCTGTTCTCCTTTTCCTCAACTCTAATCTGCTAATGGGGATGATATTTTGATGTAAGCGTAAAAGTATTTGAATAATAAATAGACATTTTGTTTTGTTTTGTTTTTTTACCATTCTAGTTGTCAAGAATTAAGAACCTGGGCTTCAATGGTTCCAACTCAGTTTCATCAGTATCTCTAAGGTTGGCTTACAATATACTTAAAGTCTTCCAAAATGACTTTTATTTTCAGCTCATAATTACTTGTTATTCACTTATTCTTATCCCCCAGTGAATAATTGAGTGTCAGTTGTGAAAGAGGCGCTTAGCTAGGTGCTAGAGATAAAATGGGGAAAACAACAAACAAAATATAATTTCTGCTCTCAGAGAGTTAATATTCTAGGTAGGGAGACAGTATATAAATAAATAAATCAGAAAATAATCCTAGATTGTGGTAATAGCTATGATGGCGATCAAATGAATGCTCCATATCTTATTATTTATTTATTTATTTATTTATTTATTTATTTATTTTACAAATAGTTTATTGTCAAATTCGTTTCCACATAACACTCAGTGCTCATCCCCACAAGTGTCCTCCTCCATGCCCATCTCCCCTCCCCCCCACATCCATCAGTCCTCAGTTTTTGTCAGCATTCAAGAGTCTCTCATGGTTTGCCTCTCTCCCTTTCCCCCACCATTTCCGCCCTTCTTCTCCCCCTTGTTCCTCCATCAACTTCCTCCTAATCCTCCTATACGTGCAAACATATGATATTTGTCCTTCTCTGCCTGACTTATTTCGCTCAGCATAACACCCTCAAGGTCCATCCATGTTGCTACACATGGCCAGATTTCATTGTTTCTCATTGCCATGTAGTATTCCATGGTATAGATAAACCACATCTTCTTGATCCATTCATCTGTTGATGGACACTTAGGCTCTTTCCAGGTTTTAGCTATTGTGGAGAGTGCTGCTATGAACATTGGGGTACATGTGCTCCTATGCATCAGCATTTCTGTATCCCTTGGGTAAATTCCTAGCAGTGCTATTGCTGGGTCATAGGGGAGTTCTATTGTTAGTTTCCTTAGGAACTTCCACACTGTTTTCCAGAGGGGCTGTACCAGTTTACATTCCCACCAACAGTGTAGGAGGGTGCCCGTTTCTCCACATCCTCGTCAGCATCTAGATTTCTCTGATTGGCTCATTTTAGCCACTCTGACTGGTGTGAGGTGGTATCTCAGTGTGGTTTTGATTTGTCTTTCCCTGATGAGGAGGGATGCTGAGCATCTTTTCATGTGTCTGTTGGCCATCTGGATGTCTTCTTTGGAGAAGTGTCTGTTCATATCTTCTGCCCATTTCTTCACTGGGTTGTTTGTTTTTCGGGCGTGTAGTTTGGTGAGTTCCTTATAGATTCTTGATATTAACCCTTTATCTGATATGTCATTTGCAACTATCTTTTCCCATTCCGTTGGTTGCCTATTAATTTTCTGGGTTGTTTCCTTTGCTGTGCAGAAGCTTTTAATCTTGATGAGGTCCCTACAGTTTATTTTTGCTCTTGACTCCCTTGCTTTTGAGGATGTGTCAAGTAAGAAGTTGCTGTGGTGGAGGTCAAGGAGGTTGTTTTCTGCTTTCTCCTCTAGGGTGTTGATAGTTTCCTGTCTCACGTTCAGGTCCTTTATCCATTTTGAGTTTATTTTTGTGCATGGTGTGAGAAGATGATCTAGTTTCATTCTTCTGCATGTTGCTGTCCAATTCTCCCAACACCATCTGTTAAAAAGGCTGTCTTTTTTTCCATTGGATATTCTTTCCTGCTTTGTCAAAGATCAGTTGGCTGTATACGTTTGGGTCCACTTCTGAGTTCTCAATTCTGTTCCATTGGTCTATGTGTCTGTTTTTGTGCCAATACCATTCTGTCTTGATGATGACAGCTTTGTAGTAGAGGCTAAAGTCTGGGTTGGTGATACCTCCCATTTTGGTTTTATTTTTCAGTATTAATTTGGCTATTTGGGGTCTTTTGTGGTTCCATACAAATTTTTGGATAGTTTGTTCTAGTTTTGAGAAGTATGCTGGTGCAATTTTGATTGGAATTGCATTGAATGTGTAGAGTGCTTTAGGTAGTAATGACATCTTAACTATATTTATTCTTCCTATCCATGAATGCTCCATATCTTATTGGATGCAACCTTATGGACAAGATGTTGGAAATTTTCAGTGTAAGCCTCTGTACTTTACATTCTTAGAAGGGTGTAGGATTGTTTTGCAAACATTTGTCTTCGAACAGAATTCACAACATATTATTGCATATTGATTTTTATTGCTCATATATCATGACCTTTGCTTTTGTTTATCATATCCCAGATTTTCTGCTTATAAGTATACTTAATTTATTGCATTAAATGACAATTAAGTAAGATTGGTATCTGAGCCTATGGGAGTATATTAGATTTAGAGAGAGTGATTCAGGAAACATGAATTTAATGACTTTGATGGAAAACTATTTTTAGGAAATAGAATAAACATTAAAAGGTAACTACCTGATTGGTAGATAAATGTCATTATTAACCTGAATGAAGGTTTACAGTATTTTAATGCTAATTTTTTACAACTAACTTCTTCACCTATCATTCAGCTCTATGCTTCCCACCTCCGTCTCTGTTACTTTCTGTCATGAATTCCAGACAACATGAACTTCTTATTGCTTCCTGAACATAAAGACTGCTTTCCTTTTTTGGCTTTGTCTCCGGTTTTCCCTCCCAACATTTTCTTTCTTCCTAGAATGTCTTTCTTTATATTCTCATTTAAGGAGGGATGCTCATAAGTTTTGGTCAATTTGCCAGTAATTTTCCAGAACCACAAGTTACCTAGGCCAGAATTTGGTTTCCTCAGCCCAGTTATGTGTCTTTATATTATTAAATCATCCCCAGTGAGCTACTGGCTGGGGTTATAGCAACAGGAAGTTTGTTAAGGGTAGATCAGTATGCGTAACTCTGCAACCACATGTTTTCAGACTTCCAGAGAGCACTTGAAGTATTTGGGGCAGCTGAATAGTAGTCCCTGAGTTTTGCTTCCCTCTTCTTCCAGTGTTTCTGATGATTGGGGTTTTCACCATCTATGTCTTGTATTTAATCAACCAATATTTATTGAACAGCACTCCATTCTAGGTCCTGTGATAAGGATGTCAGGGACCAGGCTCTCACAGATTGATTCCCTGGGAAGCTGACTCTGGGGCAGATATTTGTTTACAAGAAGCATATTTGAATGGGTTCTTAGGATCAGCCCCTGTGGAAGGAAAGGGAAAGAGCTGGATGGGGTAGATGGAAAGGATGAACCATGATGAGGCCTCAGTGGAGGCCTCGCCAACCATTTAGGGAGTTCTGGAGAATGACCCTTTAGAGCTGTCCTGCACTGTGGCAAGAAGGCTGGCTCTCATACATCTGCATCAATGTTGGTTCTCTCTAGTAGGGGGTGCCACTTTGGGCAAGGTGACTCTTGTTTCAGTTTTCAACTTCTTTAATCCCCAAAGTGGCAGGCAGAAGAGGGATCTTTGCCAATATCTCTCCCAGAAATTGAAGTACTATGTCCTTAATTATTGAAGGGAGACCTGGGAAGCTCATCACAGATCCATCGCTATTGGCAGCCAGAGAGTTAAGTGGCTACTAAGGGTGGCAGTTGAATAAACACCAATTCCAATATTGTGTGATAAAGAGAAGAGTAAGTATCTCACAGGAGGAGAATTTAATGTAGTTTAAGGGAAGTTTGAAAAAGCAGTAGCATCTAAGTTCTGAGAAATCATTAGGAATTAGAGCGACAAAGAGGAGGTGGTACTAAGGAGAGAGACTGAAAATTCAGGAGGCAAGAAAATAAAGAATAGTTAGGGAACTACTTCCAAATTAAAATCTTGGAGCCAGGTTAGATATACTAAAAGGAGTAAGGTATAAACTGAGACTAGCTAGGTAAAAAAGGTGTGTGTGTGTGTGTGCGTGTGTGTGTGTGTGTGTGTGTGTGTGTGTGTTGGGAGAGCAGGTGTTACAGATAGAAGAGCTTATAAGGAAATTAGAAAGTAGGAAGGGAAGAAAGACAGGGAGAGCTGGAGGAGGGGTGGGGATGAGTTGGAAGGGAAGGGGAGGGAGGAAAGGAGAAAGAATTGGTTAACATAAGCAGTTTCAGCTTGGCCAGAGAGTGGAATTTGTGACCATGAAGGACCTTGTGTGCTACTTTGTCTTGAGTGCAATGGGAAAGCCCTAAAAGATTATCAATAGAGGAATGACATCATTATTTTTGCTGTCACCTGTCCTTTATCTCAGACACCTCACATAATTATTTATTCTCTGAAGGTTTATGTACTGCACTACTTAGGTACAACTGGGTCTGAAATAGTTTCATTTTAACATTACATAATTACCATGCTGCATTAGACAGATTATGATGTAGAATCAGGGATTTATTACCAGGTTAGACATTATATAATTGTGGGAGCTGGTGGGAGAGGCTTTGCAAGCTGTTGCCTCTGCATCTGGTATAGTACTTGGCTGGAAGTCTCCATGGTTCAGCCAGAAGGAAGGAAGGAATACTGGATGCAAATGGTAGCAAGGAAAGATTAGATCCTATGAAGATGAACTGGAACCCATGGCTGTCTCTCATCAACTCCTATCTTGACAATGTGAGTGACCTGCATGAAAAGCTGGTGCTCTTCACCATGGAGATGCAGGTGCATCTAACCCAGGACCTGGAGAAGCTAAAGGAGGAGAACCAGCGGGAGCTGGAAGATCTGCAGATCTGGGAGGTACCCCATGCCAACTGCATGGGTCAGAGGTTGGGGAAAGTGTATATGGGTTTCCACAGTGCCTGGTGCTCTTCGCCAACCTTCAGAGTGCAATGGTTACTGCCTTGCCTCTGCCTTCCAAACCTTGTGTGAATTTCTTTTGTGGCCAATGCTAACCTAAAATCATACAGAGAAGGGAATTCTAGAAAGCGTTATTCTAGCTCTAGTTGTTCATAAGTTAATAACTGTGCAAAACTATTATACTTCATGTTTTTGAGCACGCTTAGGACTACTAAGCACTCTGCCAAACACAGTACACATACATACACATAACAATGTCCTCTGAAGGATTATTTTCATCATTTTATAGATAGAAAAACAGAGATGGATCGAATAAACAGCTTTACTAAGAAGAAAAACTGGCATTTGTATTATATTGGTTTAATTCCTATCTTATACTTTTATGTACTATGCAAAACAGCTTCCTCTGCCAAGTGTTGTAGGGAGGTAGACAGATACTAACTTTTTAAAAAATACTGTTTTTGTCAACATAGCATATTTTGATACATCTAGTTCTAAAATGAAGGTTAATACACACTGTTGCCTGCCAGTGACTCTCACTTCCTGATACTAAGATTTCTCTGTGGTGCTCTGATAGGCATCTGGGAGCCCGTCCATCACTGCTGCCATAGAGCCATTGAAGCTTTAAGCGGCTTCCTGATATTCTGAGGCTCATAGAGCATTCTAAACCAGGGACATCTTGATTTGGCACATCCATCTTATCATTGGCCATATCCTGAAGTCCTTTAGTGACTGCATCTTAAAATGGAAACTTCCCCTGATTTGTTTTGCCAACTGTTAACACCTTAGTACCACTGAAAGAGGTCATTTTTATTGGTGGGTGGTGGTGGTGGTGGTTGTCAAATGGAATCTAGGGAAAGAGGACAGGAGTGATAGCTTTTTCAGTGCCCCATCCTAGGGCTTTATAACTTCAGTGTCTCTGCCACTTCCAGCTGCCAATTTCTGTATCTCTGCCTCTTTTCCTGAGCCAGGGAAGGCCTCAGCCTGAGTGCAGGGAGATCTTAGGTAGCAGGATATTAACTTGCATAGGAACAACCCTCAGCCAGTGACTGCTGAGAGGTAGTATCTAAATACTCCAGCCCCCTTGACTCGACTGGAAAAAAATCTGAAGCATGTGATTTTATGTGATTTTCAGAATTTTCTTTTGGGATTAAACTCCAATTGCCCACAGTGTTAACTTACCTGTTTTACCCCCTTTATTGACTATTTCCCCTTCCTTGACATCTTTCTCCAACCCTCTGCAGGACTTTCTGCACTTCTTTTTTCTATTTTTAAATTTAAATACATGTTAGTTAACATATAGTGTAATAATGATTTCAGGGATAGAATTTAGTGATTCATCCATTACATGTAACACCCAGTGCTCATCCCAACAAGTGCCTTCCTTATTGCCCCTCACTCATTTAGCCTATCTCCTACCCCTTCCGGCACTTTCTAAACAAACTGCTTTGTACTTCAATCTTTGTCTCAGAATCTGTTTCTGCAGGAATCCTAACTAATATAAATGGTAAGAACATAGAAGAGAGGTGAAGACAGTGAAACAGAGGGAGATAAATAGAGGGAAAGAACTAGTGGGAGAAGTTGGATGGAAAAAGGGACCTGGGGTGGATGGGGGAATAAATAGTGGAGAAACTACTCGGGATGAGGAGGACATTGTTAACCTAATCTAAAAATACAATTGCTTGGTGAGCCCCTTACACAGACCTCATCTGTTTACTGCACATAAATCATGCCTGTGACTCAATCACATCACCTCTGTGTTGGCTCAGGATCAGAAGATACATGGACCAGGAGGAATCTTTGAATTCCTTTCAAAAGAAAAACTTAAATGGTGCAAGAGAGCTTTTAAATGAAAAGTCTAATTTCACAAATATATCACTACATACCCTTGTGGTCTGGCTTTTCCTTTTTTCCCCTTTCCATTTGCATATTCAGAGATAAGCAGGGTTTTTTCTCACTTTGTGGTCCATCTTTTCCATTTGGATTTTAAAAAAGTCAAACTCAGTGCCACATTTGTTAACCTCAGCACTTGTAATGTGACTTGGCATTTTATTTTTTTAAAATATTATTTATTTTTGGGAGAGCACAAGTAGGGTATGGGGAGGAACAAACAGGGGGACAGAGGATCTGAAGGTGGGCTCTGCGCTGACAAGCAGACAGCAGTGAGCCTGATGTGGGGCTCAAATTGAGGAACCACAAGTTCATGACCAGAGCTGAAGTCGGATGCTCAACTGACTGAGCCACCCAGGTGCCCCTGCCTTAGCATTTCCTAAAGTGGAATAAAAATTCAGGCTAAATGCACTGATGGACAATTTCCTATTCAATTTCTTTATTAAATGGTTCAGGAAATAATTACTGAAGACTTGAAGTATAATTTAGTTAGTGAACAAACTTTTCACTTCACACAATAACTTCTCCTGCCAGAGATTCTCCTGGGGATGTATCAGAGTTTCCTTTTGCTTTTAAGACAGTGGACCCCTAACGATTTTCTCACCTGATACTATTTCTCCTGTTTTATTTGCTCCTTCATTTCCTTACTGGGTTGGAGTTGCCTCCTTCTGGAAGGAATTGTATTGCTATAGCTGCAGTGGGTGATTATATTAAAGAGAGACTATCTATCTGAAATATTTTAGAAGACATTTCCACATCACCAGTGCCAATAAACTTTTGCATCTTCCACGGAAACAATGGTGCTATCCAATAATGACTTTTTAGTCAGCCTTTTTAGATACCTTTTCCTCTATATATTTTTGGGAAACTAAGACCTGAACAGATAGAAACATTGCTATTGTTTTGATAACAATAACAGGTAGAAGAATAGCAGTCTTTAGGAACAGTGCTTTACTACTGCTAGGAACCATGGAACCATCTACCCTCACATTCCTTTCATTTCTAATCATGCATTAACAGAAGGAACACAAACTTAGGTATTCATAAAATAAATTAAGATTGATCACCAGTTCACTTCCTGGAAGACAGCCAGTGTTCTCTTAGCTAATGAGATCATTTAAGAAGCTAGGTACAACCTAGACACATAAACAAATGCACTATACTTTTATGAAATTTAAAAGTGAAAGTAGGTATCAGTACTCTGTAGAGCCAAGGGAAAAGGGTGGATAATTCTCCCTGGGAAAGAGAGAGAGGGGAAAGTTTTATAGAGGTAGTAATATTTGAATTTAGAACAGAAAGATGAGGAGTCATTTCCAGGGATGCTTGGGGTAGGGAATTTCAAACAGTTAAGGCTAGCAAGTGTGAGCAAAGCCTGGAGGCTTTGGTGGGACTGTTAGTTCCCCTAAGGATTGGACTGCTGGAGGGAGTGCAGTGTGACAGGGGCTCCCTCACAGGAGCCTTATAAATGATGTTGAGGGATATGGACATACGCTGTGGGCAAAATCCATTGCAGGATTTTAAGCAAGGAGCATTAGAATCAGATGGGTATTTCAGAAATACTACTTCAGTTGCAATTTGAACAATGTTTTAGAGACAAGGGACCAGAAAAGGTCATTTAAAATAGTTTGTGCAAGTGATGCTGAAGTCATTAACTGAGGCCAAATCAATAGGGATGGAGAGAGGGACAGATTCTAGTGACTGGGGAACTAATGGTGACAAACCCTAGTTACTGAGTATATGTTGGAGAGGAGAGGACAAGAGTTAATCCAGATTTTTTGGCTGGGTGATCATAGATGGGGGAGCGTGGGAGAGAGTGAGAGAGGGCAAGGGAAGGTGACAGAGGGGTCTTGAGAGTCGGGGTCTCTTAGTAGGAGAACATCTTCCTGCTCTGGGTGACTCTGAAAACAGAATCCCACTGATACATAGATTTTCTTGGGTAGGGGAACACACAGGCTTTCATCTGGCCTCCAATACTGTAGGAGAGGCAGAAGCTAGATTTTAATGATAGAAGAGCATTCTGACATGAGGACACTTGATTTGAAACTTATTCCTTTACTCTTTTATTCATTGTTTTAGAAAACATCTAGAAAGTGACCCATGTAACCCAGTATGCTGGAAATAAATGTGGTACTATAAGTAAGAATATTTAATACAGAGTCTATTATATTTTAAGGACTTCATAAATGACAAATATTATAATCTATTCTATCTTTTCAAAGTTTATGTAGTGTTGAGTTGTTTTAGAATCAAAGTATCTAAACTCCAAAGATATTATTTTTTGAAAAATTTTTTAATGTTTACTTTTGAGAGAGAGAGAGAGAGAGAGAGAACGAGTGGGGAGGGCACAGAGAGAGAGGGAGACACATAATCCAAAGCAGGCTCCAGGCTCTGAGCTGTCAGCACAGAGCCCCATGTTGGACTTTAATTCATGAACCGTGAGATCCTGACCTGAGCAGAAGTGGGAAGCTTAACCAACTGAGCTACCTAGGTGCCCCACTAGAGATATTATTAATCCAGGTCCTAAGACACTTACATAAACCATATTTTACTTTGAGGTGGTATTTGTGTATTGTATGATCTCACTTATATGTGATACCCAAAAAAGCCAAATTCACAAAATAGAGAAGAGAAAGGTGGTTGCCAGAGGCTGAAGAGAAGGGGAAATGGGGCAATGTTAAGTGTAAAGGGGTATAAATTTCCAGCTATAAGATTAATAAGTTCTGGGGATCTAAGGAACAGTGTGGTGATTTTAGTCAACAATACTATATTATATACTTGAAAGTTACTAAGAAAGTAGATCTTAAATGTTCTTACCACAATAATATGTGACGTGATGAAGGTATCAACTAACCCTAATGTGGCAATCATTTCACAACATATAAGTGTATCAAATCATCATATTGTAAACCTTAAACTTACAGAATATTATGTATCAATTATATCTCAATAAAACTGGGGAAAAATATAGACTCTGAAACCAGATTGTTATTACTAGTTGTATGCGTTTGACAAGTTACTCAGTATCTCTCTGACTTAGTCTTTTATAGGTGTGAAATAGGTATAATAATGGTGTTTACTAAACAGGGTTGTAAGAATTAAATAAGCTAGTATGTTCTTAGAACTTAAAGCAGTGCCTGACATAAACACTAATAAGCATTTATTATTATTATTATTATTATTGTTATTGTTATTCTACTAAACACTTAGTACGTAGCCTTAAGGAGGTTGCCAAGCACTTAATGAAAAAATTTTTTTTTGCACTATTGTCATTGTCTTACATTGCATAGATTCCTGCTGTGCTTTACAGTAGTGAAATAGGATACAGTGGAGTCAGTCCTGAAGATGAAACTCAGTAAGTTGACTTTCCTGATTGAATTTAGAAAATGTATTTTCCAACTTTGACATTGTTTGACATTTTTGAATCCTTCTAGAAGACATAAACTTATTTCTACTGTTGTAAAGAAGAAATCTGTTTGCATTCAGTGTTTGAAGCAATTTGCCATATTTTTAATCTTCTTTTTGAGGTATGGTTTCCAGCTATATGGTATAGTCCCATGTTGACAACATCTCAATCTTTATTTGTTATTTATGTTTTTTTATAGTTATTTATTTATTTTGAGAGAGAGAGAGAGAAGGGAGGAGCAGAGAGAGCGGGAGAGAGCGAGAATTCCAAGCAGTCTCTGCACTGTCAGTGGGGAGCCAATGTGGGGCTTGAACTTACTAACTGTGAGATCATGACCTGAGCTGAAACCAAGAGCCAGATGCTCACCTGACTGAGCCACCTAGGTGCTCAGTTTTTGTTTCTTTAATGGGTCCCACTGTAGAATTAATTATTTTCGGAGATCTAAATGATACAACTGGTGGTGGATCCTGAGGAGTTGTACCTAGATGGTTGACAAATGGAAGGCATGATTTTCTATGGGCCACATTCCTCTGGGGACTGATGACAGCCTAAAGGGAAAGCTTCTGTTAGTGTCAAATGGTTGCAAGGAGAATAAATTGGATAAATCTGTCAAGGCAAACTGTGATGAAAATGATCTCTTTCAAACTAGACTCTCCCCACATTTCTGTTCTAGGGCCCAGGGTTGTAGGCTATTATAGTCCTCTCCTGTTTAATTTATCCTTGTCTACACTCAAGGCTTTTCTGGAGAAAAAACAGAATACCAAGAGTGATATAAACTGATGTGGGGTGAAGGGGGGTAGATTACTTATAAGTTATTTTAGGGACTCTTTGCTCTTTGGTGTTTTTCTTAAAGTGATGCTTTGAATGTTTGGAAGTAAATGTCTCTCTTCTCATCTTTACCCACAGGTTGTGTATGGAATGGCTTAATTTGGTTTTATTTTGCTTTCCTAGAGATATTAGACTTACTATTCTAATGCCTGTCTTGATAAACACTCCTGAGTAACAAAACAAACATGCACAAAGCCAAGTCAAGCCAGGCCAGGCCAGACAAGGCAAGGCTAAATAAAAGCATGACATGCAAAGAAATTGATCAAATAAAAAATGTCTGGGTTGATTGGTAAAGTCATATCATATTTCAAGCAGGATTTAGAAGGGTGAATACAATCTTATAAAATTAAAATCTTCCTTTATGGTTTTCATTGCTTTCAAAAACCAAACCATATCAAGTAAACCAAACCAAACCAAAAACCAACCAACTAGTTAATAGACAAACAAACAAACAAACAAAACTCAACTCCGATTTCCACACCTTTCCCTCATTCTCAGTTCAGTCCTCCAGGGTAACCCTTCCATGTAGGAGAAACAAATTTTAGCCATTAGGTTCAATGAAAAGAGCATATTTGAGGACATTACCTATGTATGATTCAATGAGGGATGCCATGGACACCCTGGTGCTGGTTAACACCTGAGATGTGGAACAGAGAACACATGGCATCATGTTGGTATTTTTTTGGATAGCACTTTTTAAATTAATGAATTAACTTATTTTAAAATTTATATCCAAGTTAGTTGGCATATAGGTTAACAATGATTTCAGGAGTAGATTCCTTTTTTTTTTTTTTTTTAATATTTTTTATTTATTTAGGGAGAGAGAGAGAGACAGTGAGCAGGGGAGGGTCAGAGAGAGAGGGAGTCACAGACTGAAACAGGCTCCAGGCTCTGAGCTGGCAGTCAGCACAGAGCCCGACGCGGGGCTCGAACCCACGGACCGTGAGATCATGACCTAAGCGAAAGTCGGACGCTTAACCGACTAAGCCACCCAGGCGCCCCAGGAGTAGATTCCTTAATGCCCCTCACCCATTTAGCCCATCCTCCCTCCCACAACCCCTCCAGTAACCCTCTGTTTGTTCTCTGTATTTAAGAGTCTCTTATGTTTTGCCTCCCTTCCTGTTTTTATATTATTTTTGCTTCCCTTCCTTTTATGTTTTGTATCTTAAATTCCTCATATGAGTGAAGTCATATGATATTTGTCTTTCTCTAACTAACAAATTTTGCCTAGGATAATGCCCTCTAGTTCCATCCATGCAGTTGCAAATGGCAAGATTTCGTTCTTTTTGATTACTAAGTAATACTTCATGGTGTATATGAGTGTGTGTGTGTGTGTGTGTGTGTGTACATGTGTATTTCTCAAATTCCACATGTGAGTGAAATCATATGGTATCTTTCTCTGACTTACTTCACTTAGCAAATATACTCTAGTTACAACCACGTTATTACAAATGGCAAGCTTTCATTTTTTTCATCACCAACTAGTATTCCATTGTGTATATATACCACATCTTCTTTATCCATTCATCCATCGATGGATGTTTGGGCTCTTTCCATACTTTGGCTATTGTTGATAGCACTGCAATAAACATTGGGGTGCATTATCCAATGGGATGGACACTGGGTGTTATATATAAGGGATGAATCACTAAATTCTACTCTTGAAGCCGTTATTACACTATATATTAACTACCTGGGATTTAAATTTTTAAAAAAGGGGTTCTAAAGATATTACATATACAAGAAAAAAAAAGACAATCTTGCATTAAAAATTTTTTTTTACCATCCCTCTCCATCTACAGGAGAAGTACAAATTCCTTAGCAGCAGACTCCAAACTTTCTTAGACTCCAAACTTCATCACCTGGTCATCACTTGCCTATCTATATTTATTTCACATTTCTTTCATTTTATACTTTGCATCTATCAGTTGAAAACTAGGTTAATTCCTCCAAACACATCATGCAGCTTCCTACCTGCATGACCTTATAAATTATGTGGCCTCAAGAATGCTCTTGCATCTTTTCTCTATGTGATAAACTTATCTTCATTCTTTAAAATATGAATTAGGCATCATGGCTTTTTGAAGCCTTGTTGGCTGCTTAAATCATTTCTTCTGTTACTTGATAATGTTTATATTACTAAGCTTATCACTTTGAATTATGATTATGTTTGTCTGTCTTTTCCACAAAACCCTGAGTACCAATTGGGCATGGACAGTGTTCATAATTCTTAGCACAGTGCTTGATGTATAATAGAATAGATAGTCAATATGTGCTTTCTTGGCTGAATTAATGTCGTGGAAATAATGTAATTTTATTCAAAAGTGTCCTAGTGGATATGGGGAAGTCTCACAAACTCAGTCAGGCAGGCAGAGCCAGAAGGTTTCCCTCCCTATTCTCAGAGGTCGTGTGTAGTCAGATGGTTATGTATCCTGAGCAGGCTTCTGGAAGAGGGGCAGGGTGTGAAGGGATTCAGGGAGAAGCAGGAGGATGGGTGGTGATGGATGTGGTCTCTTTCCATTATTACTCATGCTTTGAAAACCCAAACTGTCCTCATGAAATCATGAATATGATTGGTTTCACAGTCAAAGGGCTTGTCTACAAGAATAACCCCTACTGAGGTGTTAATAGCAGATGAAGGGGCTGAGAGAGAAGACCCTGCTGAAGTCAATATGGAAGTTACAGGAGTTTGGGTGTGTGTGTTTGAACTGAGGATGCTTTGGGAGAGGTTCCAGGCCTACAAAGAGTCACATCTAGATTACAGTGCTTTCTCATAGAGCTTATGGAAAGTTAAGATATTCCAAAGTGTTTAGGAAAAGGGAATAGCATTTAGTAAAGTAAAAGAAAGTTTTCTTCCTCCCCAGATTCTTCTTTCAGAGGGAAGAAAGAAAAATACTGCCTGTTTAACTATCTTAATATAAGCCTAATTAACAAATCTATATTTTTATGGCTTAATTTCAGCTAAAATGCAAATACCCTTTCTATAGAGTTACATATTAAATATCCTAATAATCAAAATAGGCAATTGACAAAGTGAAATCTAACCAGTTCTTGAAAGTAAAAATAAGGAAAAATCCTATTGTGGAAATGCTTGTTGACAGGCGTGTACTCTTCCTCGTAGCTTCCTGACCCACATTTTATCCCATGTCTTCCTATGGCAACCAGCTTTATGCTGGTGTGGCCGCCCCTCAGTCATGGGGCGTGGAGTTTGTCTGACCCTGTTGTCTGGGAAGCTTGAGGGAATCCACCCAGTATTTCTATATGGGAAACTGGAAGTGTAAGGGGGTTAACATCCCATGGGCAACCCCTGACCAGCAGGGAGTGGGATCCAGGAAATAGATGCTCCGTCTTTATTCCTGAGGTGTTCAACTCTGGGGCATAGTGTACACAGCTTCTCAGAAGGTCTCAGCAGGTGCCCACCACAGTGACTGAGCCAGAATGAACACTTCAACTGGCTTTCTCCCTTTTCTATTTCATTTTACTGGTTCTCCATTCCTGTTGTCCAAATCACATCCCCATGTCTCTGCAAATGGACCCTCTCTCAGAATCTGTTTTACCAAAGAATGCCCAGGCTAAGATAACAAGCTGTATTAGACACATTTAAAGCACTATCTTATATTCTCTCAGAGTCACAGGTCTATGGGCCTTTAGCCACTGGCTCATGGGAAACCAGTTACCAACACCATCAGAACTTCTGCTGGAATGGCTCCATGGCACCCACCATGGTGTGATCCCGCGCCAGTCTTATCCATGGACCCTGGATCCTTTCTTTTTCAGTTGACTCAGAACAGACTCCATCCCACAGGGCATGGGACCTGGCTTCCACCCAAAATGTCAAAGGGACCAAATAATGTAAACTGGAAGAGCAGAAGAGTTGATTCTCTATGGGGAAAGTTTGACCAAATGGGAGACAGGAGATGGGGATGAGGGGCCATCAAATAAATTCCTCTTCCTTTTTTCTTTTTGTGGGTGGTTCCAAATATAGTTTTCTATGCAGCTTATTTGGAGATGTTCATACAGCTGAGTGACTCTTTGTGGCTCATGAAGCAATAGATGGCATGGTAATGTATCACCTTATATTTACTTCCCATGTTTCTCTGTCTCTCTGTTTGGGGATTACATCTCTCAATAAAGCACCAACACTTAAACTTTGTCTCAGGCTTGTTTTCTAGGGCACCTGGACTAAGGCATGGGTCATTGAGGGTGTTTTCTAGGTTGCTGATAATACAGAATAACTGGCGGCAAGTGTATACAACTGAAATAGACTTTGAAAAGGTCTCAGGATTACACTCCCTCCTTACACTCAACACAAAAGACATTAGTTCCTTTGATATGGGATCAGTGATAATACAATTGAGAACTGTACCTCAACTTTGCAGGGAAAAGGAATCCAACTGTACCTTTCCATTTCCATGGTGTCTCATTGCTCCCTTAAACAAGGTAAGAAAAATGTCTGCTTTGTCTGGTTTTTGTTTCAGCCTTCACCTTTATTACCAAGGGTGCACAAAACGCTTTGAAAATGAAGAGTATTTTCTGATTATGAAGAAAAGCATGTGTGTCATCAAGAACTTCAAAATTTCAGAAATTTGTCAAGAAGTGAACAGAAATCCCCTGCAGTTCTCCAACCCATAAATAACCAGTTAAGTTTTGTGCATTTCTTAATTTTCAAAAGTGTTTGCATGCTTATATGTATGTACACACAGGCTCACAGGTGTAATTTTCCTTCTGGATATCTCTTCCTACTCTTGACCCATTGAAACTCTCCCTGGCCCTCAAGATAGGCTTATCTGAAACCTCTTTTAAAAGGCTTCTCTGGTTTTCCACATCATATATTCTTCTTAGACTTTTCATATTTGGTTTATACTTTTCATATTTGGTTTATACTTTTCATATTTGGTTTATATTACATTTATTTTTGTTCATAGATATACATTTTTCCAAACTAGATTATAAGCTTCTAGACTAGAAGACAAAGGTCATATCTGATTCTTCTTTGGTGTCTCATATTACCTAACAAGTACTGAATTAATATTTGATAAATAAATAAAAATACAATTCACTTTATAGTTATTTTTCAACACCTTTATCACAGTATTATTTCTTGCTCATGATTATCATTTTATGACTTTCTCATTTATTGATTATTTCATATTAGTGTGTCTCATGTCATCAATTAGATTGTGAAATTTCCAAAGGCAAGGACCTTTGCTTATGTTTCTTTTATCATATTTATCACATTGCTGAATATAGAGTAGGTAATATAGTAAATCTTTGCCCACTGATACAGTTTAGCCATCAGATGCTGCATATTTCCACCCCAAACAGACCAAAAGCAAGTTAACTCTAGGCTTAGAAAATGATTGGAATGTATATCATGATGTTCCATGGCGATTAATTAATAGGGTTTCTCCATGCATATCTGAGAATTGTTATAGTTTATTTCTGGTGATCAGTCACTCTGAGATAAAGAACCAATAGACATTCAGTAGCTCCAGAGAAGTCAGCTTTTGAGAGAATGTAGTTTTCACTGTTTATTTTATTTTTTATTTTTTAAATTTCTGAGAGACAGAGACAGCGTGAGGACAGGAGGGTCAGAGAGAGAGGGAGACACAGAATTTGAAGCAGGCTCCAGGCTGTGAGCTAGCTGTCAGCTCAGAGCCTGATGTGGACTCAAACCCACCAACCATAAGGTCATGACCTGAGCTGAAGTCAGACGCTCAACCGACTGAGCCACCCAGGGGCCCATAGTTTTCACTGTTTAAAATTAGAAACTTGTGATATGGAGACATTGCTGCTCTCATGAGATTGAAATTCATTTATGTGAAAGAAAATACTTAACAGATTCAAAATTTGAAGAACACAATTATCAACTATGTTGACTTTATTGAAAATGAGATATGACATGGGAAAGTAAATTCTGGAGTGGGCACCACCCTTCTCCTGCTGAGTGCCACAAACATTTTTTAGGACATTCCCATGAGAGTTTTGAGATAATCCAGGTTCAAGTCACAGCTTGTCTCTTTGCTTCATGAGTAACCTTAAGTAAGTCACTAAATCTCATTAAGCCTCAGTTTTCTTCTTTATAATGGGGATAACAATGCTTCCTATTTTATAAGATTATTAGAAGATAAAGACTAAGATAAAGGTAGCCTGTGGAAAGATTTATTAACAAGATGCCAGCCTATCACTATTCAATAAATATTAGCATTTATTACTTTTGTGACTTTTTCTCAGACTATTTTTTTTTTTTAATATTTTTATTTATTTCTAGGAGAGAGAGATTGAGAGACAGCGTGAGCAGGGGAGGGTCAGAGAGAGAGGGAGTCACAGACTGAAACAGGCTCCAGGCTCTGAGCTGGCAGTCAGCACAGAGCCCGATGCGGGGCTCGAACCCACGAACCGCAAGATCATGACCCAAGCGAAAGTTGGACGCTTAACCGACTAAGCCACCCAGGCGCCCCTTCTCAGACTATTTCTAAAAGAAATTGGCATTCATTAGTATTAAACTGTTTTATCAAAGTCAGTCTGCATTTCTTTTTCCTCCTTCCCTCTGTTTAGGTCCTGTTTATGCCTTTGCAGTAGCAGAGCAATGACAGCCACTCTCACCAAGGCTCTTAAGGTTGAAGGAAGAATCACAAATCCCCCTTCTGAGCGGCAAATATTAATTACTGACATTAGAAATACAAGGGCCGTGAAGTAGATAGAAGTGCCTGTGAGGTCAGCAAAACCCAGCTCTTTCTTGACAGGCATCATAGAATCCTTAATTGTCTAGTATGGGACAGGCTCACAGCTTCTGAGCATAAGACTATTTATCTTAAAAATGGCAAAGCACCTTGATTAAATGGTATCATATAAAGACATGTGAAAGTGAAATGTCATTAATAATTGTTATAAATAATAATAAGAGCAATGCAACACACCCTCAATCATTTCCCTAAAAAAAAAGCAGGGAAATTGAGAACAAATTATATAAAAATAATTTTCTGGTAATTTCCACAAGCACTTCCATTTAGTTAATAACAGCAAAGTAGACAAGGTAATAAATGCAGTATTATAAAGACAAGAGAATGCATACGGACTTTGATAAGAGAAAAACGCTCAATTTAATACTAATGAATGCTGACTTCTTTCTTTTTTTGACAATCTGAGAAACTCTTGTCTCTGTGCTGCAATGAAGCTCATTGATTCCGTCTTCAAAGGCTTCGGGAAAAAATTGTAGAAATCTTTTGCCTTGTGGAGAAGACAATGCAAAGGATATTCAAATTTTTTTTTTACTTTCCTGATTCATGCTCTTTTAAAAAGAGATACATGATAGCTCTTGCTTCCCACTCCCTTAACAAATAATTGGTTGACCCTATTTTTCTTTTCTTTAATCTGCTTACCTCTGCAGAGTGTTCCAGAATTTGTTTGATTGGAAAGATCCTTTCACTCAAGGGATTTAATTAAAGAAAGAACAATGCTCACAGTCAGCAACACAGGAGCAGGTGATTCGTAATACAGCCTCAATATAAACAAAACTGCCCCGAAGCCTTCATTGTACGATGCGGGGGTTCTTCTTTCCACTGCCTGAGAGAGATGTAGGTAAGTAAAAACTATTAGGTTTGTACTTGAAGCCCAGTAGGTGGCCTCATCTTTTGATGTGTTTCCCAGGGAACAAGTCCTGTGCCCAGAGAGATAAACATGCCGCTTCTCTGAATGAAGCCATTCAGACAAATGAAGCCATTTGTCTTGTGGCCACTGTTTTTCATTCTGGCACAGTCTCTCTCTGGCAAGTGATGGTTTCATGGCTCGTGATGGAAAACAGAGCTCTTTTCTCATCTTCATTCCCTGCCTTTAGGTGACCTAAAGTTTTTGCCCAACTCACTATCCGTTTTCTAAAATTGTGGTGCTCAAACCTTGGCATCCAGCAGAAGCCTCTGGTGAGCTTTTTCAAAGCACCCATGATGGAGGTCCTTCCCACCCTTACTGAATTAGGAGTTGGGAGTAGGCATGCTGTGTTTTGGGGGGCAGAAAGGTCTCCAGGTGGTTCCTATGTATACCACACTGAAGAACCTCTGTTGTAAGCCCGGGCTTATGTTGACGTTTGGGAGCTTCCGCTGCAGCTGCATACTGAAGTCACCTGGAGTCATGAAAGCCCAACTGCTGGCTTCTACCACAAGAGATTCCGACTTAACTAGAAACTGGGCTTTCAGATTTTTAAAAGCTCCCCAGGTGATTCCAATATTCAGCCAAAGTTATAGACTTCTTCTCTAGCTGCATAACCAGCCTCGGCAGAAGCATTTTGATCCTTCAAAGTGCCATAGTTTATCTGAATACCTACTAGCATGAATTTTTTCTTACCTATAATTAATAGCTCCCTTGATAAGATGGCTATACTTGGAGTGCTACATGTAAAGCTGCTATACGTAAAGGATAACCTATGTTCATTTGCCCATTCATTCAATCATTCACACATTCATCAAATAAAGTTTCTGCTGTGTGCCATACCCTGTTCTAGGGTTTACGGCAGTGGGTGAGAAATACAGTCCTTGCCTTTGTGGTGATTAACAGATAGAAACAGCTGGACCCCATATTTGAATTCTCTTCATCAGTTGGCTGCTGGGTTCATTTATGTCTTCTTCTTTTGACCTTCACTTTCATGTCCCAGACACTACATTTTTACTAAACATGTGCTTCCCTGAATCACATTTTCCCACACTTCTGGGTCTTGTCCCTGTTGAGATCTCTCTGCCTGATGTCCTTTCCTCTTCCTCCCTAACCAGCTAGCTAGCTATCTTTTTTGAAAAGTCTTCTGGGGTGCATGTCTCTCCTTCATTCCCTATAGTCCCTTGCACTGGGTAGGACTGGTCAAATAAGAAGTCAATTATATGAAGGGAGGAAAATGTATTTGATGTCAAAATTGAATATGTTAAGTGAATTCTTGGTGGACATTTGGAAAAACAAAGATGATGATGAAGGTAAGGTTATTGTGTGCTTACGATTTTGTGGCCATTCACATCAGATGAGTTAGGGCAGCACTGGAGTTCAACCTATGGAAACAGAGAGTCTAATGAATACTGAAACCTACAGGCTTCTCTCTCAGCTGCTTTGGCCTCTCCTCTTTTTAGCGATGTTATATGGAGAAAAAAAAAAAAAACAACCAAGTACACACAGCTTAAATTAAAGGCTTAAAAAGTAATGATCTAAATGACCCTATCAAGTTAAAGCAAGTAATTTTGAAGGATTCTGTGGGGGTGCACAAAGGATGAGTAAAAGAGAAATATTCTTGGATGTTAAGTAAGTGGTTGAATGGAGCCTGTGAACTGGGGAATTTTAGAAATATTGAAAATCTGTTGTCTTTTCTCTCAAAGTTGTTATAACCAGGGTAAATACATTAAATGTTTGTGAATTTGCATTGCCTCTGTTGTTCCAACTGGAGCCATGTTAGATGGGAGAAAACAGTCATTACATTCTTTACCCCTGCTGCTGCTGAGTGTTGAGTCTCTCCCAAGGGGTTGTTTGCTTTTCAAAAGTGCTTTTTATCCTCTATTCCAATTGGTGGTTTATTTCTTCTGCCTTCTACTTGAGATGTAAATTCATGGTGAACTATGACCATGACTTTAACTTAATATTGCTTATAGCTACAAGAACTGGCATATCGTTGGTACTCAGAAATATACATTGGTTGATATGTTCCTATTTCTACAGTGTTCATTAAAAGTTTTGCCATTTTGAAATATCTTGAGTTAAGTAGAACACTAGGGAGAATTAAAAAACCTAAGCTTAGTTTCTTTATCACCACTTCTTAAAACTTTATTTTTAACCTCTAGAGACCAACTTCTAAAGGTCTTTATGATTTATACCTTGCTATTACTCAGGGACTTTCTGATTTTTTGGGGGAAGACTATTCTTAGACTGCTGTTCAGTGCCTTGAGGGAGGTCTCTCAGGTTTTTCAAAAGACAAGTGTAGGTGAATTTCCACCCTGGAGAGGAAGTGGATGGTGGTGTAATAGGCAAGCTGACATTTCCTTCTTTGAACATGTTCATTTGGCTGTGTGAGGGGGAAGGGGAGTGGTAACAGTAAGCTGCATCTCAAATGACTTAAAAATGAGAGGAATAATATATAGACTCTGGAGAGTGAAATAATAGCACAGTTGGTCCCTTTAGAAATATGTAAAGACAATTTAATAAGTTCGAATGGCCCTTAGGCTACTAGTCTTGACAGAAGGTATTTGCATATATAGAAAAGAAGGTAACAAAAAAAGTAACTAGTCAGTTTGGCTAATGTAGGGAAGGCTAATGTAGGAAAGGAAGGTCAGATTATTAGGACTCTATTCATGCCAACAGTGGATAGGGTAAAAAAAAATCCCATATCCTTGCAACTAACATGAGCACTTGATATTAAATGCATGTATATACCTATTGTGGAAATGGATATTTGGGGCTATCATTTGTCTGATAACAACCAAAGCAAGAATTACACAATTAATTTCCCTACTTTAGTCCCATGCTCACCATACACCCTTCTTTCTATAACTTGCCTTTGCATGAAGCTCTACAGGTTGGAAGAGAATGTGCTTCTCACAATGGAATGGGTATTTTAGGCTGAATGAAAATAAGATACATTATTGTAAATATAATTGGTATCCTGTTTATCCATCATTTTCTTTAGTTAATGTATTCTGGATTTTCCTGGTGGTCATTCTATTTTGATATTTACCTTCCTTCACATTCTTTTTTCTATATTCTGTACCAAGGAAGTATTTAATGTGATTATTCATGAAAATGAACTAAAACATTGCTGCAGAGACAAGTGCATAATTGCAATTTATCGACTTCAGATTTTAAGAGTAGATCATCCTGTGCCTTTCAGGGAGTTTGTGTACCTTCTCACGGGTCCTCACATTTTAATACATTAAAGGCTACATTTATGTCTCCTAGTTTATATAGCTCTTATGTATTTATTATTTTGTCTGATCTGCACATCAACCAAGTAATGTAGCTGGAACTGGTTTCTATTTTTACATGAAGTTCCAAGGTGTTCTTGTTGTTTAAGGTTATAGGTCAATGTACCAGATAAGTGGAAATTGAAAACCAATTTCTATATCTAAGACGAATAAAATGTCTACAAGTCAAATGATGTGTCAGATTGGGGAAAGGCATAAAATCCTCCCCCCCGCCCCCCATCAATGGAATACTCTTCATGGTCACATTTCTAATCCTTGAAGAACCATACTCCCATCACAATACACAAACAGAGGTTGCTGGCTTTATTTTATTTATTTGGTTCATCCTCAGTTACTTCCTTAAATATTTATATAACAAGGAGAAATCACTATTGAAAATTAGATATTTAGGAGGGAAAATCCTGGTAAAGGAAACCTTGGGTTTCTGCTGGCCTTTTGTGTTGCCAAGAAAATAGATTGGCCATTCGATATCTCTAACACATGATAAGTTTGGGATTCATCCAACATAAAGTAGGTTTGGCAGTAAATTTAGAAATAATAGCCAGAGAGAACCGAATACACAAATAAATGGTAAGAAGAACTGATAAATTTTAGGGACATTTCAACAGGGAGTAGGAAAAGAGAGTTAGGAGAGAAGAGAGGTATTAAGAAAATGACTGGAGCCTGGGATATAAACTGGAACACAGCAGAAAGTAAACAACCTGTAGTGGAGGAGTCAATAGAAAAACCTTAAAAAATGGTTTCATAATTCATTTTTACTTTTTTTTTGCATTATTGTGATGCTTAGATACCTCCTTTCCTGTCTATTCTGTAAACCTTCAGTAAAGTCAGCTCTTCAGTAAAGTCAGCTCTGCACACAAATGCCCCTTGTGAGGTGTTTGTCTTTATAGAAACCAAGAGGAGTTTCAAGTTTGGTTCCATGGAATGTTGGAAGAAAGTAACAGTATGAGGATCATGGTGAAATTATTAATAAGTCGAATAATTTATTTACAGCAGAAACAGATAATTAGAGACCATATGACTGCAGGAACCCAGGCTTCCAGTCCATTTGCAGGAATCTTAAAGAGAATATTGGATTTCCTACTGCTATGGCATGGGGTTTAAGCCAATCTTAGTTTCATTTCAAGGGGCAGAGTGATCTTAGCTAGCATCTGGATTACTTAAAAAAAAATCCTTCTAATGATTGGCTCATTTTCCCTATAATCTTATCTGATTCACATTTTATTACATTCTGGCCAAAACCTCTGCATTAAAAGTTTTATTAAATTGGAACATAAAGGATTAATTTGTTCTGGATTATTGCCCATTTTATGCAGTAAAGCCAGTAGGAGGAAATGATTGATTTAATAAGTGAATCCCAGAGACTTTCTCAGAAGTAGTTCATGTTAATTTAAACACTCATTGTCAATGTAGTAGGCAGTTTTGAAATTTCTTTTAAAGATTGAAAATATCAGCTAAATTACATATTCTTACTTGAAAACTGAAGCTAGTGCATATTTTTACATTGGTGATGACCATTTCTATCTAAAGAGCAGAAGCAGAAGTAGATTTATATGAAAACAAGCCATGAATTGACTAAGTTTGCTTATGAGAAATATCACATCCATGTGATGGTACTAATAGCTACTGTAATTAAACATTTACTATATGTTAGGAGCTGGTTAAAAACTTTTACCATGTATATCATTTGATTTTTAAAAATCCACAGAGATAAGTATTATTATTCTTACAAAATTTCAGAGAGGTTAATAAGTTGCCCAAGTCCACATAGGTAATAAATGTCAAAGTTTGGGCTTGACCTCAGGTCTATTTCATTCCCAAGCTTGTATATACTAGCTAGTCTGTCCCAGCAAGACCATGATCCAGGTGAACTCTTTTTAATAAAGTTGTATCAGTTGGCCTAAATCAAAGGGGTTATTGCATGCCACTGACTTTCATGATTTGAAATGTACATCTACTTAGGAAATAAAATCACCACCAACAAATTAGCCTTCGGAGAGCCACTTATTTTATAAATAAGTTGATTTCCTCTTTCTACTTCTCATGCTCTATAAAACCTAAACTATATATCACTATTTCAAATAGTATAAGATTCCTAGTAATCTCATCAGATTAGGTAATCATCTAGTCACTTCATATTCTAAACCTCTCCTGATCTTTCTTCTACTTTGTTTATTCGCCATTATTTCCTACTTCTTTTTCTCTAAACTTTTCTCATTAATCCAAAAATATATACTGGGAGACTATTACATGCACTGGAGGGGATAATAAAGAAGCATGAGACTTTTGAGGTAAATCCAGAAATTTGACTAGAACAAGGAAAAATAAAGAAAGAAGATGGGAAGAGACAGGATAGGATGAAGAATAATAGATGGGGTAATTTAACAGTGGTGCCTGACACCAGAGTAGGGACTTAACAGATTTTCTTGAATGAATACATGAATGAATGAATGAGTGAATGAGGAGTCAAATGAATAGACAGATGGTTGAATGGATGAATGAGTGAATGGATGGATATGTGAATAAATGAAAGAAAGAATGGATGGAGGGGCGCCTGGGTGGCTCAGCCAGTACAGCGTCCGACTTCAGCTTGGACATGTCATGATCTCACAGTTCGTGAGTCTGAGCCCCATGTCGGGCTCTGTGCTGACAGCTTGGAGCCTGGAACCTGCTTTGGATTCTGTGTCTCCTCTCTCTCTGCCCTTCCCCCTGCTCCCTCTCTCACTCTCTCAAAAATAAATAAACATTAAAAATTTTTTAAAAAAGAAAGGATTGATGGAATAAGATTATTTGAAAATAAGTTTGGAAAGATGGGTACAATAAAACCCCATCTTGCCTCAATGGACTGTGTCCTTTTATGGAGAATCTGCTAAAAATCTGGCTGTGGTTCCAATCATCATAACAGGGTATGAAAGGACATCCTGAGTTCTGCTTCTCCCTATTGTGTAGGTTTGAACAAGCCAGAAGACACTTGGGGACTAGTTGGTGGAATAAACAGACTCCTCTGTGTTGGGCACCTAGAAGAAAGGTTATAGAGATAAGCAAATGGAATTCGTTTTCAGTTTGATATAGAAAAATCTATGAGTTTAACTAGGTCCTAAATATCACATAAATTCTGATAGTAAAGAAAAACAGTGCTGAATAGAAAGAAGAAATATGTTTACACAAAAGCACTGATGACAGCAGATGAGAGAATGGGGCAAGGATAGATAAACAGCTTAGCAAGGAATCAGCTTATGGCTCTGGAGACAAAAATACAGAACAATGCCAAGCAGAGTCTTGCCTCTGCAGCACCAGCACTTTACATCTCCATCAGCAACAGAAGATTACCCCTCAGGGGGTTCTGCCAATCTCCTGGGCCCCAAGAAATATGCAGAGTTTATCTTTTCCTTTTTTCTTTCCTTGCTTCTAAAAGACTGCTGCTCCAGTTTTCGAATGCATATTGCCTTTAGGAGACCTGTGCAGATTTTTGAAATATTGATCTTTTTTTATGTCATTGTCCAACTTTAAACAATTACTGCCAATTTAAATATTGATTAAGTACCATATGTTGTAGTGAAAAGACATTTTTATGACCCCTGGCAAGTTACTCAGTCTTGGTTTTTCTACCTTTAGAATGAGGGTGGTGAGGTGAACTCACAATTTACATTGAAGGATTATATCAGATAACCTTTGTGAAAGTTTTTCTAGTCTTACTGTGACCCCTTTAATGAAATTCTGTGGTCCCAGAAGATCATACTCATACTAAATCCTGTATCTTGATACTGGGCTGATCAAATAGAGTTGCCCACTATTTCACTATATAGAAGACAACAAATGATTTGCCAAAAAAATGTTCTTTGTTTTGAGAAGGATGTAGTGTTTCTTGTTAGATTGTAATTGTAAGGACAGTAGATCTTCTTTGTAACAGGTCAAAGGCTGGAGGAAGTCATTAATTCTAAGATCATGGAGCCCCTGTGAACCAAAGGTTCAAGGCCAAGACCATTCCTTTTATGATAACTTAAAGAATGGATTGAGAGAGTTCTTACTGAAGAACTTTGGTGGAACAAAATATCAAATAGGAAGAGGGAATCTGAAACAGAGACCCAGTTTCAGGGCTAAGACTTTGAGAGGTTGAGTTTGGCATAGGTGTGGCCAGCTGTTAACCTCAAGTTGTTAGAGTTGCCTTAGAATTTAGGTTAGATAGTAGAGGATCAAGGGAGAGAAGAAGGGCGGAAATGGTGGGGGAAAGGGAGAGAGGCAAACCATGAGAGACTCTTGAATGCTGACAAAAACTGAGGACTGATGGATGTGGGGGGGAGGAGGGGTGGGCATGGAGGAGGACACTTGTGGGGATGAGCACTGGGTGTTATGTGGAAACTAATTTGACAGTAAACTATTTGTAAAAAAAAAAAAAGAATTTAGGTTAGATAGTGCTTCTTCACAGCAGGAGATTGGGGATGGGGAGACAGGCAGAATGTTTCTTGGAAAGACTCTATGGTTTCTTGGAAAATTTAGAGGTGGAACGACCCTAAAAGTAAGAAAAATGATTCTTTGATAATATGGCATGTGGAGGTTAGTTACTTCCCTTGGGTATTAAAAAAAGAGGATTAAAAAAAAAAAAAAAAGAATCAAGCCTGAATCTGATAAGGCCTCTGGATCTATGGGAAACTTAGAAATTAATATAAATTTACAGGAATGATAGAAGCATAAAAACATGTTATATGACAGTATGGGTAATGACCAATAAAATGCAGACAGGGAGGAACTCTGCTGGATGAACAACCTGCTTTCTATAATAAACAAATTGCAGGGAGAGTGAAAAAGACACTGAAAGAGACTGAAGGACATCATGACCCATTGTTGACCTGTTAGAATGTATGACACTCTTAGATCCTGTTTTGAACACAGACTGAAAATGAAGAGAGAGACAGAGACAGAGACAGAAAAGAATCTAGGTAGTGATGAGATAGATAGTCAATAATATTAGGAAACTGGTATTTTTTCTTGGGTTGACATAGTATTACAATTTTTAGAAGGAGCTTTTATCATTTCATTCATAAATATTTGAACTTGCACACTTAAATATTTAGGAGTGAAATGATAAGAGAGTTTAAGTGAGAGTGTGCCTGGGGCGCCTGGGTGACTTAGTCGGTTAATCGGCCGACTTTCGCCTAGGTCATGATCTCGCGGTTCGTGGGTTCGAGCCCGCGTCGGGCTCTGTGCTGACTTCCAGCTCAGAGCCTGGAGCCTGTTTCAGTCTGTGACTCCCTCTCTCTCTGACCCTCCCCTGCTCACGCTGTCTCTCTCTCTCTCTCCTAGAAATAAATAAAACATTAAAAAAAAATTTAAGTGAGAGCATGCCTTACTGGCACCAGAAGGTAGTGTAGCAGGTCATGTGTACAATGCTGAGAATACTCTAGAGGACTGCACTTCCTTCCTCCAGGTGGAACTAGGATGTGCTTCTTGGTTCCTTTCCTCAATACTCCTTTAGCATTATCAGAGTTTATTCCAATGCATGGTTTTTCTGTGTTTCAGATATTGTGATTGATTTCACTTATACCTAAATACTTATTATATTTATATTATATTCTATAATATACTTTTATAATACTTTTTCCGGAATTGAGGTAACCTAGAGTGAGTCAGGGTTAGAAAGAACATATATCATTGTTTATCATTATGTGGGAGACCAGATGTGTTAGATGTTAATGGCATGATTGGCATTATGGGTTTTGACGCGTACTGCACAAGGCTCTGCAGTGACTTTTTGCATTGTTTACAGTGTTTCTGCAACAGCATGAGATGTGCTGGTTGAATGCAGCTGGGACAACTTTGAATTTGGAAAAAGATCCATTCCTGTCAAGAGTGATTCACAGTTTTTCATTTTCTGGTGAGATTGTATTAGGCTCCCTATTTTAGCTCTGAAGGAGAAAGGAAATGTTAAAATTTCAGCCTTTTCCCAGTTATTGTTCTCTAATGCAGTCTTTGGCCATTTGCTCTAATGGAAAAAGTAGTCCAACTCAAATTCATAGAATCCATCCATCTCTCCAGCCATCCATCTATCCATCCATTGACTTTTATTATACATTTACTTTTTACCTACATATCTTCTTTGGAATTTCTTTGGGTATTTATATGACAAAATGATTTTTATTTGATATTCATCAGAATTATTGATCACCAGCATCAACATTTTGGGGGACACCTTCATATGTCAATGGAAGAAGGTCAGGAGTGGAGTAATCTTAAATATTAACTTACTATATAACCTCAGATAATTGTGATTTTTTTGTGCTTGTGGTTCTAAATCTATAAGTTATCTATAAAATACCATTTAATATGGTATCTGAAAAAAAAACTTTCCCACAACAGATTTACTAAGAATTTCATAGCATGTTCAAAGACTATTTAAAGAGATGGGATATCATTATATTAAAAGAATAGAATGCAATACTCTTCCAGAATAATCTCTAATTTGTAATATACAGTATAAAACATACTAAATGCAAACACACTGAAATTATGTTTCTCTAATATCTCTCAGCTTCCTATAATTAGAATACACTTATTTAAAAATATTTTTAACATTTATTTATTTTATTTTGAGAGAGAGAAAGAGAGTGGGAGAGAGGCAGAGAGAAGGGAAAAAGGGAGAATCCCAAGCAAGCTCTGTGCTGTCAATTCAGAGTCCATTGCAGGGCTTGATCTCACAAATTGAGATCATGAACTGAGCCAAAATCAAGAGTCAGATGCTTAACTGACTGAGCCACCCAGGTGCACCTAACATACACTTATTTATGAGCAAAAAAGAATGTTAATAAAGGGATCCATGATGATATAATGAGGTAACAAGTATGAAAAGCCTTAAAACCTAATATATGTTGTATTTGTTTACAAGTGTTATGTTGTTTACCAAGTTGCTGAATATTAGAGAAGGGTAATCCAATGGAAGGATAAATTAGACAGATAATGGTATCCTATTATAATGTTTCTACCGATACTAAATTCAGCAATCATCTGTTAGATGCTTTCTATGTGCAAGACACTAGGCTAAGTCCAACAAAGCTATATAAATGAGGGAAGGTAAATCGAAAAACTGAATCTAGCTTTCAGGTAGATTATTTGACTTGGATTAAACAGATTAATTGGAAAAAAGTCCATTTTGATAAGACAATCCAATGGATTTTAGTTAGTGCTGGAAGGGAATTTAGAGTGCATTTAGTCCAGCACCCACAATTAACATAAAGGATAGTGAAGGCATAAATATACATGCAGAAGGTAACACACTTCACCTGCATTTCATTGTCAATGCTGAGCCAATATGGTTTCCTCTAACCACCAGACTCTGAAAAGGTGAGCTTTTAGCCTTCCATCAACTATAGCTGAGCGTGGAATGGAAATAGGGTATGCAACAGATGTAAAGTGAGCCAGTCTAAAGTACTAGCTTTCGTGATTCTGAAAACAGAGCTCTTCATTAGCCCTTTACCCCTTCCACTGAGCTTTGTTCTAAAAGGCTGCTTAAAAACAAGCAAACTGCTGTCTAAAAACTATTTAGAAAAGGAGAGAAGGAGGGCCTAGTCACTTTCTTTGGCTACTAAAAGTTTTGTCACATGAAAGAGGAATTGAGCTGTAAATCCCCAAAGGGAGGTCTGGAACTAGCAGGTAGGACAATGGGAAAAAAGTTCCAATTCAAATTAACTAGGAACTTTCTTCTAGCCAGAGATATGCAAGTGGCGTGGACCTGCTAGGCAATCTAGTGTGTCCCTCAGTGCCTAGAAAATTTAGGGATAGGCAAGGAGACCACTAAGGATTTACAAAAATGTCTGAAAATTCACCATAAGTGACATCCTGCAGAATTCTTCCATCCTGCATGAGACGGTTTTCCACCGTTTTAGTAATGAGAGAACTTTTAAAAAGCATCTCAGAATGCTTTTTTTTTTTTTAAGATTATTTATTTATTTTGAGAGAGGGGCAGAGAGAGAGGCAGAGAATCCCTTAAGGCTTAAGTGACTGAGCCACCCAGGTGCCCCTCAGGATGCTTTTCAAATGCAGATGACAATCATAATATTTATTGATGGCTTTGTATGTGTCATTTATATGCATTATATCATTTAAATTTGGAAACAGTCCTGTGTGCTAGGTACTCTTACTATATCTAATTTGTGGATGAAGAAAATGAAGCACAGAGAGGTTAAATGACATGCCGTAGCCACACAGCTGATCCAGGGATTTTGATGCCTAAGCTTGCTCTCATAAACCATTGTACTATTCATGAGTGAAGGAATTTCACTTCTCTCCATTTCCACTGCTCCTACCCTTGTATCAGCCACCACCTTCTGTTGCCTGGGTTATTGCAGTAAATGCCCAACAAGCCTTTCTGCTGCCAACCCTCCCACCTTCAGTCTATTGTCCATCCAGCAGCCAGAGTGACACTGATAAAGTTGAAATCAGATCATGCCATTCCTCAACTTCAAAACCCTTTCAATTTTGCTTCCTATTTTTTAGAATAAAGGTTAATGTCTTCATGATGGCCTGCAAGGGACTACCTAATCATCTGTCCTTTGCTCCAACTCCTCTCCCCTTTGGTTTGCTCTGCTTGGGTCACACTGGCCTCCTGGCTGTTTCTCAAACAGGACAGGCAATCCCCTAAGTGCTTTCTTCTTTCTCTGCCTGGAATGCTCTTCCCTAGATATTTAGATGGTTAGCTCCTTCACCCTCTTCATGCCTTTGCTCCAATACCACTTATTTCCCTGACCATCCTGTTTAAATTTCAGTTCTTCTACTCAACTACTAGTTTTCTCTGTGACTCTACCCAGTTTTATTTTTCTCCATAGCACTTAGGTTGGTTTCCTATGTCTCCCCTGACTAGCATCCACAATAGCAGCCATTTTTGTCCATTTTGTTCACTGCTCAACCCCAATTCTCCAGCAAGAGAGCAGTGGGAGGGAGGAAGAGAATATTGCCATGGTTTCCGGCTCCCATCCTGTGGGGTCACCTCAAGTTAGCCGTGTTCCCTGAAGTCACTGCTTCTGTCAAGGTAGCCCTCTATTACCAGACTGTCTCCTTATGATTTCAAGTAATGCTACCTTCCCTTTCATACTTGTGGATTTATGATGTTTTGAGTCCACCATTACCGCACTGCTCCTTGTGGTTTCCCTTCACCCTGCCCACACTTTTGCAATGTGTCCCTACTGAAGACATCCTAATTTGAGCATGCCATCTGTTTCCTGCTAAGGCCCTGACTTATACACTGTTTGATAAGTATTTTTGAATGAGTGATTAAAAACCAGATTTTTAAGGGCAAAAGGGAGCTTTCACAGGTTTATATTAAATTTTACACACATCTTCATGTCATATCCAATGAATAAGACTGTTCTAATTTTAACTCTTAAAGAAAGATTCAATGAATGTTCACATTATACAGAATTTAGAACATTTCTGATTACTTTTAATGAATTTAAATATAAAATTCTAAGCTTTTTGGTATGCAAAAATAGCTTGTCTTTTATTCTTCTAAATCTGTTTTGCATTCATAAAGATTTAATTTCTTAATAAGCTGCAGAAAGCTGAGTCTACAATAATTAATTTAAAACAAAGCAAGGAAATACCACCTTTTTTTTTTTGACTGGTAATCTCTTTCAAATTTATTCAGAGACCAAGGGTGATGTCAAGGGTGAGGATCAGTGTAGTTCTTTTTTTTTTTTTTTATGAGTTAAGTCTATTTTATTTTATTTTATTTTATTTTATTTTATTTTATTTTATTTTTTTTACAAATAGTTTATTGTCAAATTAGTTTCCACATAACACCCAGTGCTCATCCCCACAAGTGTCCTCCTCCATGACCATCCCTCCTCCCCACCACATCCATCAGTCCTCAGTTTTTGTCAGCATTCAAGAGTCTCTCATGGTTTGCCTCTCTCCCTTTCCCCCACCATTTCCGCCCTTCTTCTCCCCCTTGGTCCTCTGTTAAGTTCCTCCTAATCCTCCTATACGTGCACACATATGATATTTGTCCTTCTCTGCCTGACTTATTTCGCTCAGCATAACACCCTCAAGGTCCATCCATGTTGCTACACATGGCCAGATTTCATTCTTTCTATTGCCATGTAGTATTCCATGGTATAGATAAACCACATCTTCTTGATCCATTCATCTGTTGGTGGACACTTCGGCTCTTTCCATGTTTTAGCTATTGTGGAGAGTGCTGCTATGAACATTGGGGTACATGTGCTCCTATGCATCTGCATTTCTGTATCCCTTGGGTAAATTCCTAGCAGTGCTATTGCTGGGTCCTAGGGGAGTTCTATTGTTAGTTTCCTGAGGAACCTCCACACTGTTTTCCAGAGGGGCTATACCAGTTTACATTCCCACCAACAGTGTAGGAGGGTGCCCGTTTCTCCACATCCTCGCCAGCATCTAGAGTTCTCTGATTGGCTCATTTTAGCCACTCTGGCGTGAGGTGGTATCTCAGTGTGGTTTTGATTTGTATTTCCCTGATGAGGAGCGATGCTGAGCATCGAGGAAATACCACCTTTTTGACACTCAATAATTGATTGAAGATTAATGCTAATGACTGGCTTATAGAAATAGTTTTAAAAGGTGGAATATAGATGTTGACTTATCTTTCTCATATTGAATCTTTGTTTAGGTAGTGACCATGTTACGATGGTACTTCTTTAGATTGCTAAAAGTTGCTATCACTTTATCTTTGTCTCCTAGAAAGTTCACTTAGACTACACAATATAGAGATGGGTGGTCCCTTCTTAAATTGGAGTGCTGTGGAGTGGTTGGTGAGGTGAGACAAAGTTTTTCTATGAAAATTTGTGGAATGGGACCAGGCCATTGATAAGTTAAAAATCTGTCAAATTGACAAGGTGTAATTTCTCAGAGTTGCACTATAAGGTCCATAGGTTGTCATCTTGATTTCTATTTCTCCCCATTTCTGTCTAGTCACTTGGACTCTGTGAGTGTGTATGTGTGTGTGTGTGTGTGTGTGTGTGTTCACATCTCATCTGCCTTTAAAATATATAGTAAAAAATTGCATGTGATCAGTGCATCATACCTTGGTTTGAAAGTCCAGTGGTTTAACTCTATCTCGCAACTTTGATTTCAAGAGGAGTTAGTTAGACCTTAGCTTCCCCTACCCCCCCAAATAATAATAATTTCAAACTGGAATTTAAGTTAATATTTTTACAGCTTATATATTCTATTTATTAGACTGTATTGGTTAACAAGCAACCACAAAATCTCAGTGGCCAACAATAGTGAACATTATTTTTCTTCATGTACCTACAGGTCAGCTGGGAGTCAACTGATTTAGACTGAGACTGGCCGGACAGCTTTGTTGACGTTGACTGGACTCATTCATGTGTCTATGGGTTGGCTTGGGGCTCAGTTGATCAAGGTTAGCTGATTGGAGCAGTTTGGGTGAGTGGCTCTGCTCCTCATGTTGTTCATCCTTTCTTGGGGCTAGTGGGCAAGCCCAGGCATGAACTTCTCACAAAGATACCAGAAACACAGGACTGCACCTTAAGACATTTTAAGGCCTAGACTAGAACTGTCTTGATTTTACTTCCATCTCATTCTTCTACTGGCCAAAGCAAGTCATAGTTTTTACTGTAGGTAACTGCAAAGTCAGATGGCAAAATGCGGTGACACATGGGGGTTGACTTAAAGAAATGAGATTAATGCAATATTCCACAAGGACCATCTGATCCAAGATCATTTAATGTAATTAATTTTCTCAATTTTCCATCTATCTATCTATCTATCTATCTATCTATCTATCTATCTATCATCTATCTATCTATCTATCTACCATCTGTCTATCGAATGTGTGGGGAATAGGGACAGAGGGAGAGAGAGAAGGACTCTCAGGCTCCACAATATGCATGGAGCCCAACATGGGGCTCAATTCCAAGACCATGACCTGAGCTGAAATCAAGAGTTGGATGCTTAACCAAGCAAGCCACCCAGGCACTCCAGTTGTCCATTTAAACCCAATGGCAGTATTTTTTTTTGCAAAGTACTAGGGCTGATTCCTTCTACATGACATTTCTTTAGAACTTCATTGAACAACTGTATTCCAAAATTCAATCTACTTTATCTTAAGCAAATTAGGAAAAAGGTCTTTAAATCTAAGGGTTGTTTTACTCCTTTGCAAAGAATGCTAATCCAAATGCTTGCTGTTTTTGATCTTGCTTTGGTAAGTGCAATTAAGACCTTGTAATTTGAGAAATATAAAAGTATAATAATTACTGAAACATTGAAGGCAATATGCAAATAATTCAGTCCAAAGGCAGCACATAGAAGTCTTCGCTGTTTTACTAATTACATCATAACAATTAAAAAATAACCTGAAGTATCTTTTATAGTAGCAGTCCAGAATTTAGGCCTAGACCCACAAGGGCATTTCCCTAGTTGATGGTTATGTAAACTCTGAAAATAATCAGTCAATTGCCTATGGAAAGAGTACAAAGGGTTGCGTATATTAGAACAGGTTTATATTTCTATAAAGTCTTTGGTTATTTCTTTTATGGCAAAAAAACTTTTTGGCAGTATGGAGATCACACATATGCCTAGAACAATGTAAATGTTTTTGTAAACTGGACAAAAAGGTAAATATAGGTAATTACAAATGTCTGCAAGAGATAGTTTATGATGGATCTTGATTTTGCAGCAGAGCCAAGGTTGTGCTTACCCTAGATTAAGGTGTGTTGAAGACTGGAGGAGAGGGCTCACCAAGAATCTGTATGAATGTTAGCAGACCTTTGGAGAAAGAATCGTCCTGAAAATGTAGAATGTGTATGTTGGTACAATAACACCCCCCAACCATTGGCAGGGAGAAGGTGACTTTTCTCTCTTGGTGATAGGTGAATTTCTGTAGTGTTGCATTTAGTTTTCTCTTTATTTTTTTGTGTAGGCATTACAGGTTTTGGGTTTGTGGTTATCATGAGGTTCATATAAAACACCCCAGGTACATAGCAGTCTGTATTAAGTTGATGGTCTTTTAAGTTCAGCCACAATCTGGGGGAAAAAATAACTTCTTTTTTTTTTTCTTAACTCCCTCCTCCACATTTTATGTACATGCTGACATATTTTACATTTTCTTATTCATAATTTTTCTTATATCTAGTTATGGCCATTTCTTTCCAACTTAAAAAAGTCCCTTGAACATTCCTTATAAAGCTAGTTTAGTAGTGATACACTCCTTTAACCTTTGTCTGAAAAACTCTTTATTCCTCCTTCAATTCTAAATGATACCATTGCCAGGTAGAATATTCTTGGTTGTAGGTGTTTTCCTTTTAGCACTTTGATTATATCATGCCACTCCCTGCTGGTCTGCAATGTTTCTGCTGAAAAATCAATGAATAGACTTTTAGGATTCCCTTGTATGAAACTTTTTGCTTCTTTCTTACTGCTCTAAAATTCTCTCTTTATCTTTAACCTTAGACATTTTAAGTATAATGTGCTGTGGTGTGGACTTCCTTGGGTTAATCTTGTTTGGCACTCTCTGTGTTTCTTGGACATGGATGTCTATTTCCTTCCCCAGCTTAGAGAAGTTTTCAGTTATTATTTCTTTAAATAAGCTTTCTGCCCCTTTCTCTGTCTTCTTTTTTTCTTGGACCCCTACAATGTGAATGTTCACTTGATATTTTCCAAGATATCCTTTAACCTATCCTCATTCTTTCAAATTCTGTTGCTTTTCATTACCCTGTTTTCCAGATCACTGATACATTCTTCTGCATCTACTAATCTGTTGATTCCTTCTAGTGTATTTTTTAAATTTAAGTTACTGTATTCTTCAATTCTGATTAGTTCTTTTATATATTATCCATTTCTTTATTGAAGGTCTCATTGAGTTCTTTTGCTCTTCTCTCCAGTCCAGTGAGTACCTTTGCAATCATAATTTTATTTTTTTTAACTTTTTAAAATTTTTATTTATTTATTTATTTTTTACAAATAGTTTATTGTCAAGTTGGTTTCCATATAACACCCATTGCTCATCCCCACAAGTGCCCTGCTCCACAACCATCTCCCCGCTCCCCCCAATATCCATCAGTCCTCAGATTGTTCTCATCATTCAAGAGTTTCTCATGGTTCACCTCTCTCCCTCTCCCCCACCATTTTCCCCCTCTTCTCCCCCACGGTCCTCCGTTAAGTTCCTCCTAATCCTCCTATATGTGCAAACATATGATATTTGTCCTTCTCTGCCTGACTTATTTCGCTCAGGATAACGCCCTCAAGGTCCATCCATGTTGCTACACATGGCCAGATTTCATTGTTTCTCATTGCCATGTAGTATTCCATCATATAGATAAACCACATCTTCTTGATCCATTCGTCCGTTGATGGACACTTAGGCTCTTTCCATGTTTTAGCTATTGTGGAGAGTGCTGCTATGAACATTGGGGTACATGTGCTCCTATGCCTCAGCATTTCTGTATCCCTTGGGTAAATTCCTAGCAGTGCTATTGCTGGGTCATAAGGGAGTTCTATTGTTAACTTTTTGAGGAACCTCCACACTGTTTTCCAGAGGGGCTGTACCAGTTTACATTCCCACCAACAGTGTAGGAGGGTGCCCGTTTCTCCACATCCTCACCAGCATCTAGTGTTCTCTGATTGGCTCATTTTAGCCACTCTGACTGGCGTGAGGTGGTATCTCAGTGTGGTTTTGATTTGTCTTTCCCTGATGAGGAGGGATGCTGAGCATCGTTTCATGTGTCTGTTGGCCATCTGGATGTCCTCTTTGGAGAAATGTCTGTTCATATCTTCTGCCCATTTCTTCACTGGGTTGTTTGTTTTTTGGGTGTGGCGTTTGTGAGTTCCTTACAGATTTTGGATATTAACCCTTTGTCTGATATGTCATTTGCAACTATCTTTTCCCATTCCGTTGGTTGCCTATTAGTTTCATGGGTTGTTTCCTTTGCCATGCAGAAGCTTTCAATCTTGATGAAGTCCCAATAGTTTGTTTTTGCTCTTGATTCCCTTGCTTTTGGGGATGTGTCAAGTAGGAAGATGCTGTGGTGGAGGTCCAGGAGGTTGTTTCCTGCTTTCTCCTCTAGGATTTTGATGGTTTCCTGTCTCACGTTCAGGTCCTTTATCCATTTTGAGTTTATTTTTGTGTATGGTGTGAGAGATTGATCTAGTTTCATTCTTCTGCATGTTGCTGTCCAGTTCTCCCAACACCATCTGTTAAAAAGGCTGTCTTTTTTCCATTGGCTATTCTTTCCTGCTTTGTCAAAGATCAGTTGGCTGTATACTTTTGGGTCCACTTCTGAGTTCTCAATTCTGTTCCATTGGTCTATGTGTCTGTTTTTATGCCAGTACCATACTGTCTTGATGATGACAGCTTTGTAGTAGAGGCTAAAGTCTGGGATGGTGATCCCTCCCGTTTTGGTTTTCTACTTCAGTATTACGTTGGCTATTCAGGGTCTTTTGTGGTTCCATACAAATTTTAGGATAGTTTGTTCTAGTTTTGAGAAGTATGCTGGTGCAATTTGGGTTGGGATTGCATTGAATGTGTAGATTGCTTTGGGTAGTAATGACATTTTAACTATACTTCTTCTGATCCATGAGCATGGAATGTTTTCCTATTTCTTTGTGTCTTCTTCAATTTTCTTCATAAGTTTTCTATAGTTTTCATCATACTAGGTATTTTATGGTTTTTTGTGCAATTGTGAATGGGATCAGTTTCTTGATTTCTCTTTCTGTTGCTTCATTCTTGGTGTATAAGAATGCAACCGATTTCTGTATGTTGATTTTGTACCCTGCAACTTGGCTGAATTCTTGGATCAATTCTAGTAGGCTTCTGGTGGAGTCTGTCAGGTTTTCTATGTAGAGTATGTGAAGAGTGAAAGTTTGACTTCCTCTTTGCCAATTCTGATGCCTTTGATTTCCTTTTGTTGTCTGATGGCTGATGCTAGGACTTCCAGCACTATGTTAAACAACAGTGGTGAGAGTGGACATCCCTGTCGTGTTCCTGATCTCAGGGGGAAAGCTCTCAGTGTTTCCCCGTTGAGGATGATGTTTGCTGAAGGCTTCTCATAGATGGCTTTGATGATGTTTAAGTAGGTTCCTTCTATCCCAACTTTCTCTAGAGTCATTACTAAGAAGAGATGTTGTATTTTGTCAAATGCTGTTTCTGCATCTATTGATAGGATCATATGGTTTTTATCTTTCCTTTTGTTGATGTGATGGATCACATTGATTGATTTGTGAATATTGAACCAGCCCTGTAACCCAGGAATGAATCCCCCTTGATCTTGGTGGATGATTCCTTTTGTGTGCTGCTGGATTCGATTTGCAGGTCTCTTGTTGAGGATTTTTGCATCCGTATTCATCAAGAATATTGCCCTGTAGTTCTCTTTTTTTGCTGGATCTCTATCTGGCTTGAGAATCAGAGTGATGCTGGCTTCATAAAATGAGTCCGGGAGTTTTCCGTCGATTTCTATTTTTTGGAATAGCTTGAGAAGAATTGGGATTAATTCTGTTTTAAACGTCTGGTAGAATTCCCCAGGGAAGCCATCAGGTTCAGGGCTCTTATTTGTTCGGAGATTTTTGATAACTGATTTGATTTCCTCACTAGTTGTGGGTCTGTTCAGATTTTCTGTCTTTTCCCGTGTGAATTTTGGTAGTGAGTGTGTTTAGGAATTTGTCCATTTCATCTAAGTTGTCCAATTTGTTGGCATATATTTTTTCAGAGTATTCCCTGATAATTGCTTGTATTTCTGAGGAGTTGGTTGTAATCAGTCCATTTTCATTCATGATTTTGTCTATTTGGGTGCTCTCTCTTTTCTTTTTGAGAAGCCTGGCTAGAGGTTTGTCAATTCTGTTTATTTTTTCAAAAACCAACTATTGGTTTCATTGATCTGTTCAATTGTTTCTTTGATCTCTATGTTGTTTATTTCTGCTCTGATTATTAGGATTTCTCTTTTTCTACCGGGTTTAGGGCGTTCTTCTTGCTCTGCCTCTAGTTCCTTTAGGTGAGCTGTTAGATTTTGGACTTGTGTTTTTTCTAATGTCTTGAAATAGGCCTGGAGTGCAATGGACTTTCCTCTTAGGACTGCATTTGCTGCATCCCATAGATTTTGAATTGTTGTGTTTTCATTTTCGTTTGTTTCCATATTTTTAAATTTCTTCTCTAATTGCCTGATTGGCCCACTCATTATTTAGTAGGGTGTTCTTTAACCTCGATGTTTTTGGAGGTTTTCCAGACTTCTTCCTGTGATTGATTTCAAGTTTCAAAGCATTATGATCTGACAGTGTGCAAGGTATGATCTCTATTCTTTTATATTTATTGAGGGCTGCTTTATGTCCCAGTATGTGATCTCTCTTGGAGAATGTGCCATGCGCACTTGAAACGAAAGTGTATTCCTTGGCCTCAGGATGTAGAGTTCTAAATATATGTGTCAGATCCATCTGGTCCAATATGTCATTCAAGTCCATCATTTCTTTAGTGATTTTCTGTGTGGTTGACCTATCCATTGCTGTAAGCAAAGTATTAAAGTCCCCTGCTATTAGCACATTCTTATCCATAAGATTGTTTCTCTTTGTGATTAATCGTTTTAGATATTTAGGTGTTCCCATATTGAGTGCATAGACATTTATGATTGTTAGTTCTTCCTCATGGATAGACCCGGTAATTATTATGTAATGCCCTTCTTCATCTCTTGTTATTGTCTTTAATTTAAAGTCCAGTTTGTCCGAAATAAGTATAGCTACTCCAGCTCTCTTTTTATATCCAGTAGCATGATACATATTTCTCCATCCCCTTACTTTTAATCTGAAGGTATCTTCCAGTCTAAAATGCGTTTCTTGTAGACAGCAAATAGATGGATTTTGTTTTTTTATCCATTCTGCTACCCTATGTCTTTTGATTGGAGTATTCAGCCCATTTACATTCCGTGTTATTATTGAAATATGTGGGATTAGAGTCTTTGTGTCCTTTGTGGGGTTCATGTTTGTGGTGGTGTCTCTGGTATCTTTGTTCCTTGCACCATTTCCTTCAGAGCGTCCCCCTCAGGATTTCTTGTAGAGCTGGCCTAGTGGTGACAAATTGTTTCAATTTCTCTTTATTTGGAAAGACTTTTATCTCTCCTTCTATTTTGAATGACAGGGTTGCTGGGTAGAGGATTCTTGGCTGCATATTTTTTTCTGTTCATCACATTTAAGATCTCCTGCCATTCCTTTCTGGCCTGCCATGTTTCAGTAGATAGATCTGTCACCACTCTGATAGGTTTCCCTTTGTATGTTAGGGCCCTTCTCTCCCTGGCTGCTTTCAAAATTCTCTCTTTGTCCTTATATTTTGCCATTTTTGCTATGACATATCGTGCAGAAGATCGATTCAAATTACATCTGAGAGGAGTCCTCTGTGCCTCTTGTATTTCAACGTTTACTTCCTTCCCCAGGTTGGGGAAGTTCTCTGCTGTAATTTGTTCCAGGACTCCTCTACCACCTTTCCCTCTCTCTTCCTCTTCTGGGATTCCTATGATATGGATATTATTGCGTTTGACTGTATCGCTGAGCTCTCAAACTCTTCTTTCATGTTCCTGGATCAGTTTGTCTCTTTTTTTGTCAGCTTCTTGTTTTTCTATAATGGTGTCTTCTAAATCACTTATTCTTTCTGCCTCTTCAATCCATGCATTGGAGGCCTCTAATTTATTATGTATCTCACTATCACATTTTTTAATTCATCATGCCTATTTTTATGCTCCATGTTGCTTGTAGCCATAGTTTCTTTGATGACCCCTATGGTTTTTTCAAGCCCAGCTATTAATTTTATGATTATTGTTCTAAAATCTTGTTCAGTTATGCTGCTTATATCTGTTTTGAGCAGTTCATTAGCTGTGAATTCTTCTTGGAATTTCTTTGGAGGAGAGCTCTTTCGTTTCATGTTTTAGTTGGCTTTCTATCTCTTGTCAGTTTAGAGCATAAGACTTGTTATGCTCTCTGCACCTGTGAGCGTTGCTGTACCCAACAAGACTCTTTGAGTGTCTAGGGTGTGTCCTTTCAGAGAGTGTTTTTTGAATGGTATCTCTTGGTCTTTCTTGTTGAGACCTTGGTTATTTTATTTTCCTACTTGTAGTGATATTTGGGACTCTCCACCGTGTGTACTTTGGCTTATTTCTTGAGGTAGCCCTGGAGAAGAAAACAGACAGACAAACACACAGGGAGCAGAGGCACACAAACGCACAGACAAATGACAAACATGCAACCCAAGAGGGAAAACGAAAAAGTTAATAGAAAGACGGAGAAGGGAAGGCAAATAATAAAAATATAAAATACATGAAAAGGTCAAAAAGAAGAAAAGTAAAAAAGAAGACTACTGATGGACAAAGAACGGTTTAAAGCATATAACCGGATTTCCCAGCTACAATTAAATAGCTGGGTGTATGCAGTGCTGTTTGTATGCAGTGCTGGTTGAAGAGCATAGAGAGAGAGAAGACATGGTGGAGATGAGGCAAAGTTCGAAATAGAATGAACAGGCAGAAGGGATAAGAAGCTTTTTTTCAAAGAACTAAAGGGTGGAATATGGTTGGATGGGTGATAGAAGGACGCTGGTGTTATCAGAGAAACTATATAGTCTAATTACTCCTGAGAGAAAGAGATGATAAGGTAGGTAGGTGTAGAATTTATATCTACAGAATGGACTAAATGTGACTCTTTAAGCAAGCCGGTGACCAGAGTTAATCAGGTCAGTGTTCTGGGGGAAAAAAGAAAAAGAAAAAGAAAAAAAAAAAAAAGGAGGAGTGCGGCTCTCTAGCAGGGATGGGCGTGGTGTGATCCAAAGATTCAGGTGGGAGTTCTGCCTTGGTGGTTGTGGAGAGGAGGAGAGTGGCGGCTCTCCAGTTCCTTCTTGAACCAAGAGCTGCACCTTGCTTTTTTCAGTGTGTAAACTCCCCGTGCCTGGGGTGCAGCCAAAGTGGGTCGTGCTCTTTAACCCAGGCCAGGCCTAGTTCCAAATCCCAGTCCACGCACCCCACTGTAATTGCCATAGAGACACCTCGCAGGCAATCCTCTCAGGGCAATTCCACGCCTCTTGCCTAGCACTGGGGATGGAGCCAGATCGCTGCTCCCTTCTCCTCGAGGTAGGGTTGGCGAGCAAGGACGGGGGTTTGCCTGGGGGGCGCGTTGGAGAGCGGGAAACCAGGACCCTCTGTGTCTCATCACCAGAAGCATGAACTCGCTGGCAAATCTCAGAGATTTAAGCCCTTTGCCTTCCCTCTAGGGGTCCAGCCATGTCAGGAGCGCGGATGTCCCGTAGGTGTGCAGCTCCTCTAGGGGTACAGCCAGCCAGGAGTTCTAAGGAGCGGTGCGCGCGCAACTGCTCCTGGATGAGTTGGCGCTCGGGGACCTGGCATGCAGGGATTTGGTGCGCACGGTCCTTCTGTGCCCCGAGTGGAGGTCTTTCTGTTTCCCAGCGTCAGGGACTGTGTCTTGAGTGGTTTCAGACTCTCTCTCTTTTTCCCCTCTCACTCCCCGCAGACGGGGATTGCCCCCATCCCTGGAGTCTCCGATCCCGGCACGATTTTATCTTCCCCAGTTCTCACTCACGTTAGAAGGCTTTCTCACTGGATTCTGCATTCTTTTTCTCCCAATCTCTTGGGTTCTGTAAGGTTTCCTATGGCTTCAGGCCTTCTCCGTGTGAGATATGGGGGCAAGTGCAATGTACGGAGCTCCCTACTTCTCTGCCATCTTGCCCCTCCTCTTGCAATTGTTACTTTAAATTCTTTTCTAAATTAAACTAAATTTAATTTTTATTTCATTTTATTTCAATTTCAATATAGTTAACATGCAGTGTTATCATACTTTAACTTCTTTATCAGGCACGTTGCTTATCTCTGTTTCATTTAGTTCTTTTTATGAGGTTTTGGTCTTGTTCTTTCTTTTGAGGCATAATCCCCTTTCTCCCCATTTTGCTTGACATTCTGTGTTTGTTTCTATGGTTTAGATGGAACAACTACCTTTCCTAAACTTCAAAGAATGATCATCTACTATGTTGATGCTTGATTGTGTGCTTCGCGACTTTTGCTGGCTGGAGGTGTGGGTCCCAGAGCTCTCCAGGTACAGGGCACACTGGCAGGACAGGCTAAAGTGGGTATATGCCAGAGTGTCCCAAAGTTCTACACACAGAGGGCAGCTGGAGCTGTGGCTGGTACAGGCCAGGAGGTCCCTGGGCTCTCTGTGCAGAGGGTGCCCTGGCAGAACAGCTGAGAGTAAAGGGGTACAAGCCAGGAAGACCCAGGGCTCTACACACAGAGTTCCCCTCGGCAGGATAGCTGAGGCTGGAGTAGATAAGCCAGGGTGTTCCCAGGCTCTCCATACAGAAGTTTTCTGGAGAGGCGGCAGGAGCTGAGACCCAGCACTGGCTGGGAGATCCTGGGGCGCTCTGTGCATGAGGTGCCCTAGCAGGACAGCCAGAGCTAATGTGGTTGTGGGCCAGTGTGGTCCTGGGTTGAAGCTGGATTAGGTGTGAGCCGGGATGTACCAGGGTACTCAGGACAGGAGGTGCCCTGGCCAGGTAAGTGAAGATGAAGCCAGTGTGGTGGGAGTGTTCTGAGGTGCTCTGTACAGGCTGGGTGGCTGAGTCTGAAGCAGACATCAGCCAAGAAATCCCAGAGTGCTCTGCACCGAGGGTGCTCTAGTAAACCAACAGAAGATGAAGCAGTGTGGGCCTAGAGTGTTCTGGGCTGCTTTGTGCCTCTGTCATCTTGGCAAGAAGGCTGAAGCTATATGAGCACTAACCAGTGTGCACCACCTTGTGGCTGCCTGTTGGGATGGCTGGGGCTGGTGTGGGCCAGGGGCCTGGGCTCACTGAGGTGGTAGGCCGGTTAGAGGGCACCCAGTCTGTGTACTAGCCTGTGCTTTTAAGGTGGAGGGGGAGTGTAGACCCTGGCTGTCAGCCCTTCCCATCCAGAGAGCTTTTCACTTGGTGGAGTTCCAGAGCTGGCTGGCTCTTTTATATACTAATTGCTTTGTGAACCTTGGCCTTTTTTTTTTTTTACCCTGTGTCCAAGGAAAGAGGGAGGAATCTGTTCCTACTTCCTCAATACTGTCCCTCCCCACTGCAGTTTAAGACGTTGGGGGTGTCTTTGCTGCCATGTCTCCAACTCTCTTGTTCTTTTTTGCTGTTCTCTCTTTTGTTGTGCAGACACTGTTCAGTGGACCCTCAGTTCTTCCTCGGGAGGAATTGTTCTATAAATAGGGACAATTTGATTTTTTTTTTAAATATTTTTATTTATTTCTAGGAGAGAGAGAGACAGTGTGAGCAGGGAAGGGTCAGAGAGAGAGGGAGATACAGATTCTGAAACAGGCTCCAGGCTCTGAGCTGGCAGTCAGCACAGAGCCCGACGCGGGGCTCGAACCCGCGAACTGTGAGATCATGACCTAAGCGAAAGTCGGACGCTCAACCGACTAAGCCACCCAGGCGCCCCTAAATAGGGACAATTTGGTGTGTTACAAGGAGGAGGTGAATTTGGGGTGATTTTCAACACCACAGGCAGATCATCCTTAGTTACTGCCTAGATGGATTGGTTTGACTTTTAATGAGGGAGAAGAAAACAGAGAGGGGAAGGAGACGGTTACCAATAAAATGAAAATTACATTTCTCCAAAATTCTAAGTGATATGGAAAGTATAGGTATTGACTCTTTTTAAATCTGTGGGAAAAAACATTTGTGCCTCTTTCCTCAAGTTCCTGTCTTAGTACATAATGGGCTTCAGGGATGAATGAAATTTTGTTCCTCCTATCCCCTGAGGGAGCACAGACTTAGGGGAGGTGGAGGAGCTGATCTTATGGGAAAATTTGTTCACCGGGACTTAGCTACTGGTGAGCAGTTTGCTTACATGTGATATACTTTCTCCAGTCTTCTACTTCCTGGCCTTTTTGTCTCCATGCACCTAGCCTGGGAAGAGCCCACAGCCCATATTCTGAAGGTGCTATGAACTCGACCAGACACAAAAGGTGGGTCTAGATTTAGGATTAGCAGGGATGATTTCCTTCATTAATCCACAGTTACAATTTCTTTGTTTCACTCTGGTCTCAGCAAGCAGTGGAAGGGATGCCCTTGAGATGAGGATAGCTGTGGTGCACATGGAGGCAGCTCCCTGCTGCCTCCTCTGTTCTCATGGAAGCAACCCAAAGCTAGGCCACAGCAGCCCGCGCAGAGTGAAGAACACAAGGTAGGAGGAAGATGGGCAAGTCAGATTCCCTAAAATGAAGGTCTTAATGTCCTATGCATACATTCTCAGTTTATTTCATGCCATGGCTTTGGTGCAAGGCCTCTATGAAGCAGTACTTGTGACTGGCTTCCCTCCTCCTTTTCTAAGCTCTCTCTGTTTGGTGTGTAACTGGGTATATAAGGTAAGACTGTGTGAGTGATATGGAGTCAGGTTTGCAGCCTCTGTTATGCCTCTGTGTGCACTCCTGAGCTTGGAGGGCTAAGACCTAGGTTTAGAATGGGAAATAGGAAGGGGGGTGCCTGGGTGGCTCAGCTGGTTAAGTGGCCAGCTTCGGCTCAGGTCATGATCTCATGGTTTGTGGGTTCGAGCCTCGCATCGGGCTCTGTGCTGACAGCTAGCTCAGAGCCTGGAGCCTGTTTTGGATTCTGTGTCTCCCTCTCCCTCTGACCCTCCCTTGCTTACGCTATCTGTCTCTCTCTCTCAGAAATAAATGAAAAACATTTTTAAAAAGTTTAAAAAAATAGTATGGGAAATAGGGAGGATTTGCTTTGCCTCCTGTGCTTACCAGTGGCACAGCATTTTGGACCTTTCCATATGAAGAAACTAGTAATTTGTTTCTATTTGCCTTGTGTGTGTTGTGGCATTCTGAACCGCTGACCAGGTATATTTCATGGAGAGTAACAAAGGTGAGGCTGTCTGTTGTAGGCCCTGCAGCAGAGAACATAGAATGCCACCGCTCCATTGAGGACACTGGGCAGTCAGCAGGGGAGGGCACCAGCCATATTGGAAATTTGGCAGCTTCAGCAAAGCACAACATGAGCACAGCATGACTTCAGGCGACACTGATAAAAGATGTCATCAGAGGCAGCATTGGTGAAATTGCACTTTCATCAGGCTTCACAGAGATTGGAGGCTTGCTGATAGTGCCACATGGAGCCACAGCTAAAGCCAGAGTGAAAGAGGAAGAAGTTGTAGCCGAGAGGTCTTGCTTTTCAATGCCAGTGGGGCATCTCTAGGGGACGTGCAGGAATTCTTGGGGGAGGCTTTTACAAGGATCTAGAAGATATCCCATAATAGTTGAGGGAAGATTTAGAAAACTACTGCGTTTCTATAAATATGACTCTTTGTCACTCCCTAACTGGTAGGACCTGGGGAAACGCAGGTGCTAAGGAGTTTGAACAGGTGTTTGGCATACCTTTTTCCTAATTCTAGTCATATCTAATATGATAGACAACTTGGGCGCTTAAAATAAACTCTTTGACTGGTTTCGTGATCCTAAATCTTTTCATTGTTGTTGATCGTGAATGGGGAGCTTTTACATTTATTTTTAGCATTTTGACAGCTTCTGCATCACTGATTACTAAATCCATCAATTAAATGATACTGGTCTATGTCCTGTGTACATGGCAGAAGAGGAGGATGGGCAGTGAATACGTATGATACAGAGGAAAGTGATGAGGAGACAAGTGGAGGAAGATTTAGCAGTGATATAGGAATATCAAATTTTAATCCATATTACATTCTAAACCTCACGAAGGCTACTTTTTAAAAACCGTGTATTTATTTTGAGAGGAGACAGAGAATGTGAACTGAGGAGAGACAGAGAGACAAAGGATCCGAAGCAGGCTCCAGGCTCTAGAGCTGTCAGCACAGAGGCTGATGCAGGACTCAAGCTCAAGGACAGTGAGATCATGACCTGAGCCGAAGTCAGACACTTAACTGACTAAGCCACCATGTGCCCCAGGACTACTTTTTGATTAACATTTCCGATTCGAATTCCTAGCACAGTGTATGACCTATACAATATAGAAAATCAATATTTTTGATGATAAAATATTTTTTGCATCTGTGAATTATTATCTAAAAGAAACAGTCCACAAGAGTTGTACTTTGGACATGGACTAAGAATAGGAAGTACAGGAAGTAGGATGACGAAAAAGCAAAGAAAAATTGAATTGAACACAAAGGATTTTGAAGAGGGAGAATGTCACATTAAATCTAGAGCCACCATCAATTTAGCTGCTTTTTTGGGGAGTTTTGCTCTTTGTACAACATTGCCTCTTCAAACAATAAGGAACTATGTATGTATTTTCTGGGAATATTTGTTAAAGGAAAATAATTCAGGCATTAGACAGAACAGACTCTTGGCTGCAGATGAACAATTTGTTCCAAAAAATCAGATTTAAGTGTTATTGTAGTTATAAAATGAAGACAATTTCAGGATCCACCTTACTGAGCCCCTGGCCTGTTATGCTAAATGACATCCCTGCATCATGATAATGCCCCTGTCTTTTTTGATGAGGCCATCTGAATGGGGGGGGAGGGTAGTGGCGGGAGGGTAGGGGGGTAGGTGAGAAAGGCTGAAATGGCAATGGCACCTACCTATTGTTGTCCCATGTAGTCACATCAGAGCAGCGAAGAACTGCCAACAGGTGCCATCAGAGTCATTGTAAGAATTCCAAATATCAAAAACAAAAAAATATGTTTTTTCTGAATGGACAGCGGCATAAGATCTCCAAAGGGAAAAGAAACTATAGTCAGCCTGATGTATATTCTCAAGGTGAAAGCTGGGCAGTGCCTTTTCTTCTTAACATAGGCCTTTGCTATAAAATAAAATGCTACAATCAATTGTTGGATTTCACTGCTGCAACTTATCCATTTCCTTTAAATTGTGGTTAAAACCCCAATCAAAAATAAAATGAAATAAAAGATTGATTGAGGAGAAGAAAGAAGCTGTGAAAGTTGTTCTTCTGACCCGGCATTGATAACAATGACCATGAACTTTCAAGAAAAAAAAATCTCCTGCTTATTTGGGATGTGCTTATTTTTCATAAAGTCTTGCCATAGGAGTTTTTTTTCCCTTTGAGAGTATTTTATGAAACTGCTGTAGTAAAGATATGTTTGTTTTCTACTTGAATTATTTCACTGATGGTTTACTGTTCCCCATTTTCTTTAAACTCTTTTCTTTGGACCTATTGGATGGATTGATCCTTTAATTTCTTCTCTTTTCTTCTCTATTTTCTATTTCTTCATGTGTTTTTTTTTCTACCTTATCTTCCAACACTTCTCTTGACTTCTTTATTTCTGCTGTCATGTTTTATATCTCTATGCTTTCTTTCTTATTCCTGGAATGTTCCTTTTTTATAGAATCCTATTCTTATTCCATGAGTGCAATGTATTCCGTTATTTCTCTGCGTATATTGGCGTGTGCGTATGTGGGTGAAAAGTTTCTCCACCCAGCAGTCTTGCTGTTTCCTGTTTATTTGTTTTAGTCCTTATCTTTTGGATTAGAATCTTTCTTCAAATGGCTGGCAATTCTTGTTTGCCAACTCTTATTTAAGAGTCAGGGGTAAAAAATCTGATTTAGAAACTGTGGGAACTTTTGTAGAAATTGTTGACTGTGAGCTGCAGTAGAGGATGATCAGGTTGGAAGTGTTTTAAGTCCATCACATCAATATTCTTGGTTCTCTCCTTTGGTTTGTTCAGATTCCACAGACAAAATTCTTCACTTCCCTGCCTGAGAGACTTGTGGGAAAAATATTGCCCCCCCCCCCGCCCTTGGCATAATTCCCTTGAGTTCCACCCAAGTTTTTGTATGTATTAATAGGTAATATAAATGTAATCATGAAATTGGCCCTTTTTACTCAGCATACTTCCTTTGAGCTCCACCAAAGTGATTGCATGTATCAATACCCATTCATGTTTATTTAATTTATTTTTAAGTAAAGTTTATTTATTTATTTTGAGAGAGAGAGAAAGAAGCAGGGAGAGGGAGAGAAAGAATATCAAGCAGGCTCCCATGTTATCAGTGTGGAGCCTGATGCAGGGCTCAATCCTATGAACCACGAGATCATGACTGAGCTGAAACCAAGAGTCAGATGCTCTACCGACTGAGCTACCCAGGTGCCCCTCATCCATGTTTATTGCTGAGTGGTGTTCTGTGGAATGGATGTAGTGCAGTTTGTTTATCCACTCACTCACTGAAGTGTATTTTGGGTAGTTTCCAGCTTTTAGCTACTATGAATAAACTACTATAAACTTTAATTAATAGGTTTTTGTATGAATTTAAGTTTTATTTTTCTCAGAATGTCCAGGAGTAGGATTGCTGAGTAATATGGTAATTACATGTTTAGTTTCAAAAGAAACTGCTAAACCATTTTTTCAGAGTGTGGTGCCATTTTGAATTCTCACCAGTAATGTAAGAAATCTAGTTTCTATGCATATTCTCCAGCATTAGACATTTGTTCACTTTTAAAGATCTTTATCAGATTTATTTTGTAAATTATTTCTCCCAGTTCATGGTTTGTCTTTTCATTCTCTTAATATATCTTTTACAGAGCAAAAGTTTTTTATTTTGATGAAGTCCAATTTATCAATATTTTCACTTATTGATTGTACTTTTGGTATTTCATCTATGAATGAATAGCTTACTTCATGGTCACAAAGATTTTTTTTCTGTTTTCTTCTCAAAGTTTTAGAGCTGTGGGTTTTATATGTATGCTTTTGATCCATATTCAGTCACTTTTTATATATAGTACAAGATATGGATTAAAGTTTTTTATGAGGGTTGATATCCAGAATCTATAAGGAACTCACCAAACTCCACACCCGAAAAACAAACAACCCAGTAAGAAATGGGCAGAAGATATGAACAGACACTTCTCCAAAGAGGACATCCAGATGGTCAACAGACACATGAAATGATGCTCAACATCCCTCCCCATCAGGAAAAGACAAATCAAAACCACACTGAGATACCACCTCACGCCAGTCAGAGTGGCTAAAATGAGCAAATCAGAGGACACGAGCTGCTGGTGAGGATGTGGAGAAACGGGCACCCTCCTACACTGTTGGTGGGAATGTAAACTGGTACAGCCCCTCTGGAAAACAGTGTGGAGGTTTGTCAGGAAAGTAACAATAGAACTCCCCTATGACCCAGCAATAACACTGCTAGGAATTTACCCAAGGGATATAGAAATTCTGAGGCATAGAAGCACATGTACCCCAATGTTCATAGCAGCACTCTCCACAATAGCCAAAACATGGAAAGAGCCTAAGTGTCCATCAACAGATGAATGGATCAAGAAGATGTGGTTTATCTATACCATGGAATACTACATGGCAATGAGAAATAATGAAATCTGGCCAAGTGTAGCAACATGGATGGACCTTGAGGGTGTTATGCTGAGCGAAATAAGTCAGGCAGAGAAGGACAAATATCATATGTTTGCACGTATAGGAGGATTAGGAGGAACTTGACGGAGGACCATGGGGGAGAAGAAGGGGGGAAATAGTAGGGGAAAGGGAGAGAGGCAAACCATGAGAGACTCTTGAATGCTGACAAAAACTGAGGACTGATGGATGTGGCGGGGGGAGGGGGGGTGGGCACGGAGAGGAGCACTTGTGGGGATGAGCACTGAGTGTTATATGGAAACCAATCTGACAATAAACTATTTGTAAAAAAAAAAATTTAAAAAAAAACCAAGTTTCTTTTTTATGAATATTGAATTGCTTCAGTACCATATGCTGAAAGGCTATTCTTTCTCTATGGAATTGCCTTGCACTGGCAAAAAAAAAAACAAAAAAAAAAACAATTGGTCACAGTTTTGAGGGTATATAGACTATCTACTGTCTAATCTGCTCTCTTGGTCTGCGTATGCTTTTGGAAATGGCATAGCTTTATATTGGAACTTGAAATCAGATAGTGTGAATCTCACAACTTTATGCTTCTTTTAAAAAATAGTTGTGATTATTCTAGTATTTACATACATACCTTTACATACATGTTTTATAATCACCTTGTTAATATCTACCAAAAATCCTGCTAAGGTTTTGATTGGAATTATAATGAATTTATAGACCAATGTGAGAGAATTGACATCTTAACAATATTGAGTTTCTAATCCATTTCATATTCTTTGTTGCCATCATAAGTGATTGTGCCAATGATCACTTTGTCTTCTATAGGCCAAGTGATATTTTTCAGCTCTTAATCCTCAGGGGCTAAGAAGTTGTCTAGCATAGACTAAACACTCAGTAAATACTTGTTGACTATTGGCCTTAATGTTAGAAAATGTGGGTTCTATTTCTGGCTCTACTCCACTCATTATGATATCTTGAGTAAGACACATGCCCCTGAGCCTCATCTTACACTTTACATACTAGATAGCATGTAAACATATTTGAGCTCTATTTATTCTATGAGTCTGTAAGTGAGCTAATTTCACACAAGCTGCTAAAGCATATCTCTCCCCCTTCTATCATGGATGGCTTATCTGAGCTAGGCAGGAGAATTAAGGGGAAAATAAACTTACCAATGTTTTTCTTAATGTACTCCACTGTTCAACTGAATTAAATACTCTTAGCATTAAATGTTAGAACTTTGTTTTTTTTTAATTGAAGTATAATTAACATAAAGTGTTATAAACATTTGAAACTTAAAAAATGTGAATTTATTGGGATTGGTGGGTCAAGATGGAAGGGGAAAAAAGTCATGGTGATACTTGCTCATATCCCCCTCCATTTCACAGTCCTGGAGGAGTATAATTTACGGTGTGATATTCTCATAGTTTGGGCATTTCTGCAAGGTAGATGTAACTGACATTGAATGCTGTGATAATGATCACTCCTATGTGGTTGACTTAATATACATAGTACTCTTTAAATTAAAAGGAATCAAGTTGGCCTTGTGAAATCATGCAAAGTAGACAATTGTGGCAACCAGAGCAATTCTACTTATATTCTCCCCTCCCTTCTCCATCAGCAGTAGTACCTGTTTCATTGCTTATTGGCCACCTATTGTCTGAGGTTGTTACAACAGAAGAAGGGATTTCATTTCCATTGGCTCTTTACTTCCAAGACTAGTTCAGAGAAGTGGTGGCCTAGTTATTATGGGCTTAAATATTTTATCTTACTTAGGGAGACAACATTTAATAATATTGAATTTTAATCACTATTGTGGTCAGGTCTTGCTGACCCATATAAAGTTATCTCCTTTCGTGTACTCAAATTATTGCTTTCTAAATTAAAACTTTAGAGTATAACTCTCATACTATTCCGAAGGGAAGATAATTGCAATTGTATTTTTTTTAGAAAAAAACTAAAAATTGTTATATTCAGTACTAGTATTTATACTCTACTTCTGCAATTAGTGTTGTGTATCTACCACTCAACAGAAACTATTCTTGCAAAAATTTTCTGTAGCTGCATTTCATTCTTCCTATATTTGTAGATTTGAGTTACTTAAAGCTTCCGACAACCATTGCTGTTGGTGTTTTCTTCTCCCTTTGCTTCCATAACACATCTTTATGTTAATTCTTTTACCTCTCTGGTTACTGTTTTCTTTCTCCTTTGCAAGTTTTGCCAGACCTGGAGTGGCTTGGCAGTTACGGAAGATGCAGCAGAGACCTGGAAAAACTGAAAATCAGAGGCCAGTTGGGGTCAGGCAAGGGGCAGTCTTGATAGATGTCAGCAGGCACAAGTGACAGTGAACACCACCCAATGCCTTGGCACTATGCAGCCCTTCTGGGACCAAGGGCACAAATATAGCAGAAATAGGAAAAGACCTGAATTGACTGAGGTTAATTTTTCATATCCAGAAGAATGAAAGTTCAAAATAGAAATTAAACTGTCAAAATAGTTATATCTTGGTTATTTAATAGTTGCAGAAAAAAAGTTAACTGGTTATTTAATAATTGAGGAAAATAGTTAATGATCTGTTATTAATGAGACTAATGTCAACTCAGATCCAGAAGGAAAGAAGTGCTGTTCAGTAGCAATAGAAACTGTCTGTGTGAAATACTTATAAGTCAAACTAGTTGACACAGCCATCAATAGAACTGACTACTATAAGGTATAAACTGAGTCATTTCTGCTTTGTCATTTTAGTGTCTAATAATGATTGCTTCAGACATCAGAGCACAGGAATAGCATTTTAGAGTTGAATTTAACCTCGTGCGAAGTGCTTTTATTTTGCAGGAAAGAAACCAAAGGTCCAGAAAGGTTATGACTTTTGCAGGGTTGTCTAGCTGGTTAGTGATAGAAACAGAGTGAGCACCCAGGTTTAAAATTCATGCAGGTTCATTTCCCCTTGCACTAGTTTACCTTTGGGAAAACTAAAATGGCAGGATTGTTACTGTTTTGGTTGAGCTGTAGAGGCTGAAGAAGTGGTAAGACTTCAGTCAGATTTACTTTGTTCCATGCTTCCTAGGCTAGATGTTTCTTCCTATCCATTATTAGAGTATTTCAGTAAGCCTAGTAGAGGGTGTTTGTGTTATCAAGATAATAACCTTTCCTTGGAAAATATGAATATTTTTAGCTCCTGAAGGTAGAGTTTGTTTCAGAGAATATTTGCTTAGGATATGGTAGGTGGTAAATAAACTTTAGTCCATTAACTTCTATCTTTCATCATTATTTTCAAATAGTTTTCTTTAAAAGACTGCAATTTTTGCCAGTCCTATAAGACATCCAAGTCTTAGACTCATGTATTATTCTACTGTGGGATGGTTATCTAAATTGCTGCACTTTCTGTTTGCTTATTACTCTTTAATTGTTTTCCTTTTCCTAGTGATTTTTTTAAAATCTTAACTTAAATTGCCCTTTCCCTGTATTTCCTCATTACCAGCCCTAACAAATTGGGGAGTAAGTATACTTTGTTCCAAACAAGGATACTGTCTTAATTCATCAAGCATGTGGTCAATTAATTAGCTTAAATTCTTGAACACCTGTCAAGTCTTGCTGAGTTGGCAAGTTCTTTGCCTTCCTTATTTTCATTTTATGCTTTCTTTTTTTGACTAGTCATTTGGTTAAGTTCCAGTGATGAAGAATGTAGATTTGCTCCAGGTTAGAATGTTTTTAAGTTGAAATCTGACCCCTTAGTCTCTTTCTTCATCATATGAAAACATATTTAACTACATTTAGTCTGCTTTACCTAATCTACATAATTTCCCAAGATTCAGTGTCTGTTATTGAAGCATTGTTAAGGGGTTGGATTCTGGCTGTTACTGCTGAAGCCCAGGAACTTATCAGCCCTAAATGAGGCTATTCCATTTGTCTCCTAACTGGTGTTAAGTCTTCTTATGTGTAAGGATTACACATAAAGTTTCAAGTTTCTCCTCCCACTGACAACCATCAAATTTGTTCTCTGCATCCATTAGTTCGGATTTCTTTTCTTTTCTTTTCTTTTCTCTTTCTTTCTTTTTTTTTAGATTCCACATATACATGAAATCACATGGTGTTTGTCTTTTTTTGTCTGACTTTACTCAACATAGTATTCTCAAGGTCCATCCATGCTGTCACATATATACACACCACATCTTTATCTATTCATCCATCAACAGACACTTAGGTGTCTTCTATATCTTGGCTATTGTGAATAATGCTGCAATGAACATAAAGGCGCATATACCTTTTCAAATCAGTGTTTTCAATTTCTTTAGCTAAATACCCAGAAGCGGAATTGCTAGATCATATGGTAGTTTTACTAAAAAATTTTTTTTGATGTTTATTTATTTTTGAGAGAGAGAGAATTAGCAGGAGAAGAGCAGAGAGAAGGTGGGGGGGGCGGGGGGGAGAGAGCTGAAACAGGCTCCAGGCTCTGAGCTGTCAGCACAGAGCAATGTGCAGGGCTCAAACTCACTCCATACTGTTTTCCATAGTGTCTGTAGCAATTCACAATCCCACCAACAACGTATGAAAGCTCTCTTTCCTCCACATCCTTGCCAGCACTTGTTATTTTTTGTCTTTTGGTAGTAGCCATTCAGTCTGGATGGAGGTGATATTGTGTTGTGGTTTTTATTTGCATTATCTTGATAATTAATGATGAGCATCCTTTCATGTGGCTATTGGCCATCTGCACTTTGGAAAAATGTTTATTCACATACTCTGCCCATTAAAATTTTTTTTAATGTTTATTTATTCTTGAGAGAGAGAGTACAAGCAGGGGAGAGACAGAGAGAGAAGGAGACACAGAATCAGAAGCAGGCTCCAGGCTCTGAGCTGTTAGCCCAGAGCCTGGTGAGAGGCTAGAACTCATGAACTGTGAGATAATGACCTGAGCCGAAGTCAGATCCTTAACTGACTGAGTCACCCAGGCGCCCCTTCTCTGCCCATTTTTAAATCAATTATTTGGTTTGTGTTATTGAGTTGTAGAAGTTCTTTATATATTTTAGATATTACCCCCTTATTGGATTTGTGATTTGTAAATGTGTTCCTTCATTCAGTAGGTTGCCTTTCAATTTCATATTGCTGTGGTCAGAAAAGATTCTTGCTATGATCTCCGTCATTTTAGATTTATTAAGACTCGTTTGTGACCTAACATGTGATATATTCTGAAGGGTATTACATGTACACTTGAGAAGAGTGTGTATTCTGTTGTTTTTGAATGGAATGGTCTGTGTCTGTTGAGTCCATCTGTTCTAATATGTAATTTAAGACTGATGTTCCTTATTGATTTTCTGTCTAGATAATCTATTCATTGGTGTAAGGTGGGTATTAAAGTCCTCTACTATTATTGCATTGCTGCGATTTCCTCCATTAGGTCTTTCTATGTTGGGTACATAAATTTTTACAAATCTTTTATCTTCTTACTTGCTTGACCACTTTGTCATTATGTAATACTCATCTTTGTCTTTCTATCTATCTATCTATCTATCTATCTATCTATCTATCTATCTATCTGTCTAAGTAATCTCTACACCTAATGTGGGGCTTGAACTCATGATCTCAAGATTAAAAGTTGTATGCTTTTGGGGCACCTCGGTGGCTGAGTCTGTTGAGTGTCCAGCTTTGGCTCAGGTCATGATCTCATGGTTCATGATTGGAGCCCCAAGTCAGGCTCTGTGCTGACAGCTCAGAGCCTAGAGGCTGCTTCAGATTCTGTGTCCCCCTCTCTCTCTGCCTATCTCTCATTTATGCTCTCTCTCTGTCTCAAAAATAAATATTAAAAAAAAAAAGAGTTGTATGCTCTATTGACTGAGCAAGCCAGGCACCCCTATTTGTCTTTTATTATAGTGTTTGTTTTAAAATCTATTTTGTATGATATAAATTTCACTATCCCAGTTTTCTTTTGGTTCTATATGCATGAAACATCTTTTTTCATCCCTTTACTTTCAGTCTGTGTGTGTCTTTACATCTGCAGTGGTACTTTTGCAGGCAGCATATTGATGGGTCTTTTTTTTTTTTTTTTATCCTTTTAGCCACTAGATGGCTATATGATTTTTGATTGAAGAATTTAGTCCATTTATATTTAAAGTAATTACAGATAAAAATGTACTTACAGGAAAACCTTGATTTGCGAGTAACTTGTTCTATGCATGTTCCTCAACACAAGCAAACATTTCTAATAAGTTTTAACTTGATAAATGAGCGATGTATTGCAATGCCAGTAGTGCATGATGCTGAATGTCACATGATCACAACTGAGCCAATGGTTCTCTCTCTCTCACTGCAAAATTATGGGTGATCATCTCCCATGCTTGGATGCTCAGTCTCAGGCTGCGGTGTTTGGCAGAAATCAGTATTTCTCAGAATGTTCGAAGGTGCCCTCAACTGGCACTAGTGGGGTTTTTTGTCACTTCAGAGTACCTATGGACAGTACTTTGCTTTTCCATACAAAAGTAAGCTTAAGAATGCTTTGCTTCATTCTAACTCAGGCTGCTTGAAGATATAGACCATTTTGTCTTCTGCCTTATTGCCAGTTACATTAAATACAGTATATGACAAGAGTATTAATATTGTACTGTAGTCAACATCAGTGTGAGTGTATACAATGGCCCCCATGCTGAAAAAGATTCCATTGAGGCAATAGATATCAATGATTCTGTTAGTGAAAGTCGTTCTACACAATAACCCTCCTCTCTCTTGTCTCCCTCAACCAGCTACGAAGGTTTTCAAAGGTAAGTGCAGCTGCTAGGAATTTACCCAGGGGATACAGAAATGCTGAGGCATAGGAGCACATGTACCCCAATGTTCATAGCAGCACTCTCCACAATACCTAAAACATGGAAAGAGCCTAAGTGTCCATCCACAGATGAATGGATCAAGAAGCTGTGGTTTATCTATACCATGGAATACTACATGGCAATGAGAAACAGTGAAATCTGGCCATGTGTAGCAACCTGGATGGACCTTGAGGGTGTTATAGTGAGCGAAATAAGTCAGGCAGAGAAGGACAAATATCATATGTGTGCACGTATAGGAGGATTAGGAGGAACTTAACGGAGGACCAAGGGGGAGAAGAAGGGCGGAAATGGTGGGGGAAGGGGAGAGAGGCAAACCATGAGAGACTCTTGAATGCTGACAAAAACTGAGGACTGATGGATATGGGGGGGAGGAGGGATGGGCATGGAGGAGGACACTTGTGGGGATGAGCACTGGGTGTTATGTGGAAACTAATTTGACAATAAACTATTTGTAAAAAAAAAAATAAAAAATAAAATGTATTGTTTTTATCACACCACATTCAGATTCTAAAAGGCAAATTTACATATAAATAAACATAATTTTGGATTCCCCCCGAAAAATGATTTTTATTTACAAAAAACCCCCAAAATATCAAAGGTAAGTGCAGGTTAATTTATTTTTCTTTATATTTTGTATTTTCTTTATTATTTTGTATTATATTACAGTATGGTAATCATTTTTACATGAATATTTTTCGGCTGTGGAATGAATCATCTGAGTTTCCATTAATTTTTATGGGGAAATTCGCCTTGATATACAAGTGCTTTGGATTGCAAGCTTGTTTCCAAAATGAATTATCCTCACAAACCAAGGTTTTACTGTATTTCCATTTTGCTATTTGTTTCCTGGCTGTTTTGTAGTTTCTCTCCATTCTTTTCTTCTCTTATTTGTGATTTGATGTTTTTGTTTAGTGTTATGTTTATATCCCACTCATTAGCTTTGTGTATCTATTGTAAGTTTTTGCTTTGTGGCTACCATAAGGTTTACATATATCAGTCTCTCTATATATATCTATTTAATTGAAGTTGATAGCAAGCTAAACTTGAACTCATTCTAAACTCTATATATTTACTCCCAATTTCACATTTTATATATTTGATGTCACATTTTACATCTTTTTATTTTGTGTGTCCTTTAACTAATTGTAATTTGTTATAATAAATAGCTAAAAATAGCTATTTTTAGTATTTTGTCTTTTAATCTTTATGCTAGCTTCATAAATGATTAGTCTACTACCTTTACTGTATATTTACCTTCACCAGTGAGAGTTTTTTTTTTTCATGTGTTCTTTTGTTACTAACTAGTGCCCTCTGCTTTTAGCTTAAAGAAATCCCTCTAACATTTCTTGTAAACCTGGTTAGTGGTGGTGAACTCTTTTGAATTTTGCTTGTACGGAAAACTCTTCATCTCTCTTTCTTTCTCTCTCTTTTTTTTTTAAATGTTTTTTATTTATTTCTAGGAGAGAGAGAGAGCGTGAGCAGGGGAGGGTCAGAGAGAGAGGGAGTCACAGACTGAAACAGGCTCCAGGCCCCGAGCTGGCAGTCAGCACAGAGCCCGACGAGGGGCTCGAACCCACGAACGGCAAGATCATGACCTAAGCGAAAGTCGGCCGCTTAACCGACTGAGCCACCCAGGTGCCCCTCTTCATCTCTCTTTCAATTCTGAATGATAACCTTGCCAAGTAGAGTATTCTTGGTTGGAAGTTTTTGCTTTCCATACTTTGAGTACATTATACCCCTCCTTCCTGGCTTGCAAAGTTTCTGCTGAAAAAGCTGCTGATAGTTTTATGGGGGTTTCCTTGTATGTAACACATTGTTTTACCTCTTGCTGCTTTTAAGATTCTTTATCTTTCACTTTTAACATTTTAATTATAATGTGTCTTGATGTGCATCTCTTTGGATTCATCTTATTTAGAACTTTTTGGGCTTTCTAAATCTGGATGGCTGTTTTCTTTCCCAGATTAGATAAGTTTTTAGCTATTATTTCTTCAAATAAATTATTTTTACCCTTTTATCTCTTCTTCTTCTGTGATGTCTGCATTGCAAATGTTGTTCCACTTGATGTTGTTTCATAGTCATTCAGTTTTTATTTTTCTTTTTGCTGCTCTGTTTAGGTGAGTTCTGCTGCCCTGTCTTTCATGTCACTGATCCTTTCTTCTGCTTCATCTAGTCTGCTGTTGAACACCTTTAGTGTATTTTTTTTTTTTTTTTTTTTAGTTCAGCTCTATTACCTGTGTTTGGTACTTTCTTATATTTTTTATCTCCTCATTGAAGTTCTCTCTGTGTTCATACATTCTTCTCCCAAGATCAGTGAGAGTCTTTGTGATTATTACTTTGAACTCTTTATCAGGTAAATTACTTATCTCTATTTCATTAAGGTAATTTCCTGGGGTTTTACATTGTTCTTTCACTTGTAACATATTCCTCTGCTTTTTCATTTTCCTTGACTCTTTGTGTTGGTTTCTATGTATTAGATAAAATAGCTGTCTCTCTCAGACTTGAAGGTGTGGTCGCAAGAAGACTGAGGGTATTTCAGTTTGCTGTCTGTGCAGTGCCTTAGTGGCGGCCTTCCAAGAACTGTCTCTCCAATTGTTTTACTTTTGTGGTTCAAGAGACAAAAGCTCTCCTGGCCACCAGAACTAGGTGTTCAAAGTGTATCTCCTGTGTGCACTGTGTGTACCCACAAACTTTGGTAGGGCTGCAGGAAAGCACCAGGCCAGGGCAGGTCCTCTCATTGGATTTAGTGGGGAAGGGACATGGGAGAGTAGTGGAGTGGGACAAGCAGCACAAAGTAGAGGGAGAGTACAAAAATGGTGCTGATGGAGACAGTTCCAACAGATCTCTGCCCTTGTGGAAGATGATTTGAAATCCAATGCCAATGAATCTTTTTTCACATATGGTCTAGGCGCTTTTCAACCTGCTGCTTTAACCCTGGGTCCCAGGGCAAGTGAGTCTGTATGTGAGCCCTTTAAGAATGGAGTCTCAATTATGTATGGCCTTCTTTGTCTCCTGACATGAGCCCAGTTGTTTTTAAAAGCCAGATGTTTTGGGGGCTCTTTTGTGGATGTCCCAAGAGTTGGGGTGCCTAATGTGGGGCTCAAACTCCTCACTCTTCAGGAATATGCTTTGTATATGTGTTGTTCCTCTTGCTTGTTGGGGCTGGGGTTAATGGACAGACCATGTCTCTACATCTCCTACTCATCTTGATGTGGCCTTTTTATCCTTTGTCTTGCAGGAGCTGTTTAGCTAGTTTTCTGAAAGAATTGTTCTATATGTATCTATACATTTTGTGTGTCCATGGGAGGAAGTGAGCTCAGAGTCTTCCTATGCTGCCATTGTGAACCTGCCTCTAAGCCTCACTCTTATAGCTGATATTTTACAGATCTTTGTTGACCTGGTGGAGACACACAAACAGCAGATTAATTTCCAACTCAAAGCTGGGAGGCAGTGTAGAAATTATTTGTCTTTTCATTCTTGGAAATAAATGGTTCTCTTATTCACTGATTTCCCACAACATTGGCTCTGTCTAATCTCATTCTTTTTCTAGTGCCTTTTTGGTTCCTTGCTTCGTGAAGGGCAGGTCCAGTTGAAGAGCTTTGGTGGGGAGGATAAGTAAGAGACTTAATCTTCTTTTACTTTTTTTTTCCTGTCAATTCTTTTTTTTTTTTTTTTTTACAAATAGTTTATTGTCAAGTTGGTTTCCATATAACACCCAGTGCTCATCCCACAAGTGCCCTCCTCCATCCCCATCTCCCCCCTCCCCCCACACCCATCAGTACTCAGTTTGTTCTCAGCATTCAAGAGTCTCTCATGGTTTGCCTCTCTCCCCCTCCCCCACTATTTCCCCCCTTCTTCTCCACCGCAGGTCCTCTGTTAAGTTCCTCCTAATCATCCTATACGTGCAAACATATGGTATTTCTCCTCCTCTGCCTGACTTATTTTGCTCAGCATAACACCCTCAGGGTCCATCCATGTTGCTACACATGGCCAGATTTCATTCTTTCTCATTGCCATATAGTATTCCATTGTTTAGATAAACCACATCTTCTTGATCCATTTGTCCGTTGATGGACACTTAGGCTCTTTCCAGGTTTTGGCTATTGTTGAGAGTGCTGCTATGAACATTGGGGTACATGTGCCCCTATGCATCAGCACTCCTGTATCCCTTGGGTAAATTCCTAGCAGTGCTATTGCTGGGTCATAGGGGAGTTCTATTGTTAATTTTTTTGAGGAACCTCCACACTGTTTTCCAGAGGGGCTGTACCAGTTTACATTCCCACCAACAGTGTAGGAGGGTGCCCGTTTCTCCACATCCTCGCCAGCATCTAGAGTTCTCTGATTTGCTCATTTTAGCCACTCTGACTGGCGTGAGGTGGTATCTCAGTGTGGTTTTGATTTGTCTTTCCCTGATGAGGAGGGATGCTGAGCATCGTTTCATGTGTCTGTTGGCCATCTGGATGTCCTCTTTGGAGAAGTGTCTGTTCATATCTTCTGCCCATTTCTTCACTGGGTTGTTTGTTTTTCGGGTGTGGAGTCTGGAGAATTCCTTATAGATTTTGGATATTAACTCTTTATCTGATATTTCATGTGCAACTATCTTTTCCTATTCCATTGGTTGCCTATTAGTTTTATGGATTGTTTCCTTTGCTGTACAGAAACTTTTAATCTTGATGAGGTCCCAATAGTTTATTTTTGCTCTTGTTAATCTTCTTTTTCTTTTAGCATATTCATGTGGACAGGGAAGCCACGTCAAAAGTCTCCATGTGAATTTCTGGGAAACTTCTGAGGCAGGGAACAAATAGCAAAATGATATTTTACTTCTTTCTAATGAAAGCCTTTATTTTTTAATCCCTAGAAAGGACAAAGATAATACTTAGTTATTTAGGTATTTAGTTACAAACAACTTAGATGATTAGGCTTTCTACATTTTGGGAAAATACAGCTTTATAGTATGGGAAGAATATTTACTTGGGAATATGGAAACCTAGTCTGTCCTTAGGTGCATATTAGCTGAATGACATAAGACAAATTGATACTCTAGGTTTTTGGATTAGAGTACCTCTAAGTTCACATACTGGTATAGTGTTTCATGACTATTCTATTCTATTTGGAAGTACGGGGCCCAGGCAAAGACATGACCCTGGGTGTTTATACACAGACTGAGCAGACCAAGTAATCTTTAGATGTGGCTAGCTTATTTCCACTTCCTCCATCTTGTTGAAAGGAACAAAGGCTCAATAGGACCCTGGAATTACCTGTAAAACTATTTTCTTATGCTATTAAAGACAGTCTACTATTTTCATGGTTTTTAGTTGGAGAGATTACTTCTTTTTGAGACATTCTTTTTGACTTCCAACAGTGTAATTTTAAGATTCTGTCCCTTAAAACAATGTTAGTGAATGTTACTCATGAAAAAACTCTATAATAACATTTAATACACATTTAATTATATAGATTTAATAAACACTATATCAGGTAGTCCCCTAGCAATTGATCATTCTTTGGATACTAAAAATTTACTGAAGTTCTGCTATAGAGAGCCCTGTTTAATTTTGTTTAACACAGCATGCTAGGCAGAATAATTGTCTTCAAGGATGTCCACATTCTAATCACCAGAATGTATGAATATGTTGTTATATGGCAAGAAGGAATTAAAGTTGCAGAAGGAATTAAGGTTGCTAGTCAGTTGATCTTGAAATGAGGAGATTACCATGGATTATCTGAATGGGGCCAATGTAATCATGGGTCTTTAAAAGTGGAGGATAGAAAGAGAGAGTCAAGTTGAGAGTTAGAGAAAGAATTGATTGGTCCTTGCTGGCTCTGAAGAGAGAAGGAGGTGGCTTTCAGAAGCTAGAAAAGCCAAGAAAATGATACTACCCTAGATCCTCCAAAAAGAACTCAGCCCTATTGTTACTTGATTTTAAGCCAAAGAAACCCTGTTTGTACTTCTTGTTCCCAGAATTGTAAACTAATAAATATGTGTTGTTTTAACCCACCAAGTTTGTACTAATTTGTTACAGCAGCCATAAGATACTCATGCACAGTGTTTTACAAAATCATCTGACCATAAAACACCTACTAATATCTCCTAGATCTTGTGTCCAAATTTGGGACACTATGTGGGAAGAATGCTGGTCCCAGTTCTCCTATCCAATACAAATTTCTGCATTGATGGAAGTGGTTTATATCTGTGCTATGGTAATCACTAGCTACTGGTGGTTACTGAGCACATGTATTGTGACTGGTGCAACCGAGAAACTGAAATTAAATGAAATTTTATTTTATTTTAATTAATTTAAATTTAAATAACTATGTGTGACTACTGGCTAAAATATTGGACAATACAGCTTTAGATCAACGTTTTCAGATTCAGTTACCTATAGAGACCAGTGTCTATAAATACAAAAAGCTTACCAAATATAAACAATATAGCAGTAGAAGAGTCATGATGAATAGTACTGACTTTGGTTTCAGTGTCCCAGAGATTGACAGTAGAATCGAGGAAGAGCGTTCTTCAGAGTGTGTGCCTTGGCTGTAAGGGAGAGAGCTATTTTGCTCCTGCCAGTCATTACAATGAGGAAACAGGTACTTATTATTGCAGAGGAGCTGGGAATCTGGGTTTTGATCTTGACTATTCTGATCTCTCAATGTTTCAAATAAAAGCAAATATAGTTGTGGCACACATCAGCCTGCAGAGTTCTAGTTTGGAAGCCCCGAAAAGAATTAAACAGGGATTTTTCCTTTATTTTAATTCTGAGGCCCTGGCCTACAGAAGAGATGTGTATATCAGCTGTTGAATAAAGTTGTATAGACTGGGGCACTGCATAAAAACACACATATTGTGAGTCGCCATTGATACAGCACACAGGAAGAATGTATGTGATTATTCAGATAACTTTTTGTCAGATAGCGGTAAGCCATTTGTTCTAAAACAACCAGAACATTATGACAATTTTCCAATAGATGGAATTAAATTGCCTTGAAGACAAGAATTTTTTGTTTGTTTTTATATTGCTGTATTTGCGCTAGTGGCCACTCTGATAAGGAGAGGTATGAGTTCAAGGGAGGATATCTAAGAAGGCTGCCTATCAGATAAAATTCAGCTTTATGAACCCATTGTTTGTAAACTCCAAGCTTTTTTTTTCCTTACACATTCATTAAAAGAAAAGATCTGCAACTGTCCCTAAAAGATGCCCAACCAACTTATACCAGCCGGGTATTCCTGCTGTGTTCTCAGAGAGCACGTTGTTTTGCATCTCACTGCTCTTCATTGCATTGCTTATTTAACTGATATATCTTTCCTGTCTCAGTGCCTGCTAACACAGAAACCTCACATAGAATCTGCTCCTTAGATTCTTGTTGGAGTAATATTTTTTCTCTTGTATACCCAGTACAGGTATCCTTTTTCTTTCTAGCTCTACCTGTTTGGTTTTTTTTTTTCGCAATCCCTGTCTTTACCTCTCTCTGTCACTGTTTGCCCCAGTTTCTCACTCTCTGCCTTCTTGATCTGTCCTACTTCTCTCATTGTCTCTTCCCCACTTACTGAATTGCTTCTGTCTCCCTCTCATTCACTTTTTTTTTCTTTTCTCTGTCACCTCTCACCCTGCTCACTATTGTCAGCTCTATCTGTCTCTGATTGTCTGTTCCCCTAAGTGGGGCTTTAGAATAAAAAAAAAAAAATTGAGACAGTAAAAGGTATGACACATCAACTTTAATTTCCCAATTGTTTCCTTATCAAGCAGTTTCAGGCTTTTCTTCTTTTCAAGATGTGGAAATATGTTGGAGAATGAGTGACAGGTGCTTTCAAATACAAAACTCTTTCTGAAAAGCATCAGGGTAAGGCCACTTAAAAAGTCATTGACCTTCAGCAGCAGGAGTCTCCTTTCCTCTTCCTGCTCTTTCTTTCTTTTATCTTAGAAAATAGGCTAGAAGCATCAAAGTGGAATTTCCTGCAGCAAATGATAGTGAAACATCTGCCTCTTTTAGTTTCCATGGAGTCCACTCTTCTTGGGTCAGAAGAAGTGGTGAGCCCAGCAGTCAGAGAGAGGAGTCTGCCTCCAACATCACACTGACAGCGTCAGGAAAGACAGCTGGGTAAGGAGGTATAAATGAAGAAAGGAAACTGGCTGTGCATTGCTTCTTTTCAGCGTCGCTTTCAGATACTCAGCTGTGAAGAAGCAGAGCTACCATTCTGCCTGAGACAACCTGCTTTGCTTTAAATTATTCTGGCCTGGGTTACAAGGGCCAGTCACAGGTATTCAAGTGAAAGGCTTACTTGCTGTCTCTTTAGAATGCTTCAGCAATTTTTTTTCAATTTTCAATTAAGCACCTATTATTCTGTGATCAAATGTACTTGCAGGACTCAGATGTATGGCTGGCAGTGACAATAATAATTAGAAGTTCCCAGAGTTCCTTTTCTCTGATGAAGTAGGGTGAAATCAGCTAATACCAACTGAACTTGATAGAAAGTTTGTTGGCAGGAGATGGGTGCACCGAAATATTTTGCTTTTTCGTATATTATAAAAGAAACTAGTTCAGGGGCCAGCTATGGGACTGCTCATTTTAATCACAATTAAGTTCATCAAGAGGGTCCTTCTGCTGGCAACTTTCTGGAGCTGGCCTCAATGATTTCCTTGCAACCAGACAAAGGACTTCCTTCAGATGAGTGAAATCATATGCTATTTCTCTCTTTTCTCACTGGTCTATTTTATACACACACACACACACACACACACACACACACACACACACACACACACAACATTTCTTTTCCCATTCATTTATTGGGCTGCTTCCATAATTTGGAATTGTAAATAATGCTACAATAAACATAGGGATGCATATCATTCTTTCTCCTATCAAATATACATTTTTTTATATTGGAGAAGCTAGACTTTATTCTTTTTACACTTAAGTTTTTTAAAACTTTTATTCAAATTCCAGTTAGTTAACAAACAATGTAATATTAGTTTCAAGTATAAAATATAGTGATCCAACACTTCCATACAACATCCTGTGGTCATTACAATGCACTCCTTAGTCCTTATTACCTATTTATGCCGTTCTTCCTACCCCCCTCCTCTCTGGTAACCATTCGTATGTTCTCTGTAGTTTAATTGTCTGTTTCTAGGTTTGTCTGCCTCTTTTTTCCCCTTTGCTAACTTGTTTCATCTCTTAAATTCCACATATGAGTGAAATCACATGGATTTGTCTTTCTCTGACTTATCTCACTTAGCATTATACTCTCTAGCGCCACCCATGTCGTTGCATGTGCAAGATTTCATTCCTTTTGATGGATGAGTAATATTCCATTGTATACATATACCACACCCATCAACTGATCAATGGATAAGGAAAAACAAAAAGAAATTATTCATTTTTTGCGTGTTGAGTTTTATAAATTCTTTATATATTTTGGACACTAATCCTTTGTCAAGTATATCATTAGCAAATATCTTCTCCCAGGTTGTCTTTTAGTTTTGTTGATTGTTTCCTTTGCTGTGCAGAAGGTTTTTATTTTGATTTGTCCCAATAGTTTATTTTTGTTTTTGTTTCTCTTGCCTCAGAAGACATATCTAGAAAAATGTTGCTATGACAGATATCATAGACATTACTCTCTTATAGGAATTTTTATGGTTTCAGGTCTCATATTTAAGTCCTTAATCCATTTTGGGTTTATTTTTGTGTATGGAGAACTTTTTTTTTATTAAATGTTTTGTGTTGACTTACATTTGATTGTGCAAAGCTGGAGATTCAGTAGGTAAATACATCTGGTCTCCCTTGCTCTTCTTGCTTCAACTTCACTGGTCTTTTTTATTCCCTTGAATTCCTCACATTTTTTCATGGTGTTTATTTTTCATGGAATGCTCTTTCTTATCCTTTTCAACTACGTCACTTCTGGTTTTCCTTCTGTTCTCCTAAGGTGTCATTCCCTTCAAGAAACCTTCATTGGTTTTCTGACTATTATAACATTATGATAACATTCCAAATATAGGATTTCACCCATATGGGAAATATATCCTCCTTTATATGTCCTGGTTGTGATTTAATATTTCTTTCTGTGGTTATTTGATTAACATCTGTCTTCTCTACTAGTCTAAGCAATGGGCTTAGAATATGATAAGCATTGAATAAATATTTGTTGAGTGAGTAAATGGTTGAATGAAAAACAGGACCATAGTCCTATAGTGTCATTACAGTGAATCAACTTAGCCAGGATCTTTATGATTATTTAATAATCACAGGGAACAACTTAGCAAATTGGTACATGCCAGTCAGGCCCAGAAGGAGAAACATCCCTGCAGTGGGACATGGATGCCTCAAGGGTTATTAAAGGTAACTCTCTGAGAGGCAAAGAAAAGGGAGAGGCTCTGAGAAAGAAAGGTCAGTGGCTCTGGTGAAACCATTTGAATTCCTACCCACTGATAGGAACAGTTCTAGTTAGCTGCTACTGCTTGAGGGCTTCTAAGCACCTAGAATTTTGTGTATCCAATATAGATTTTGAAAAGAAAGGGATTACAGCAGGTTGGAGTGCAAACCTCCAAAAGAGATTCACAGAAGCCGTGAAAATGAATCAAAGCTTGTATGAGGGTGGATCAAAGGTTTCTTTATTCTAACTGCAAGGGCTAATAAATATAGATGAAATGTATTAGAGACTGCAATGGGAGAATGATGCAAAATTACAATGAAATTGAAAAATATTCATAAGGAAGTTGGGGGTCAAGCATCCAGAGGCAGCAAGAGTGTGTGGTAATTGTGGCCACAGTAGCTGCATATTAATCAGACTATTCCTGTAATAAAGTATTGAATAGAGATGGGGTCTCTATTGTTAACTGTTTTCTAAATCTAGTTTTTCAGTCTTCCTGTGGACAGTGTGATCTTCCTAGTAACCTTCCTGGCAACATTCCAATAAATTATTTTTCTGTTTGCTCAGAATCAATTCATATTGCTTGTAAATAAGGAATCTTGCCCTATGAAACGTGACAGAAAAATCTAGGAAAAGGCTCTGTCTGGTGGACTCCCTGAATGAACACCAAACCAAATGCAGTGTTCTGAAATGGCTACAGGTGGGAAAGTGGGAATGCTCTTGGCAGACCGGCAAAACTTCAGCATGCAGAAATTCCACAACAAACTTCTTGCAAGGTTTCCTCTGTGGCATGATAGTTTTTTTTTGGAGATAAGTCTTCATGAGACCCACTAGAGTGCTGGAGTCCCAAAAATCCTGCTTCCCAAAGTTGAAGGGATCATCGAATTCAGTGGTTTTCCATGGGGCAATTTTACCGCCCAAGGGACCCTTGCCAGTGTCTATGTACATTTTTGATGTCACAACTAAAGAAGAGGGTTGGTACTGACCTCTAGTGAGTAGAGACCAAGGATGTTGCAGAACATTCTGTAACACACAAGAAAGCCCTGATAACAGAGAATTATCTAGCCAAATTGTCTGGTCAATGTGTCACTATTGAGAAATCCTGGTCTAAATAATGTGCTTGAAACTCTCTTGTTTCTTAAGAAAACTTTGTATTGGAAAAAGGCTTTGTATTAGAAAATGTTAACTTCATATTTTGAGGTGGCATATAGAACTGCATTGTCCAGTAGAGTAGAAATTAGCTATCGAACACCTGAAATATGAACAGTCTGAATTGAGATATGCATGTGTGAAATACACTCTGGGTTTCTTAGTATGTAAAAAATGTAGAATATATCATAATTTAAAACTATTGTATACATGTTGAAATTATAATTTTGAAATATTGGATATAATAAGTTATTAAAATTAATTCTACCTATTTCATTTTACTTGTTTTTTCCTATGTGGTTACTAGAAAATTTAAGTTATATATGTGGCTCATATTATATTTCCTTTGGACAACACTGGAGAAGCTAGTGAATTAGAGATTTTGGACAGACGATATTCTGCTCATATTGAAAAGAACAAAAGCTAAAAAGAAATAATCTTTCATTTATTCCTTCATGTCTACACATGCTATATGCTAATCATTGCACATGTTAAAGATAACTATCTCTTCCTTTGTGAAGAATTCATAGTCTATTAAAGAAGTGAGAGAGTTAATAAAAGGGATTGCAGAAAAAATTGTATACTGTTGTGTATATATAGAAAAAAGTGTGCTACATAGAGGAGTCAGGGAATATGCCTACAGAGAGGTGATGAAGATTCATTAGGATCTGTCCTTTGACATCTTTGAGTATTATCTGGAACTTACCACCTGGAATGTGATTTTCACCTCTCTTGGCAAGCTAACACCCTGCCTATACTGAGCTGAATGACTGAACTTCCTGACAGCAGTATAGCCCAAAGTGATTTTGAACTTCTAAAGGTCTTGGTTTAGGACCTGACTTGGGAGCAGTATGCCTGGTGATTTTCAATTTCTAAAAGTCTTGATTTGTTGATCTTAATAGGTACTTCATAATATAGGTCTTCCCAGGGCTTTCCCATTCTATCTCTTGTAAAGTACATGAAATATGGAAATAGAAGTATACAGATATGCTTATTAAATGCAAGAATGACCATTCTGAAGGTCATTCAATTAAGTCCTGCTTGTAATTCTTTCTTGGATTTACAGGAAAATACAGTAACACACAGGCTTTATATTAATTTCTTCATTAAATGATCTAACTGTGGACTCTGTCCACCCTGGTCCTTTGCACGTCATGTTCTTTTTGCATTTTCCACACTGCCTTTTGCATGGGTAACTCCTGGTTAGACTTTAGATTTCAGTTTCAATGCTTTCGTCTGGTAAGCCATCTTTGACAACTGCCACCCTACAAGATTATGCGTTCCTTCTCCCAGAGCACTGTTGGTCTCTTTTAACCGTCCTTCTCACAGTGTACTTCAATGCCAATTCAGTGTCCTGTCTTCTTCATTAGACTGTGAGCTCTAAATGGATGTTTCTGTATCTGGTTTGCTCACCCTTATGTTCTTAGCATTCAGCTCCAAGTGTGACACATAGTATGCCTTAGGTTAGGTTCCCCAGAAGCAGACACCAGGGTAAGGTTTTGTGTGCAGATGAATTTTATTAGAGAGTGATCCCAGGAGAAAGAAAGTGGGGGGAACAAGACAGGGAAGGGGCAGAAGCCCAACACAGGTGTCATTTCAGGTGGTGTCTCCCCTGGTGGGAGAATGAAGCAAGCCTCATCCTGATCTCACTGAGAACCCTGGAATCTTACACCTCCTATTTTTCCCAGCCCAAGTAGAGTTAGCTTTTCATTAGTCAGTCATTGGAAGTAAGCACCCTTGGGGGACATAAACTCATAAGCTCTTTTGGTTTTCTGCCCTTGCAGAAAAAGCAGACCAAGTGATTTGCAGAGCCCAAGGAGGTTTTATAAAGAGGACTGCAGGGGCAGACAATTAAAAGCAAAAACACAGATATTTGAGAAGGGGTATATAGAAATTGAAAGGGAACCTGAGGAATCCAAATGGATCAGAGACAACGTAGGCTACATAGTAAATGCTAAAAGCATTTTGTTGGATGGGTAATTTTAAACTCCTCTTTCAGACTGACTGGCAATAGCACAATTAATCCAAGCAGTTATGTGGATATTTATGCTTAACATAATTGACAAAAGTAGCAAATATGGGATTATGCCTTGCTAATTGTGGAACTGAGGAAATTTGTATGTCATTTTGTATAGAATGAGTATCAGCAGTTGGTTGATCTACCCGAATACAGTTTTAAAAGAAGCTTGGATGAACATATTAATCATGAATCTACAATGTGTATTTGAGGGGGAAGTCAGGAGCTTTCAAAAAATTTTTTTGATATTTTAGCTGGTTTTGAAAAAAGAAGCTACAATCTTCATCTATAAATCTTGATACAGCAGTTATAGAACTATTTTGTTTGCCAAACTGGTAGCTGAATGCATTATGGTATTACTTACAGATATGACCAGTGTAGAAATTAACCAAGTATGGCAATGATTCATAATTACAATAATTGTAAAAAAATAAGTAATGATATGTCATCTTACTCTGATCTCAGGGCTGAATAGAAAACCCTGCTGAATGAAATCTTTGATCAGTATTTCTTAATTTATATGCCAACTGTAATGCTTCTCTTGAATTTATGGCATGGTGTTGCAGCTGGTAGAGGGATCATTATGCATCATGGAGACAGTTCAGTCTCACTAGGATGGCTTCTGATGGAGATTTACACTCCTGGAGTTTGTCTTTAAACCCAAGTGCATAACAAAATATAAATCAATTTACTATGGAAAAAAGAAAGTCATAAGGGAGTGATCAATGTAGTGAAGACTATAGAATGAATGATTTCAGATCGAGTAAATGATGTTTCCTGTAGCAGGAATCTTATTTTTATTTATCTTTTAAATGGTTATTTATGTTGAGAGAGAGAGAGAGGAGAGCATGCAAATGGGGGAAGGGCAGAGAGGGAGGGAGAGAGAGAGAGAAAATCCCAAGCCTCTCCTGGGGCCTGAACCCACAAACTGAACCATGAGATCATGACCTGAGCTGAAACCAAGCATCAGTTGCTTAACTGACTGAGCCACCCCAGTGTCATAGGAATTTTATTTTTAATACTTTTCACAGATACCAGCACTGTGCATGATTATTTACAGCCATACTGACTGTAACTTTTCATTTTATTGCTTTAACAAAGTAAACTCTTTTCACAAAATGGAAATTAAAATTGGGATAAATTGAGGGGAAAGTAATTCCATCTGGGAGGAATCGCTGACATCATCTCAGATTTTGTCTTTACTTTTCTACATCCTTGTTAATGAGTGAATAAACTATTTTATCAGAAGCGTGTTAGAGAATACATATTGATACATATTCCATATTATCTTCAATGTTCCATTAATCTGGTTGTGGAGGAACACAGCCTACAATAATAAAAAAGGAACATTTACTCACTCCAGGTAAAATTATGTCACAGTCTTATATGACAGAAACATTAAAGTTTGTATATTTATAGCAGTGAACTAGTTCTTTAATTAAAAACACAAGAAATTATGAAATCAGGTAATACGAAAGAACAGCATGTGTATAGGATCGGTACATTTAAAAAATAACTTCAATCAATGAAACAAACTTTAGACTTTACACAGGTAAAGAATTAGAGAAATGGACAAGAATTTTGAGTAATTCACTTTGAAAACAGCAAAGAGAGATGGATATCAAGTACGAAGCAGCAGTAGAGAGCTTTGGAAATAAATTAGGAGCGTTCAGCACATGCTTACTAAGATTTCTGGAGGAAGAGAATGGAGAGAATGTTGAAGAAACAACATCTGCAACATTAGTGGCAGGAACAAAGGCAGAGAACTCCAGATGGAAGGGCACTGTAAATAAGGGTTGGGATAAAAACACGTACACCCTGTACTTGGTATTGAAACAGCAGAACATCAACAGAAAAAGGAATGAAAAGTACCACAGAGAAAGGATAGACTACCTAGAATGTCAATTAATGTGACAACTGACTTCACATCATTAACAAAGAGATGCCAGAAACAATGATGGCATGTCTCGAAAGGAGTGAGGGAAAATATCTGATAACTTAACATTTTACATCCAGCTAGATTATCATGAAAGACAGAGGACAGCAGAAGATAGACATTTGAGACCCAATGACTAGGAGAGTTTTCAGCTACAGTTTCTCATTGAAAGAAATACTTAATTGTTTTCTTCAGCAAGAAGAATGTTAATCTCTGAGGAGAGTGAGTACAAGAAATTAAATACATGAGCACAGAAACTAAATATGAAATTTTGATAGAATTAATTAACTACTGGATATAACAACAATGCAAAACAAATATGTGTGAATAAAAAGGAAAAGAGTTATTCTAGAAAGCAATGGAAGTATTATTCTAGGAAGCACCAGAGCACCTTGTCTTGTGAAAAATTAAAGGGTGTTGAGGTCAGCATCATTTTCGAAAGGAAGAAAGGAAGCTTGAATAGCTTCAAACTCAGAAAAACCAAGACCCAAATAAATATGTTAAACCACTTAAGTGTAACTTCTGTTTTTCTCCAACAGAGACAGAAGACAAGGAAATAACCAAACCTTTTTTTTTTTAAGTAACAAAATGCTATAAAAGAGAAAGGGAAAAATAGGATGGTAAAGAAAGAGAGTAGCTTACAACACAATACCTACTGATTCCTCTGGTGACAGCTTCAGTTCTTCTCAGTTTTGTCTAGGAAGGTATAGAAATAAGAACATGGGATTTCACATATCAGCATGTTTTCAGTCATCTTGGTAGCTCTTCCTGACTCTGGTCATTGCACTAGAGAAATGCTTTTAGTATCTCTCTATGATCCTACTTAAAGATTCACTGTCCATTTTCACTTCTCAGTGGAATCTGAAATTAAGACAAGAGGACTTGGTGGAGGCCTCATATTCTCTTTCATCCACCTTTCTTTTCCATCTCACCTCTCCCCCTGGGATTTTCAGTCAGTTTCCCAGGAAAGTGATGCAAATTAAACCATCTATGGGGGCATATTCTTTGAATCGTAAATCAGATCACTTGATCTCATAAGTACCGGTTCCTATATGGGAATATGGAATCATGTATTCTTATTAGAGGTGAAAACAGAGCAATATTGGACTTTACAGAAAGAAAATAAAAGTATACTAACTTGTTAATATGAAAGAAAGATAAAACATACCTATTTTCTAGATGATCAGTAACTGAAATATTGAGCAATCAGTTATTCAGCCAAGGTACTATAGAGATATATTTACCCATGTATAGGACTTTCATCTCAACATACTATTTAATATCATGAGACTTGACTGAAAAAAATAATATCCTCTTTTCAAACTAGCAAAATTTTAATTTATTACATTTTACTGATTGTGAGATTAGGCATATTTTGGTAGGAACTATGGATAGAAAAGAAAAAGGGCGCCTGGGTGGCTCAGTCGGTTAAGCGTCTGACTTCAGCTGAGGTCATGATCTCACGGTTCCTGAGTTCAAGCCCCGTGTCAGGCTCTGTGCTGACAGCTAGCTCAGAGCCTGGAGCCTGCTTCAGATTCTGTATCTCCCTCTCTCTCTGACTCTCCCCTGCTCACACACACACACTCTCTCTCTCTCTCTCAGAAATAAATAAAAAACATTTAAAACATTAAAAAAAGAAAAGATACTACTTGAGACAACCACTATTAAAATTTTGCAGTTTTTTTTTTCTTTCAGTCTTTTGTTTATGTAAAAATGTTGACTCTTCCTTTTAAAAACAAATTTTATCTTTAGTGGGTTTCTGTATTATATTTGGAATCCTCAGTGACAAGACTATGATACGCATGCAGTGAATGAATGGATGCATGCATGCATGTATAAATAAATGGAGTCATGGATAAGTGAATAGAATGTGAATGCAGTTCATCAGGGGTAAAATCATGTATTCAAATTCAGGGCTCAATCACAGAGACCCTGGTACACAAAGGATGGAATGCAAAAAAGTATGAAGGTGGGTCATGGGTGGAATAATCTAAATGTCAAGAAATAACAATATCCATTTGACTCTGAAAATAGTAACAACCAATCCCAAATACAAAATTCATGCTTTGGGGAAAAATAGAGTGATTTTTAGATGAATACTAATGTCATCTATATCATCTCTGTGCACCTCACCTTGGAATTACACATGACATTTGCAGGGAATGTAGCTATAATTAGGTAGTTTCCCCATTCTGTGGTATAAGTCTTCATTTTACATTATAAAATGACACCATTGCATATAATATAAAGGATATTTGAGTTAAGCTGGGCTTCTCAGATTCTTCTTCTCTCCTCCAGCTTTGAGATATAAGTGACATACAACCTTGTGTAAATTTAACTTGTACAACATGATTATTTGAAATATGTTGAATATATATATATATATATGTATAATTAAGTTTATTTATTTATTTTGAGAGATCCAGAGACAGTGCCAGCAGGGGAGGGACAGAGAGAGAGGGAGAGAGGGAGAATCCCAAACAGGCTCTGCACTACCAGCTGTGGAGCCTCACACCGGGTTCAAACCCACAAACTGTAAAATCAGGACTTAAGCCGAAACCAAGAGCTGATGGCTTAACCAACCATCATCACCTCACATATTCATATTTTTTGGTATGTGAGCTGAGAACTTTTAAGCCTTATTCTCAGCACTTTCAAGTATATAATATAGCATTGTTAACTATAGCCACACTGTAGTCACAATATGTACTGGTATACATTACATCCCCAGAATATATTCATCTTATAACCAGATGTTTGTGCCCTTTGACCACCTTCATTCATTTCTAACCCCCTCCCACACACCCTCTCAATCCTGGTGACCACCAATCTGCATTCTCTTTCTGTGAGTATGGTATTTTAGTTTCTACATATAAGTGGGATTATACAGTATTTGTCTTCTCTGATTTATTTCCCTTAGCATAATGCCCTCAGCTTTCATCCATGTTGTTGCAAAAGACAGGATTACTTTTATTTTTTTAGGACTACATCTATTTCACTGTATACATAGAGCATATATTTTTTATTTATTCATCTGTAAATAGACAATTAGGTTGTTTCCATGTCTTGGCTATTGTAAATAATGCTGCAGTGAATATGGGGGTGCAGGTATTTCTTTTAGATAGTGATTTTATGTCCTTATACACTCAGAAGTGGAGTTTGTTGGATCATATGGTAGTTCTATTTTTAATTTTCTGAGAAACCTCCATACTGTTTTCCGTAGAGGCTGCACCAATTTACATTCCCACCCATAGTGCACAAATGTTTCCTTTTATATACTTCCTTGCCTACACTTGCTATTTATTATCTTTTTGACAATAACCATTGTAACTTGTATAAGGTAGTATCTCATTGTGGTTTTGATTTTTGTTTCCCTGATTATGATTAATAATATTGAGCACCTTTTTATGTACCTGTTGGTCATTTGAGTATCTTCTTTGAAATAATGTCTACTTGGATCCTTTGTCCACTTTTAAAATAGATTATTTGTTGGGCACCTGGGTGGCTCAGTCAGTAAGGCATCCGACTTCAGCTCAGGTCATGATCTCGCAGGTTTGTGAGTTTGAGTCCTGTGTGGGGCTCTGTGCTGACAACTCAGAGCCTGGAGCTTGCTTCAGTTTCTGTGTCTTCCTCTCTCTCTCTGTCTGCCCCTCCCATACTCAAACTCTGTCTCTGTCTCTCAAAAAAAAAAAATAAATTTTTTTTAAAATTTAAAGCAGATTATTTCTTTTTTTGCCATTGAGTTGCCTACCTTATATAACATGGATATCAACTGCTAGTTAGATATGTACTTTGGAAATATTTTCTCTCATTCTGGAAGTTGCCTTTTCATTTGTGGATTGTTTTTTGTTTCTGTTTTTGCTTTGCTATGCTGAAGCTTTTTAGTTTGTTGTAGTCCCATTTGTATATTTTTGCCTTAGTTATTTGTACTTTTGGTGTGATATCCAAATTTTCATTGCTAAAACCAATCTAAGAAGCTTCTCCCCTATCTTTTCTACTAGGAGTTTTCTAGTTTCAGGTATTACAGTAAGTGCTTAAGCTATTTGAGTTTTTGAGAGCTGGGCTTTTTTTAAAAAATTGATTTCTTCTTTAACTCATTGATCAGGAATGTGTTATTTAATTACTATAAATCCAGGTATTTGTGAATTTTCCAATGTTATTGACATTTAGTTTCATACCACTGTACCCGGAAAAGTTATGATGTAATTTCTACCCTTTTGAATATGTTGAAACTTGTTTTGTGGCCTTTCATATGATCTGTTCTAGCAAATGTTCTATATGCTTGAGAAAAATGTGTGTTCTCTTGCTGTTGGATAGAATGTTCTGTATATGTCTCCCAACTTCTCTTGGTCTATAGTGTTGTTCAAATCTACTGCTTCCTGATTGGTTCTCTGTTTGGATGATCTATCCATTGTTGGGAGTGTGATATTAAAGTCCTCAACTATTATTGCATTGTTGTTTATTTCTCCTTTTAGTTCTGCTAGTATTTTCTTTATATGTTTACATGTTCCAATGTTAGGTATATAAATATTTATAATTGTTTTTTTCTTCTTGGTGGATTGACCTTTCTATAATTATATAATGACCTTCTTTGTTCCTTTTGACCATTTTTAGCTTAAAGTCTGCTTTCTTTTGATTACCATTTATTTGAAATATCTTTTTTCATCCCTTTATTCACAAGCTATGAGTGTCCTTACAGTTGAAGTGAGTCTTTTGTAGGCAGCATATTGTTGGGTCTTGTTCTTTTTATCCATTCAGCCATTCTATATTTTGATCAAATAATTTAACCCATTTATATTTAAAATAATTATTGATAGATAAGACTTACTATTGCCACTTTGTTAATTGTTTTCTACCTGCTTTGTAGGTCCTTTGTAGGTTTTTTGTTTCCTGTCTTGCTGTTTTCCTTTGTGATTTAATGACTTCTCCTATCAGTATGGTTTGACTCTTTTATCTTAATCTTTTAAGTGCCTACTACAGGCTTGTCTTGTGTGATTACTATAATGCTTACATAAAATAGCTTATATTTATAATATCCTGTTTTAAGCTGATAACAACTTACTCAATAGCACACAGAAACTTTATCCTTTTACTTTTTCACCACTCACATATTAGGTATTGATGTTACAGTTTACATCTCTTTTTATATCATGTAACAAATTATTGTAATAACAAATATTATTGTAATAACAAACAATAACAAATTATTGTAGTTATGGTTAATTTTAATGTTTGATTTTAACTTTTTAACTAAAGTTGAGGTGATTTATATGCCACCATTATAATATTAGAGAATCTGAGTTTGGCTATATATTTATTATTCTTAATGAGTTTCACACATTTATGTTTTGTGAAGGTAATTAGCATTATTTTATTGAATAATTGAAAATGATGCTTTAGTGTTTCTCTTTCGACAGGTCTAGTGGTAATGAACTCCCTCAGCTTTTTTTGTGAAAATTTCTCTCTTTTTCATTTCTAAAGGACAGGTTTCTTGGGTATAGTATTCTTGATTGGCAAGTTTTGTTTTTGTTTTTGTTTTCCCCCCAATATTTTGAATATATCATCCAACACTCTCCTGGCCTGCAAAATTTCCATTGAGAAAAATGCTAATAGTCATGAGAGTTTCCTTTGTATGTGACTTGTCACCTTTTTCCTTGCTGCTTTCATAATTCCTTGTCTTTGGTTTTTGACAATTTAATTATAACGTATCTTGGTGTAGCCCTTTTTGTACTTAACCTATATTGGGTCTTTTGGTCTCATGAATCTGGATGTCCATCTCTGCATGTTTGGGAAATTTCAGTCATTTTTGCTATAATAAACTTTTTATCCTTTTCTCTTTCTCTTTTCTTTTATGTTAGGTAGTTAACTAAGGACCTAGAACACTATTGGATAATCTTAACAAATGTGATTGAATAAAATCTCTAGTATCATGCCATAGTCTTCCTTCCTCCCTATTGTTGGTGCTATTAGAAAGAAAATCAGCTGAAGATATGATTGACTTCTACATCAATATTGCTGATGACATAAATTGCATGTAGTTAATATCAGTGTTGAATAAATCAGAATGAAAATTGACCATGAGAAATTGGACTGTGGGTCAAAGTGATGCATATGAAATATAATTTTAAAAACTTATTTTTGGAGGAAAATATCAATAGTACAGTACAATACAAATATGGGCTGGGGAAGACTTGAGGACAATTCATGTGAAAAATGTGGATTTTGTAAGCCGTCTGGTCACCACAATCTGATACTGTGTATTGATTTTTGAAAAAGCAAATATGATCTTAGGAAATAGAAATATTATATTACATTAGGAAGTGTGCCTAAGACTTGTTTGTTTGAACTTAAAGAAAAACATCTGAATTGCAATGATGTCCAGCCTGAAATGAAATAATTCTTCCTGAAGCAGTGAGCTATGAACTCATAGGGTTCAAGTGAAACCTGGAAGTTCATGTGAGAAGGATAAAATTCATTTAGTAGAAAGGTTGAACAACATGACCTAAAGGATTGTTTTAGTTCTAAGGTCCTAAGATTTGAGTGGAAATTCCTTGAGTTTCAGTTTATGTCATCTATAAAATGAGAGGGTTTTCAGAGCAATTAAGGTATATCTAATAAAGTTTTGTGCAAAAATATTGGACATGTTTAGACAAGTTCAAAATGAGCAAAACCCATGGTCTATCACAATTAAAGATTTTCTAAATGATGGTATTATTTTAATTTTTATTGTCATTTAATTAATGTACTGGTTTTGTGACTTTAACCAGAGTGACATGGAATTTTTCAGTAGAATGATTCACTCAGTTCTTTTGTTTTAAAAGACGTAACAAAATTTTTTTATTTTATTTTTTTCTAATTTGAGAATGTTTAGGTTTCCTCATACCATCAGGCAACTAGGAATCCCAGTTTTCTAGTCCTCAGGTAGATCTTGAAAGAAAAACTGAAACCAAAGACATCAGGCTCTTATTATTATTATTTTTTTATGTTTATTTATTTTTGAGACAGAGAGAACACGAGCTGGGGAGGTGCAGAAAGAGGGAGACACAGAATCTGAAACAGGCTTCAGGCTCTGAGCTGTCAGTACAGGTCCTAATGCAAGGCTCGAACCCACAGACCTCAAGATCATGACCTGAGCCGAAGTTAGACACTTAACCGTCTGAGCCACCCAGGCACCCTGACATCAGGCTCTTCTAAAAAGGCCTTTTCAGACTGGTCTCATGAAATAGGACTGGAATTCTCCAGAACAGGAATTCTTAAAGTACAATCCTTGGGCCCCTGGGGTACTCAAGGCCCTTTCAGGAAGTCAATGAGGTTGTAACTATTTTTTAAAATATTTTATTTTATTTAAGTTTATTTATTTTGAGAAAGAGAGTTTGCATGTGAGCAAGGGGGCAGAGATAGAAGGAGAAACAACATCCCAAGCATGCTTCTTACTGTCAGCATGGAGCCTGACATGGAGCTTGAACTCACAAACTGTGAGATCATGACCAGAGCCGAAACTAAGAATTGGACAATTAACCAACTGGGCCACACAGGTGCCCCTAAAACTATTTTTATAATAATATAAGACAATGTCTGCATGTTGCATTGCATTGATATTATGGTGGTATTATAAAATCTGTGGTGTATAAAACTAAGTACAAATCAAGGCAGTTCCATCAAAGTATATTAGTAATCATGTATTCTTCATTGCTGCACGCTCAAAAATTTCAATTTACTTAAGAATGTCCTTTATGAAGCAGTAAAATTGTTAATCTTATGAAATCACTCTAGAGTATACTTTTTAAATATTCAGAGTGACACAATGGGAAGTATGCATAAAGCACTTGTATACTTTGAGTTTCAAAGCTGTTTTCATGGAACTTAGAAATTCCATTTTTACTTGAAAAATCTATTATAGTTTTCTAAATATGGTTATTTAGACAAAGCTGTCAGTCAAGTTTTCAAGTGAAAATTAGAATTTTAGAAAATGTAGAAAACTTGACATTCTTTTTTCCAAAAGTTTTTGATGAGATCAGTGGTGATATTAACAAATATTATTTTTTGGTATTGTATAATAAAATCTGTCAAAATTTTGAAGATCTGCGTAGCTCAGTGGACCAGTATGCTCCAAATGACTATGTTACAAAATCACTTATGTTAAAAGATCCGTTCAGAGGACAAGAAACACCAACAATGTAACATCACAGAGTATGCAAAGTTCACTGAGATTGTTTCAGATTCCTTACTCTAATTTCCCTTTAAGTAATTACCTCTTGTTGAGTTTTGACATAGCATCAAATAAGAAAATCCACAAATATTTGAAAAGGCTATGAAAATGCTCCTGTCTTTCCAACTACATAGTTTTGTGAGGCCTAATTTTCTTCCTATACTTTGGTCCCGAAACCGCATGGCATTGGACAGTGCAGAAGCTGATACGAGAATATAGCTGTATTCTATGAGGCTGGACACTAAAAAGATGTGCAAAAATGTAAAACATGCTACTTTTCTTCATTTTTTGTTTGTTTTGGGAAATACAGTTATTTTTAGATAACAAAATAGATAAGTAGATATAACATGAAATATGTTATCTATGCCAACTAATAAATGTATCTTGAAAGAAATTAATAAGTTTTCTCAGCTTTAATTTCTAATACTACAAATATTGATAGGTCCAAAAATAAAGTTTTTGGATTTCCTTGATAATTTTAAGTGTAAAGAAACTAAGAATATGCAGGGGCTGCAAAAGACAATTAGAATTGACTCTTTTTGCCATGACATACCCTTTTTTTGACTTTGCTCATGGCCTTAAAATAAGTTGCTAAAGCTGAGGTCTTGATCACTGTAAAAAGCTTCACTAAGTTTTCTCCAAATCCATGAACCTCACTGCCCTGAGTAAATCCCCTTTGGGAAATTACAGCTTGTGCTTGAAAGTCCTCTCAGCCTTTCTTTGATGTGAAATAGATCATTTCAGTGGTTGCATTTCCGTATGGGTGAAATGATCCTTACATCAGCCCCCTGCTGTGGGAGCCATTATCAACCTGGAAATGGAAAACAAAGTCAAAAATAGGGTACAAATGTGACCTAGTAAGAAAAAAAAGTTGAATGAAAACTCAAACTTGAATTATTAAGGGATGGCTATCTTTAGAAAGACCTAACTTTAAAATGAAAACATACAGATTTCCTTTAATACATACTTTCCTCTGGGCAGGTAAATGCTTTGTCCTGCTCCATCACTACGTAGAGAATCTTAAACCTAATGAATAGAAGTCATAGTCACTTAATGAGCCATTAAAAATGGCTTCATGCTTCTAAAAGTATAATGTAAGTCAAGAGGATAATATTATTTGATTTATAATAATTAGATTCACAGGAAACTTTCTTTGGAAATCTCTTTACTAAATGATCTACAAATGATGTATATGTAAGAGTAGAATACAAACTTTACACAGTGTCTTTAGTCATTGACAATGATTTTATTTTATTAAAAATATTTTTAATGTTTATTTATCTTTGAGCGAGAGAGAGGGGGCCGTGGAGGGGCAGAGAGAGGTGGAGACACAGAGTCCGAACAGGCTTTAGGCTCTGAGCTGTCAGCACAGAGCTTGATGCAGGGCTTGAACTCACGAGCTGTTGGACCATGACCTGAGTGCAAGTCAGGTTCTTAACCTACTGAGACACCCAGGCACCTTGACAATGATTTTAAAATGAGGTTGCTCAGAATGGCTTTTCTGGCTATTGAAATGATTTCTCACATATTGGAAATTTCATTAAACTATAAATTATGGAAGAAATGTAATGACTTTTTCTTGAGAAATTACATGAATACTCAAATATTATTAATGCTAATGACTGGCTAAAAGTCAAAATTATAAACCAAGTTGTGGCAAAAGCCTATGCTTATGATTAACATTCTATCAAATTTACTTTTAATTAATTCAGGTACTACATACTGAGACTTCCTTATAAGTTATAAGCCCTAACTTTCAACTAAGGAGCTATTATTGTACAGCTACAAAATTAATAACAATAGGTAGCATTGATTGAGTGCGTGCTATGTATGCAAGGTACTACTCTAAGCACTATATATGGTTTTATTTAATTCTTTCAGTGAACACTAAGAAGCTTATACCATTGTTATATTCTCTTTAAAGATAAAGAAGCAGGTTCTTAAAGGCCCAGAAACACAAAGCCAATAAAGTATAGTGATAATTAGAACTCAAGCAAAAAATTTAAAGGTGAACTACCATAAGATCCAGCAATCTCACCTGAATATATATCTGAAAGAAATGATATCACTATCTTGAAGAGATATCTGTACCCCCATATGTTTTACATTATTCACAAAAGCCAAGACATGGAAACAATCCAAATGTCCATCAGTGGATGAATGGATAAAGAGAATGTGGTATTTATTTATATTTAACAGAATAACATTTATCCCTTAAAAGGAAGGAAATCTTACCTTTTACGGCAACATGGATGAACTCTGAGGGCATTATGCTAAGTGAAATAAGTCAGACACAGTAAGACAAATGCTGTATGATCTCACTTATATGTGGAATCTGAAAAAAGCTGAATTCATAGAAACAGATAGCAGATTGGTGATTACCAAGGGCTGGAGGTGGGAAATGTGGAGATGTTGGCCTAAGGGTAACAAACTTCCAATTATAAGATGAATAATTCTGGAGATGTAATCTACAGGGTGACTATAGTTAACAATGCTGTATTATATGCTGGAAGGTTGCCATAAGAGAAAATCTTGATGCTTTCATCACACAAATTCACAAAAATTGTGAATATGTTTGCTGATGGAGAGGTTTACTAACTTTATTGAGGTAATTATTTCACAATATTTCACAGTATGTATGTATATGAAATCACTACATTGTAAACCTTATACTTACACAATGATATATGTCAATATGATCATGAGTTTACAAATATCACTTTGAGACCCTGATACATTTTTTGACATATATCAAAAGTGGAATTGCTGGATCACATGTTATTTCTTTGTGTAACTTTTTTGAGGAACTGCCATATTTTTTTTCACCATACCATGTTACATTCCTACCAGCAATACACAAGTGTTCCAATTTCTCCACATCCTCACCAACACTTGTTATTTTCTGTCTTGTTGTGTTTTTATCATAGCCATCTAATATATGTGAAGCAGTTTCATATTATGGTTTTGATTTGCATTTCTCTAATAATTAGTGACATTGAGCATTATTTTCTGTGCTTATTGGGCCAATTTATACATCTTTTTTGGAGAATGTCCCTTCAAGACCTATCCCATTGTTGAGTTGTTTGGTTTTTGTTGTTGTTGAGTTGTAGTTCTTTAAGTATTCTCTATTGTTTCCCCAACTTTGTATCTGTTTTCTCTGTTTAATTGCTCTCTCTGTAGGTGTTGGTCTCCAGAACCAGACATAGAAACAATAGCCTTAGATAGACTACTTAACTAGCCCAATGACTGTGTAAGATCAAATCCTATAATAAGCTTCTTATTATAAATGTCTCTTAGGAGGTCTGCTTCTCCGATTATACCCTGACTAATGTTAATAGTCCTTGTACAAAAGGCCCGTTAACAAAAGAAATGCAATCATTGTGTTCCATATTGTCCACAACACAGTGAGTTTGTCAGGGTCAAACTCCTGGTAATTTATGGAGTCTGGACTCATGTCCACTACCTCTGAGTTGGTGTCCTTTCTGCAGGACTATGTTGTCTTCTTTAAAGCAAGGAAAAATGTGAGTGTCTCTGCTCGTTAAAGTGTCTCAGCCTTTCCTATAACACTTCCTTCCATGAAGTGTTAAAAACTAATCACCACTTTATCAATGACATGGTTTCTGAGTCAGTCACAGGTATTTTCATTATCCTCAAGCTTACCCAGATGACCTAATTGTTGTCTAGGGCCATCCTAGCCACGTCAATCATGGCCAGTGTGAACGAAAATGAACACTTTGTCCTGCCACCATTATGAATAAACATATACATGATGTTCCAGAGTGTGATAAGCCAAAAATAACAGGGTCACCCTGTCTAGTTCTGGTCCCTAAAATAAATGAAACTTTAAGCATTTCCTCTAAATTACTCACTCCCTAGCAACCTAACGATAACCCTTTTGCACAATTGATTTCTAAGGATATGTGGTATCCTTTGTGGATATAATAACTAGATGAGAAAGTTGTTTTTCTACTGTGAATAGATTAATGTAAACTATATAATTTTGGTAACTTCACAGCTTTTTTTCCCCCTTTAAATTCATGTTGTAGGCATTTTTTTGACATGCTAATATTTCTGAAGTCTGACTTTTGCCAACTTTTTTTTTTATAAGCAAATCTCTTTTCTAAGTGCTTTGATGTCTGAGTCTTCCTCTCACATGAACACACCTTTATATTTCTTAGTATGGAAATATCTCTGCTTGTTGGTGGGAGGAATTTAAAAAAGAGAGTGCTTTTCTCTTTGATTGACTCTGTGTAACACCAATTTGGAAGCAAACTTTATACCAGTGTTCCTGGTAGTTTACTACATAAATACCCAGTGCAGGAAATGCATGTTCTAACTTGGATCATGGGGCTATGAGAAGGGAGGCTGGGACAAAGCTGAAGTCTGGAATATATGTTTTATTTCATATCCTTCATAATGTTAGAATGTAGTCTCCAGTGTCCCAACTCTATGTGTTTAAACTTGAACTCTACAGCTTATTAGCCATAATATCTTGAAAATTTTATATAAATGTTCTGTGTCTTAGTTTCTTGGTTTCCTAACTAGGGAAAACAACAGTACCAACATAATGCCACAGAGAAACTTAAGTGAAATAATGGAAACATTGAGTTTAGCATAGAATCTGTCACATAATCAGTGCTCAGTAAATTTGAGCTATACTTGTTAAGGCTTATGGTATTTTGGAGATCATTTGAAGCTGTTGGAAAAGGGTGAAAAATGGCATAATTATTTAAAAAGTGTTGTCCACATTGCTGGTGGGAGGAGTAAAAATTCAAGGAACGAAATTAAATATATGGTGAACTAAGTTTGCCTTGGAGATGGGCATCTGAGACGGTGTGTCATGTAACAAACCCCTTTTGTGACATTGGAAAGTAAAATGTTGAGAACGAGCATGAAATCTCATAATATGTCTGGAGCAGGATCAAATTTGGGATGGAGAACAATCTGGTGAATCAGAGGATGATGAGTTTAGAATCAAAGCTGATTGGTGGGGGGAAAGGAGGGTCATAGGAAATGTTTGAGATCAGTCTACACTTTGCCTTTATTGGATGATAGGAGAATGGTTTATAAATTATTCAGCTGCTCTGTAATCAGCGCAATGCAGAGTGATCCTAGTTTGGAGAATCTTTGAATGGGTCATGTAAATCCTCACATTAATTGAACACAGTAAGGAACTAGTATTGAACAATTGTCTTTATTGATAGTGAAGTTTTTAACATTTATTACAAACTTATGCATTATATATTTGTCTGCTCAGGTTTTCAGCTGAGAAAACCAAAGGTCAGTGGAGGAAATGTGTTAATTATGGCTTTTTTGATGGCAGAAAATCAAAACCCCAGTTGGAACTAGCTTAAGCAAAATGGGGAACTAATTGGCTTAAATATCCAAACCACAAAAAGGGCAGGAACAAAGCTGAGTCCCAGAGTTTTCTGGAATAAGGGACGATAGTGTTGCCAGACCCTATTCTCCTACTGACTCTTACTCTCCCTGCATTTTTCTGCATCCCAACTTCATTCTTACATATCAGCTTTTGCCATATGGCTGGGAACATATTTCTCTTACATTTCTGCAACCCCACCCAAAAGACATAGACAGTAATCTGATTAGTTTCATGTGGCCTATATGTCCATTCCTGGACCAATGAAAATGGCAGGGGTTTGGGTACTAGATTGGTTGCTTCCACTACAGCCTCAAGTTTGGAGTCAGAAGAGAGGTGTCCACCTCAGTTTCCCATAATGATTTTTATTTAAAAAGGGGAGAAAGATTAGGAACAAAAACAATAATTGCAAGACCATGGTCTTACAAATCTATAAATGATGGAGGTAGGATTTGAACCAGTTCTGTTTATGCCTTTGTCTACAAAGCCTTTGCTATTTCCCTATATGCCTCCATTGATCTAGTTAATGACCAGCAATATATAACTTGCTTCAGGACCAGAGTCGAGAGGGGATAGACTATTCCATATTGTGTTTTTTACCATCAAGAGTGATTTTCTCTCCTTCCAACTGCTACAACACAGCATTTACATCACTCTATAACACCTGTCACTTATTGATCCATGTTATTTATTCACATTACAGTGTGCATGAACTGGTGTTGTATCCTTTTTTCTCTCTTTTATTGAATAGAAAGCTCCTTAAGGAAAGGAAGTCCTGTCACTTAGCACCTAGACTAGTTCTCTTATTTAGTGCTTCATAAATATTCGGATAGTCTTCCCAAAACAGGTAGGATAGTGTTTTCAAGTAGCCGTCATATATTTGTTTGTTTTTAGTCACATGCTTGTTGAAGTATGATGTATACTAGAAAAGTGCACAAATCTTAAGTATACAGTTTGATGTAGTCTCACCAATTGGAAAACACCCAGGTAAGCAGCCTAAATCAAAACAAAACAAAACGAAAGAAAGCAAAACAGAGCTAGTAACCCCCAAAGACTCTTTCTGCCTATTGCAATCCCTACTTGCTCTAGGAATAATATAAGATGTTTGTTGTTCTTAATGATGTCTAACAAGGTATCATATCTTTTGTTTATTTTTTTTTTTAATTTTTAAACAACTTTATTGACATATGATTGACATACAAAAAGCTTTATATATTTAATGTACCCAACTGGGTGAGTTGGAAATAAGTATACATCTAGAAATACTGGGTTTTAAATACTAGATCTGTGTGGAGAGATGATCACCAAGTAGTTGGAAATTCAAGTTTACATATTAAGGTATCATATCTTTTAAATATGCTATGCAATGATATAAACTCCCTATCAATGCTCTCAGAAGGCCCCATCATATAACCTTTTGATATTTTCCTCACAAGAATCTAAAGCTATGGTATGGGGCAGAATCTAGCAAGAGATAATTCTTGCCATTTGCAACAACATGGATGGAACTAGAGTGTATTATGCTAAGTGAATGAAGTCAGTCAGAGAAAGACAAATACCATATGATTTTCCTCATATGTGGAATTTAAGAAACACAACAGATGAACATATGGGAAGGGAAGGCAAAACAATATGAAAACAGAGGAAGGCAAACCGCAAGAGACTTTTAAACACAGAGAACAAACTGAGGGTTGCTGGACAGGAGGTGGGTGGGGAGATGGGCTATATGGGTGATGGGCATTCTTAGGAGTCACTTTCTGGGATGAGTACTGGGTGTTATAAGTAAGGGATGAATCACTGTATTCTACTCCTGAAATCAATACTACACTAACTTGAATTTAAATAAATAAATTTTAAAAAAGTTTTTATTTTTATGTATTTTGAGAAGGCGAGAGAGAGAGTAAGAAAGAAGGGGAGGGGCAGAGAGAGGGAGGGAGACAGCATCCCACGCAGGCTCCACCCTGTCAGCACAGGGCCCAACGCAAGATTCAAAACCATGAACCGTGAGATCGTGACCTGAGCCAAAGTGTGAGATCATGACCTGAGCCAAAGTCAGGAGTCGGACGTTTAACCAACTGAGCCACTCAGGCGCCCCAGAATTTAAATAAATTAATTTTTTAAAAAAGAAAAAAATCTAATGAGATGTTCGGCTAAGAGTACACTGGTGAAAGGATGTAGAAGTTGTTCAGATTATCTAGCTCCTGGAATAGGCTTGCACACAGACCAAAAGAGGTTTTGCACAAAACCAGAGGTTCTCTGACCTGTTACTGAGATCTGAGGTGGCCCGATGGAAAGCAAGGCATCACCCCTGTGTTTTATCTGATTGGATGAGGGTTTTCTCAGTTTTTTTTTTTTTTTTTGGTTTCTTTCTGTGATATTTAATTTTCTTTCTTTTTAACCAATACTCTTTTTTCCTATAATCTCCTTTTTAAATTTTGTGGTACATGAAAAGACTGCTTATGGGATCTCGAGTGTTTGTTGTACAAATATAGCATCTGGATCTTCTGGATTCACCTTTATCTGTTTAGCAAGTCATCCAAGCACACTTTCTATTCTGGAAATCTTGTCTCTCTGGAAATCTTGATTCATGTTTCTTTGTTATACATGTTCCTCTTGTCATTAGGTTGGAATTAGAGAATTGTGCTTAATCCATCATTCTAATGTAAACAAAAGACCAAATATCATCTGATTTTGTTTTCTTTTCTGCATTTTCCTTATCCTTTAGATTAGTCTGACCTTCAGGTCTTACTTAATATTTGCCTATTACATGGCTTTAAATTATTTTCTGGACTATTTAATTTTTTATTTTATATATGTTTTAATTTGAGAGAGAGAGAGAGAAAGAGAGAGCATGAGTGGGGGAGAAGGGTAGAGGGAGAGACAGAGAGAGTGTGGATACCAAACAGGCTCTGTGCGTAGCACATGTAGATTCACTAGTGTGGCTTTCAAATAATGGAAACTATTATTTAGATTCTGTAATTCACATTCTGTAGAATGAAAAGATAGTGCCACACATTGTGTCCTGTTCTCAGTTTGAGAACACGGAAACCCAAAGACTTTAGACATGTTGTGCTGGGTTGTTTGTGCAAAGCTTTCTTCCTGTGCAGTGGGCTTTATGTTGTGTTTTTATAAAATATCTAGAATGGAATTCTTTAATATTTGTAGCATATTATCCCCATATATATTTCCAGTTTTTTAAAAAAAGTTTTATGTATTTTGAGAGAGAGAGAGAGAGAGCACACACACAAGAGAGAGAGAAAGAGAGAGAGAGAATCCCAAGCACACTCCACACTGTCAGCATGGAGTCTGACATGGGGCTTGAAACCATGAACCATGAGATCATGACTTGGGCTGAAATCAAGAGAGATGCTTTAACTGACTGAGCCACCCAGGCACCCCAATCCCAATTTTCTTCATTAGTCTTTCACCTTAACTGCATATTTTCTATTGATCCACAATTGTTACTGAGATTTAAAATGTCAAAGGGTCAGAAGACAAAGCAGAGCAGGAGTCAGTAGCATATTGTTATTATGCTGTGGTGCCACACAGACCTCGGTTCAAGTGTAGGCGCCAGCCTTACTAATTCTGTGGTCCTGGACAGTTTCTGTACCTAGTAGTTACTAGGACCTTGCACTTATGACTCCAAGTTCAAGGGGCTGAGGCATACTTGTGTCAATGTAGACTCCCCAAGTCTGCATTGATGTTTCCAACCCCAATTCAACAACCCATTTTATTTTTTCTCCCTGAGGGCAGCCATGATCATTTTCTTTTTCTTAGCCCTGGTTAACTTTGCCAGAAATGGAATCAAGGTGTCTCCTTGGGTCTGTGATAATTAGTAGTTCTTGGTTATAAACAGTGATGTGTTGGTATATGTTTAATAGTTGACTCTTTGGGAAAAAACCTGTTTTGTAGTATTTGCTAATTTGGGGGGAGGGTAAATACTCCCACCATAGCCAATTTTTTAGCTATCAACTTCATTACACAGATTGTAGAGATGGGAAGAAGTGTACACCATAGATTCTACCAAGCCACTTGGAGCTAGCTACTGTATACCACTGGTTATGTATAAATCACTTGGACTTGGACTTGATCCATGCCTCTCTGATTCTGTAAGCCATGTTCCATAGCCAAGGTGAAGAGTGCACTACAGAAGTTTAGACATAGGAACCAAAGATGAGACATTTCTCCTTGGCTGCTTGACCTGAACCTCTACTATTTGATACGTTGTGGGGTATACTTTCTAGAGTGGAGAGAAACTGGCCAATGAAGTGGAAGTCATAGTCAGTAGTCTTGAATTTATAATTAACCTCAAAGTTTAAGCTCTCTATTATTATCTAGTATGTAGTATTTTTCAGCATTTGAGGTGTTACAGTCATGACAACCATATTAGTTATCTATTGCTGCCTGACAACTTATCCCAAAGTCTAGCAGCTTAAAACAGCATTTACTATCTCACAATTTCCATGGACTGGGAACCAGGTATAACTTACCTGGGCGCCGCTGCCTCAGTACCTGTCTTTAAGCAGCAGTCAGTTGTCAGCCGAAGCTGCAGTCATCTCTGGCTGACCTGGGAGAGAATCTGCTTCCAAGCTTTCTCACATGGCTGTTTGAAGTCCTCTGGTCTCCCCTAGATGTTGAATGGAGACCTTAATGCCTTACCATGTTGGCCCCACCTGAGAGCAGTTCACAACATGGCAGAAGCCTTCCTTCAGAACAAGGTAGCAAAAGAGTGAGAGAGGTTTCCCCTGATGGAGGCCATAGTCATTTTGTAATCCACCTTAGACAATGATGTACAATTGCATTGTCCATATTCTACTCACTACTGCATCACTAGGTTCAGTCAACACTCAGGGAGAAAATTGCATAAGGGCAAAAAGGAGGCGGGGATCAAGGGGATGTTTATTGCTCCTAATCCTTAATTGCAGTGATATTCCAAGAATCATTTTAGTACGTGTTTGGCATCTGTACTCTTTGATGCTATTCTTCTAGGAGTTGAGTTGGCATGGTTGGTGGGGCAGTCCCGGGCTTGGATCTTTGTTAGTGCTTTTGTTTCAGCACAGAGCAACACTGAACCTAAGATCACACCACTTGTACAGTACAGTGGCCTCTAGTATGCAACCAATATAATCCTGGTCACCTAATGATTCATGTTGCATTCAAAGAATAACTGGCCATTACTAGAGGCTTTAAAAAAAATAGTGGATATCATTACTGAAGGGGTTCCAGGGGCAGAACAAGCATTTTCATTCAATATAGAAATCTTTCTATAAATAGCCTCTTTAGATTTCTCCTTGTTCTTGAAGCAGGCAACTGCTAAAAACTGTTAGCATTCACAAAGTCCCATCACCACCTGCCTGTGTCCCATTGACTTTCTCCTCCCCAGTTGCACACCATATGCAATATACTGCTTCAGAACAGCTGTGTGTGACCCTTGAGAAAATGGTGTGGTCCCTTTTCTGCTGGCCTTTCTCATGATAACTATGTATCAACTTCACTTTTTAAAAATTTTTTTAGTTTTGATGTTTATTTATTATTGAGACAGAGAGAAACAGAGCATGAATGGGGGAGGGTCAGAGAGAGAGGGAGACAATCTGAAGCAGTCTCCAGGCTCTGAGCTAACTGTCAGCACAAAGCCCGACATGGGGCTCGAACCCATGAACCGTGAGATCATGACCTGAGCCGAAGTTGGACGCTTAACCGACTGAGCCACCCAGGCGCCCCCAACTTCACTTTGGAACAGTAATGAATTATCACTACATGAAGGGCTGTCATCAAGAAATCGAAGTTTGGATTTAATTCCTTCTTCCTTTAATGCCTTTCTCTAAAACTCAGTTAAGGAGGAAGTGAAGAGGAAATCTATTCAGGGAACAGTTTTAGGATTAAGAAAGCACTCTGGAAATGCAATATTTATTCTAAGAATCAGCCTTAAATGGTCCGTTTTAGAAGGTCTGAGCTGTTCTCCCAATGCCCTTCTTTTTACTGAGTCATCAGAGCTCCAAAAAAAAATCAATAATTTTCAATGTTAAAATAATAAAAAGTTATACTTAATATGAACATTTATTCCTTAATACCTACTATTTTGTATCTGTGTGGTTTTTGAGTAAAGAAGTCTAAAACCTGTTTTGGGCAAAAATATCGATATGTTAAGTAACAGCAGAGTTTGCTGAAAAAAAAAAGGAAAGGAGATAGATTGTATCATTTGAAAAGTTTTTTCCATTCTACAAGAAACATAGAGTGAAAGAAGAAATAAACAAATGGAGATTATCCAGATCATTTCCCCCTCAACCTGGGTTGGGCATTTACATGAGCTTAGAAACTGGTTAGTAGCCAGGTATTCTGGCTCTCAAATTTGAAGGCTGTTTTTTGTATTCTATACTTAGGGAGTGTACACATTTGTTTTTAATTTAGTATGTTTTGCTTCCTTACTTGGTTTTGGCTTGTTTTCCTGTCTACATAGCAGCAGGTGTTTGGATGATAATAATGTCTAAAATAATTCTAGGAAAATGTGCAAATTGGAGAAGCTACCCAAATTATCCAAAAAGCAGCAGAAGCTATCAAAATATGCACACCCCTCCTCCCATAATTTAGTTTAACTAATCAGGTTGTAGCACCAAAGGTGTTATATGCTTGAGACACGGTGTGTGTGTGTGTGTGTGTGTGTGTGTGTGTGTGTGTGTGTAATCATGTGGGCATTTTATCCATGATAACAGGCATATATAAAAGTTTTATTTTATTTACAAATAGTTTATTGTAAAGTTGGTTAAAAAGTTTTGAAGCGTGGGAGATATATTGCTGCAGTGTAGAAGTGCCCGCTACTAAGGATGACCCTATTACAATAAGACTTAGGAACAAAGAATTTTTAATTCACAAAATTTGAGCTTTGAGATTTGTATTCATTAATATTTATATCAATTAGCATTGTAGTCTGCTATGGAAAGGAGAAGAAAATCCATCAAATGATGGCTTAAATAATGGATTATTCTCCTCACACAAAGTCCAGATATCATTCAGCAGGACTCTGATGCTATCAAGGACTCACGCTTCTTCCACCTTTCCACTCTACCGTCCTTTGCTTGTGGATTCCCTTCTCATGGTCTCTGAATGCTGTCTGCACCTTCAAGCATCAAGTCCATATCCTAGCCTGAAGAAAAACGGGAGCAGAAAAAAGAGGCAGCAATTTCCTGATTTTCTCTATTAGGAAAGAGAAAAACTCGTTGTGAACTTTGTACCACATTTCCAGTTATGTCTCATTGTCCAGAACTGGGTCACAGGAGTACCTATGGTTGCGAGAATGACTGGGAAACTCAGATATTTGGTTGGAAAAATTGACACCCCAAGAAAATCAGAGTTTGGATTAGTATAGGAGAAAGGGAGAATGGATATTTAGTAAATAATTATAGGAACTCACAAAACCTATTTTCAGAGAATAATCTTTCTTATCTGGATATTATATGTGGATATGTATATGCATGTATGTAAAGTGTGTGTATGTGTTTCCTGAGCATATTTAAAAGCATGAGCTTTGCTGTCTTACAGAACTGAATTTCTGTTCCTTTCTATTACATACTAGATGTGTGACATAGGGAAGTTATTTTACTTTTCTACATCTCCTATTCCTGGGATTACAATAGTACCTGCCTCATAAACTTTTTAAGAACAAGAAAGATAATATATGTAAAGCACTTGGCAGAGTAGTTAGAACATTGTGAGATTTCAGTGACATTTATCATTGTTTTTATTATCTTACAGTATTATGTTATTGCTATTACTTGTTAGCCTCTAAGTTTTCCAGACCGACAAGCATTTGGGAAGCTAGCTAGGAGCTAGGATAGGGACCTGCCCACATCTCTTAGCAAGGACATCCAGAGATGTGTGGTTCAGTTGCAGGAACATGAGGGTGTGGCAGGCTCCTGTCTTAGAGAAACAAAAATATACTCATGAATGTATATGATTGTTCCCCCTTTCTGGTGACATCTGTAAAGTAGGCCATTGCAAGTGATGGCAAATATGAGAAGGGCACATTTGTGCAATGTGTGGTGAGGCAGGTTGCATGGTTTAAAAGACACTTCCTTCACCACAGGGAAATCCACCCAATCTGCTAGTGAAGATGAACTAGTCTAGACTAGGGCTTATCCTGCAATTCCATTGTTCCCCAGCCAGGAAGCATTTCTGTAGGTTTGCGGGGTAGTGGTACCAGCAAAGTAGAGCCCATAATGGAAGGAGGGTCATTAGTATATCTTCCTGGCTACTCACCATATTCAAAGCCCACATCTAAGAATGTATAATGCATATCTCTTGCTGAGATTGCTTGATAAATTTATCCTGATGTGGACCTTTGGTTTGAGTATTTCTGTAGCAACTGTGATAGAACCACGAGAAAGCCAGTCTTAAGAAATTAAATTTGGGGGGTGCCTGGGTGGCTCAGTCAGTTAAGCGTCCGACTTCGGCTCAGGTCATGATCTCATGGTTCATGGGTTTGAGCCCCGCGTTGGGCTCTGTGCTGACAGCCAGCTCAGAACCTGGAGACTGCTTTGGATTCTGTATCTCCCTCTTTCTCTGACCCTCCCCTTCTTAAGCTGCCTCTCTCTCTCAGAAATAAATAAAACATTTAAAAAAATTAAAAAAATAAAGAAATTAAATTTGGATCCCAAGAAAGGGAATATGTAGGCCATTTTCAGTTCAGCCAAGAAGTTCTCATGATGCCAAGAAGGTAGTGGCCATGCATGAATGTTCTTTATAGCATATTTGATGGACACCTGAAATCACCAGGTAGGTGTCTTTTTGTCTAGGCTGTATTATATGGAAACAAGTGAGATAGTCTCATCCTAGGAAGATTTCTCCGTGGATACTCACCCTTAGTGTCCATGAGCACCAGTGTCTGGCTGAGATTTGGGGACATATAGAAATGGCCTTAAAAGATCTGTGTATGAAAGGGCTTCTTCCTTCATTGCTATAGCTTTGTCATCGCCACCCCAAGGGAGTATGTCCACCTATGAACGCTAATATAATCCAAAGAAGTCTTTGATGTTCACATCCAACCTGACATCTCTAGCACTTACTTCTAGGCCTGTCTTACAGACCAAAGCAGAGGGATAGAGGGAGCTCTGAACTCACTCTAGATTCCTTAATCCAATTGAAACAATACCACAATACATTTTATTTAACAGCCATGACATCATCTTGAAGGCACTGGACAGTGACCACCATTTTCTGCTTCGCATTCCTCATTCATATGAACCACCTCCATCCTGTTTACATAAGGCTGTTTACATAAGTTTATGTCATTTCAGTAATATAATTTTGACAGACAGGATTTTGACTCTCAGAAAGCACAGGAGATTTTGTCTCAAATTGGGTCCAGCATTTATCCTTCCTGCCACCTCCAAACACTCCTCTGTGTTGGTTTGCATTGTCAGAATTCTCGAAATGCTGAGTTGGTTTTCTACTTTTTTTCTTTGCCTCTGAATCTTTACTCTTTCCTTGTTTTATTCCTGACAAGTGAAAGTAAGTCTAGGTTATATAACGAATGTGAAATATTGGACCCATGTAGCATCTTGAGAAAAAAATAATAAAAATAAATAAAACGTCTACTAAATGACATGACAATCAATTTTGTATACACAGAAAATAATTCTGGAAGATAAGCGTTATAACTTTTTTGACAGTATGTAGTCATGCTCTGCTTGCTGAGCTCTCATTCTTCCTACCACATTGTCATTCTTTATTCTTCTTTTTGTTTTCCTAGTTCCTTTGAGCAATGACAATCATATTGAAGGTAAAGAATAAAGAAAAGAAATGCTAAAAAGGTGACTGTCTGAATGTCAATGACCGTTTCCAACCACAAGAGACATAGCCACTCTGACTGCATTTGAAATTCCAGACTCACTGTGGCCTCTCGGTGATGGAATTGGGGCTGCCATTCTTTCTGTACAATAGAGAAGGAACTTTGGAACTAAGACAGCTTTCTCCAGTACCCAATGATCTGCTAGGTTTATTGGTGCTGGAGCTGGATTTACTGGAAACTGGAAACTGGAAATAATCCATTTCATTTAACCATGTTGAGATAAGAGTTTTTATGATTTCAGGCCAATGAGAAGCATTTTAATATAAAATTAAATTTGATGGCAGAATATTCCATATAATATAGTAAGTGTAAACCTAGTAGATTTATAAATTTAGTCTAAAACATAACTTCTATATTTTAAAGTATCAGTTCAATTTATTTCATCAGGATTGTTTTAATAATAAAGGGTCTTAGAAATCAGTGCTATTACAGGATATAATTGGAGTTGATGATGTTGCTGAAAGCCACATTCTTCGGTAAAACTGATCTTATGTCCATTCATTTATTCAGTTATTATTCTATAACCAGTTGCACAACCACTAAAACCTAAGTCCTATTAAATACTGGAGTCTGATGAGGTAAAACTTTGAAAATGAAGGAAGGCATAGATGAAAGCATTTGCACGAAAGAATTCATGCCAAAAGAAAAGCATGAAAGAAAAGCAGAGAGAATGAGTATATTTGAGAGTTTCCATGATTATTACTTTTAACTGGCATGAAAACTACGGGTGAGTAAGACTTTTTCCACTTAATTTGGGTTGAGTACCACAAATGGAATGATTGTGTGTGTGTGTGTGTGTGTGTGTGTGTGTGCATGTATGCATACTTGTGTTTGTGTATGTCTGAATGAATGCAGGGCATAATAAAATCTTTGATCAGCAAGTGAAAATCATATAATTACTATGATATTGTCGTGAATATTCCTATGAGATGTTTAAAAATAGCGATGATATCACTGTGTTTGCTATTCCTTCCTTTTAATTTGATTAAGGTTGGCAAGCAATTGTTCCTGACAATAATCCCCAGTGAATGATGTCTAGGAAGATGGTTGAGTTAGGGAAAACCAATAGGCCTTCTCTACTAATTTCTTAAGAAAAAGTATAAGTAATTAATCTAGAAAGAAAGTTTTCACTGGCCTATCAATTAAAATTAAAATATCGAAGAATATTTAAAATTAAAGAAGGGATTTCTATTTACTCCATACTGAAAATGCAGGATTAAAAACCATCATTAATATCTATCTTGATCTAATACCTAACTTGGTACCATCTGACTGAAACATAAGTATGGGAAGATTGTTACTGATCCAAGCCAAAGACCTTACTTGATCTTTTGTGAATCTGATGTCCCCTTCTATTGTGGGTTGAATTATAAAAGGATGTTGCAATATTAGTCACCAGTACCTGTGAATGTGACCTTATCTGAAGATAAACTCTTTGCAGATGATCAAGTTAATATAAGGTCCGTAGGGTAGACCCTAATCTAATATGACTGATGTCCTTATAAAAAGGTAAAATTGGGGGTGCCTGGGTGTTTCAGTTGAGTGTCAGACTTCAGCTCAGATCGTGATCTCATGGTTAGTGAGTTTGAGCCCTGCATTGTGTTCTCTGCTGTCAGCATAGAGCCTGCATGGGATTCTCTGTCTTCTCTCTCTCCCCCTCCCTCACTTGTACATGCATGTTCTCTTTCAAAAATAAATAAACATTTGAAAAGTAGGGGGTATATTCGGACACAGAGGCAGATACACACACAGAGATAGCACGAAATGAACATGGAAGCAAAGATAAAGTAACGCAGCAACGAGGCCAGGAAAGCCAAAGATTGTAAAGCCAAAGACCCCAGTGGCTCTACTGTGTTCTCTGCTCCAGGAAACAGTAGAGGGGCGGCCTTTCAAAACTCTAGCCCCAGGGGTGGCTGGGTGGCTCAGTAGGTTAAGCAACAGACTCTTGGTTTCTGCAAAGGTCATGATCAGTTCCTGAGTTCAAGCCCTCCATTGTACTGACTGTTTGGAGCCTGCTTGGGATTCTCTCTCCCTTTCTTTCTCTGCCCGCCCCCCCCCAAATAAATAAATAAACTTAAAAAAAATTCTAGCCCCAAATTGAGTGTATGGAACTAGCGTGGTGTGATGAGATGGGATAAATCATTCCAATGTCTAGTCTATAGATAAAATCCAGAAGTAGTAGGACTAGAGGTGACTTCCAACACAGAATGCTCATCCTTCAGTGACACATCCATGAAATTAAACTGAGTTTAATTAAATTAATAATATAGCCCCTATAATGATGTATGAAAGACGTATACAAGAGAAGGAAAATACTTTTTTTTTTTTTGCTTTTTAAGATGGTACTTAAGTACCAATTTATTTTTTTTTCCTGTTTACATTTTTTTTTTACAAATAGTTTATTGTCAAATTAGTTTCCACATAACACCCAGTGCTCATCCCCACAAGTGTCCTCCTCCTTGCCCATCCCTCCTCCCCCCCAACATCCATCAGTCCTCAGTTTTTGTCAGCATTCAAGAGTCTCTCATGGTTTGCCTCTCTCCCTTTCCCCCACCATTTCCCCCCTTCTTCTCCCCCTTGGTCCTCTGTTAAGTTCCTCCTAATCCTCCTATACGTGCACACATATGATATTTGTCCTTCTCTGCCTGACTTATTTCGCTCAGCATCACACCCTCAAGGTCCATCCATGTTGCTACACATGGCCAGATTTCATTGGTTCTCATTGCCATGTAGTATTCCATGGTATAGATAAACCACATCTTCTTGATCCATTCATCTGTTGATGGACACTTAGGCTCTTTCCATGTTTTAGCTCTTGTGGAGAGTGCTGGTATGAACATTGGGGTACATGTGCTCCTATGCATCTGCATTTCTGTATCCCTTGGGTAAATTCCTAGCAGTGCTATTGCTGGGTCATAGGGGAGTTCTATTGTTAGTTTCCTTGAGGAACCTCCACACTGTTTTCCAGAGGGGCTGTACCAGTTTACATTCCCACCAACAGTGTAGGAGGGTGCCCGTTTCTCCACATCCTCGCCAGCATCTAGAGTTCTCTGATTGGCTCATTTTAGCCACTCTGACTGGCGTGAGGTGGTATCTCAGTGTGGTTTTTATTTGTATTTCCCTGATGAGGAGGGATGCTGAGCATCGTAGGAAAATACTTTTTTATTTTCCTATTTTTCTTTTTTATCTATAGTGTAGAACTTACTTATGACTGAAGCCAGATAATTAATTTTCTCCCAAATTTCCCAAGATTCTTTTATTTATTTATTTTTGTTTAGTTATTTTTCAGAGAGAAAGTGTAAGCAAGGGAGGGGCAGAGAGAGAGGGAGACACAGAATTCAAAGCAGGCTCCAGGTTCTGAGCTGTCAACCTAGAGACCGATGTGGGGCTCAAGCTCAAAATTCATGAGATCATGACCTGAGCCCAACTCAGATGCTTAACTGACTGAACCACTCAGGCACCCCCACCCTCTGCTAAGATTACTTTCTTAATACTCAGATAACAATACATGACATGGACTTGTATAGGATTTTAGAAAATAGTAGTTATCTGTTTTTCAGTGATAAAAGAGAATGTGAGAGTTATGGAAGAAAAAGGTAGTGTTGTGCTAACCAATTCACATCATCTCTGAAAGAAATTGACATTAGTGCCATGAGGCAGAAAGGCAGACTAGCAGAGTATATATAATGTGGTGGAACATAAGAGAGTAACTAAATGATGAATATGGGGGAAAATAGAAGTTAGTTCCTGAATGAAAAGCCAGAATAAAAGAACAGGTAGATAATCAATGGCATACTTGAAAAAAATAAAAATGTTAAAAAATAGGTAGGAGACATCAGTGTCTGACTCTATCTTAGGTAAATTTTATTTTATTATTTATTTTTTTACAAATAGTTTATTGTCAAATTAGTTTCCACATAACACTCAGTGCTCATCCCCACAAGTGTCCTCCTCCATGCCCATCCCCCTTCCCCCCACATCCATCAGTCCTCAGTTTTTGTCAGCATTCAAGAGTCTCTCATGGTTTGCCTCTCTCCCTTTCCCCCACCATTTCCGCCCTTCTTCTCCCCCTTGGTCCTCTGTTAAGTTCCTCCTAATCCTCCTATACGTGCACACATATGATATTTGTCCTTCTCTGCCTGACTTATTTCGCTCAGCATAACACCCTCAAGGTCCATCCATGTTGCTACACATGGCCAGATTTCATTGGTTCTCATTGCCATGTAGTATTCCATGGTATAGATAAACCACATCTTCTTGATCCATTCATCTGTTGATGGACACTTCGGCTCTTTCCACGTTTTAGCTATTGTGGAGAGTGCTGCTATGAACATTGGGGTACATGTGCTCCTATGTATTAGCATTTCTGTATCCTTAGGTCAATTTTAGAAAGTGAAAGCACTCTCCAAAGCATACATTTCCTGTCTTTCATGGCATACATTTTATCCTTCCCATCTTAAAACTAAAGAAAATTATCAAAGGAATCAAAATTTGGAGACCTCCTTCTTCTCTGTTATCCTATCACAAAGTCGAAGGTAATAGAGTAGTATATGAAATATTCTCAGAGAAAGGATGTGATGCGGGAATGCCATGGCCAGCCCAGGTACTATTACTTGTGAAGTATAGTCCAGCACATTTCCGGAAATTTGCCTTCTGAAAAGTTTACCTTTAATCTTATCTATCAGCATTAAAGGATGATTTTCATATTAGCTAAAGAGATTAGCTAAAAAGAGAAAGAAGATGATTGAATTTAGAAGTTTGTGGGAAAAACGTATAAAGAATATTGAAATCAGTTACTCCATTTAGAGATACGTGAATAATCCCAAAAATTAGGTTATAAAACAAGAGTGGTATAATTAGCAGTGAGGGTAGAAAGAAGAAATTTACTTTTTTAAACTATACTAAAATTATAAAAGGAAAAAGAACATGTTCATATGTAAAACAGTATAATAGAAACTTGAAACAAAGAAAATACACTTTAGAAAAGCATAAAACAGGTAACAAATAATATAAGCATTTTTATTTGTACATATAACGCAGAATCTTGGATTTTTTTTAATCAAAGAGGCCCAATATTGTATGAATATTTGTTCATTAGTTGTACCACGTGCATCACACTAATAAAAAACGTTAATAATAGGGAAAGCTGGGTGGGGGGAACACAGCGAGAGGGAGTATATGGGAACTCCATGTACTTTCTGCTTCCATAACTTGGGATATGTACTGAAACAGGTAGGCCAAAGATATAATGAGGTAGCAAAAGTGGCAGGGTAAAATAAAAAAAATATTATAAGTGAAACATAATCAATGACAATATGATACAAGGTATAAATGTTTAAAATACTATTCATGCACTAATATATGCACAAATAATACACTAATATATGCACAAAGTGGCAGCAAAAATTGCGTGAAATATACAGAAAAGGAAAATTAGATGATTTTAACTTACCTTGTCGACTACAGATCTAACAGAAAAAATTAAATACGTGGAAGAGTTAATACTACAATTAATAAAGTAAATGATATGTTCCTAGCTCATTTTAGAAACCTGAAGCTTCTGAAAGTTTCCATAGAGCAAAGGTGATCTTAGGTCCCTCATCTGATAAAATATCACAGTGCAACAGTTAAATGCGGCGGGGGTGGCGGGGAGCTCACACTGGAATCAGTGGAAATACTTGAGAAAGTAGCTAGAAAAGTTTTGTATAGATATAAATATACACACACACAAATCAATTGAGTTCCACTAATAATGCAAACTAGATACCTTTCAAATTCATGATGGAAAATATGAACTTGTTTATGTATAGATCACCTTGCTTATATATAGATACAGTGTGTTACGTACTCTAGTTAACATACTATACAATATACATATTTTAAAAACATGTCATTTTAAGAATCCAGAAAAGTGGGAAGAAGAATAATTAACATGTATAAACACAAAGCCAACATTTATATCTGAGTGAAGAATAGACATTCATTTTAAATTCAAGAACAAAATAATAATCATGCCCACTATCACCTTTGCTATTTACTAATGCAATTCACACTATAGGGTAGAAAAAAATGAATGAGAGATCTTATGAAAATCAAAAGCAACTAATTAATTTTCTTTTAATAGGTGAATGGATAAACAAACTCTGGTATATCTATACAATGGAATGTTATCAGCAATAAAATGGAATGAGTTGTCAAACCCTAAAAGCTATGGAGGATTCTTTTCTTTAAATGTTTTTAATAAATTATTTATTTTGAGAGAAAGGTGGGGGTAGAGAGACAGAAAATCCCAAGCAGACTCCATGCTGTCAGCACAGAACCCAAAGTGGAGCTCGATCTCACAGAGATAATGACCTGAGCTGAAATCAAATGTCGCACACTTAACTGACTGAGCCAACCTAGGGTGGAGAAATCTTAGATGTATATTGCAAAATGAAAGAAACAAGTCTTGAAACAACTACATACTATATGGTTTCAATTACATGACATTCTGTAAAACTATAGAGACAATGAAATGATTAGCTCATCAGGGGTTCCAGGAGGGAAAAGGTGGAAGAAATGAATAGGTGGGGAGCACAGGTGATTTTTCAGGTAGTCAACTATTCTGTATGACATTGTAATGGTGGATACGTGACATTAAGCATTTGTCAAAACCTATAGAAATGTGTGACACAGAGAGTGATTCTAATGTAAACTGTGGACTTTTGTTAGTAGTTTTGTACCAATATTGGTTCATTGGTTGTACCAAGTGCATCACACTAATAAAAAATATTAATAATAAAGGTAACTGGGTGGGGGGAATAGAGAGAGATGGAGTATATGGGAACTCTATGTACTTTCGGGTCAACTTTTCAGTAAACTTGAAACTTCTCTAAAAAATTAAGTCCATTAATTAAAACACACAAGGAATGAAAAATATAGGAAAAGTACAAATGAAATGTAATTATTTTCAAGTACGTATTTCTAAATTTTTCTGTTTATTTTTGATATTATTCTATATGGTGTTATAATTTTCTGCATAATAGTCATAATTTTTTAATGTCTTCGATTAGATTTATTTTTACAAGTTTTGTTGTCTTATCTCTTCTGATTTGGAGCTTGATAAACATCTAAATATTTTAGTATTGCTATTATATTTTGTCCAGCTTTTCTAAATATTTGAGGCACTACAGTCAATTTTCTACAGTAAATCAATGCACCATATTAATTATATGCCCTTCAAGTTTTTTAAAGAAGTATATTTTATGATATTTCCATCAAAATCTCAAAAGGAATTTAAAAAATTCAGTAAAAACTTCTAAGTCACTTGAGAAGTGAACATGTAAAAAATTCAAGAAGAGTGCATTAAAGGTCAGCGCCAGCTGGATAAATACCTACTAGATGTTAAAACCCATAGTAAATCAGTAGCATTTAAGGCATTTGATATCGGTAGAAAAAGAAAAATATGAAATAATGGGGTAGCATCAAGTATGTATAAGTACACCTCACAAAGGTGAGTAAATTTACTAAAAAATGAGAAGGATGTAAGCTATGTACTTTTGGTGATTATGATGTGTATTGCAGGTTTATCAATTGTAATAAATGTACCACTGCAGTGGGAGACTTGATAATAAGGGAGACTGTGCATGTGTGGGGGCAGGGGCCCACACCTGTATTGGGAATCTCTACACCTTCCTCTCAAATTTGCAGTGAATTTCAAATTACTCTAAAGTAATAGTCTTTAAAATTAAAAATGTTCTAAGCGGACAGTGAAGGAAAACGTTATTAAATATGTGACACTGAAGAAATTGGTTAGCATTTTGAAATATAAAAAAAAAATCACTTTATACTAATCACTAAAACATCCTCCATTCATATAAGGGCAGTGATTGTCATGGGGTGGGGTCCAAGGAGTGGGTGGTGAGGTGTGGAGTGAAGTATTCTTTGCCGGGTGATCACGAAAAAGCAGTAGCTTTACAGTTATACTTAGAGTGGGGATTGTAATTTATCTGTTTCTGCTTATGTCCTGAAGAAGAATGAAATGTCTAGAAACACCAAATTAGAGGGTTAAATATAAAACATCAAATTAGAGAAGAAGTGGCAGAAAATAGAATCGTTTACTTACTTATGGAGGAATGATAATGTTTTCAACTTCGAAGTAACAATAAGAAAAATGAAAATAAGTTTATAATATCCTTATAAAAAAACTGTAAAGAAAGTGTACCATGAAATATTTGCATCAGACATGACACAATTTATCTATGAAATATTAAGGATGCACACAAAGCTATGAACAAAATATCAAGACATACACAATAAATAAGCAAGCACGTGACATGGGCTGACAATTCAAAAGAGGAAATACAATTGGAAAATGATTATGTGAGAAATTTTTCATACTATCAATTATAAAAATATAAAATAGAGCAACATTAAATGAGCAAATTATTTTAAAATTGGTGACACCCTGTGCTGATAGCAGTGGGGGATAGAGTTGGTATGCATATTTAAGTATTTAAGTTGCTACAGCTAAGGGTGCCTGGATGACTCAGTCAGTTGAGCGACCCACTCTTGATTTTGGCTCAAGTCATGATCCCGGGGCCGTGAGATCAAGCCCTGCATCAGGCTCTGCACTGAGTGTGGACTCTACTTGAGATTCTCTCTCTCTCTCTCTCTCTCTCTCTCTCTCTCTCTCTCCCCCTCTGTCTCTGTCTCTCTACCCTGTGTGTGCACTCTCTCTCAAAAAAAAAAGTTAGTAGACCTTGATTTAAAAGGAAAGTAACTGGGGCGCCTGGGTGGCTCAGTTGGTTGGGTGTCCCACTTCGGCTCAGGTCATGATGTAACAGTTCGTGGGTTCAAGCCCCGCGTCGGGCTCTGTGGTGACGGCTCAGAGCCTGGAGCCTGCTTCAGATTCTGTGTCCCCCTCTCTCTCTGACCCTCCCCTGCTCACACTGTCTCTCTCTCTCTTAGAATTAAATAAAACATTAAAAAAAATTTTTAAAAAGGAAAGTAAACTGACAATAGGTATTTTATTTCAATTACATTTCAAAAATATGACTTTTATGACAGTTTATTATTGAAAAATAAATTTGTAAGTGGACAATAGATATATCAATTGTTTTGTATCCAGTTGAGAGTGGGATATAGCTTCATGTGAAGTCTATATTAATGTGTATAAAGCTTCTACAGAGCAAATGGTATGATAAAACAGAGAATATCAAAAGAAGGTGGTCATAGTGGCACATAAAATTGTGGTTTATATTTGGCATTTTTGCATCTTTATAGCTGTGTATGTTTGGGTAAATCAGTTTCTCTGAAAACAAGGACAAGGATTGGTTCCATTATTATTGGAACCAGGGTAATGATCACAGAGATATTGGCAGCAAGTCCTAAAATCTAATGCCTCTTAGTTTATGGCTGAAATTGTCTGTGCAGTCATCTGAGATTAAATCTTAAGGTTGACCCTCCACCTCTAAGGATAGATGGTTGCATTGTAACATCCTCTTCTTGACTCTTCTACTGGCATAAATTAGAGTTCCAAGCGGGTTAACTTTTCCCATTAACTGACAAGGGGTTCATGAGTTTGCTGCTGTGGGGTGCCTGGGTGGCTCAATCAGTTAAGCATCTGACTTTGGCTCAGGTCATGATCTCACAGTTCGTGGTTAGAGCCCCAAGTCGGGCTCTGTGCTGACAGCATAGAGCCTGGATCCTGCTTCTGATTCTGTGTCTCCCTCTTTCTCTGCCCCTCCCCTACTCATGCTCTGTCTCTCAAGAATGAATAAATGTTAAAATAAATAAAGAAAATGAGTTTGCTGCTGAGTTTTAAAGACCTTGTTGAATATTCTAACAAGAGAGTTAGTAGAACAAAAGCTTTATTCCTTAAGTTACCAAAGGTTTAGATCATAAGTGGAAGCTAATCGAAGTTCTTCCTTTTCTCATGTGGCTTTCCATAGATGACTCTGTACCCATAGAAAAACTTGAGCAATTACTATGGGTCTGAAGAAGTTTCTAGTCTGAAATATATCCTATATTTTAATTCTGAAAGTTTATAAAAGCTATTTCTTGGACAATTGGGAGTGACATCTCTTTTTAGTGAGTTATGAAATGTTTTCTGTATTCTTTGCTTTCATCCCACGTTAGACTACTCTCATGATCTCCTTTGTTGTTGATACCTGGGAAGATGAGTGCGCCATTATGACTAGCTAAAAATCATTTGACAAAGAACCCTCCACCCAAACAACAACTGCTACACAACTTTTTCTCACATATTTGCTAGTGGAGTGAGAGATATTTCTAAGGTGATTAACAGGAAACCTTAGGAAATGAAGATGATTGAGTTTAATGGGTTTTAGTAGAGCGGTAGTCCTAGAAGATATCTATTCTCCGAGTTTTGTATATATTTTTTTCAAAACTTATTGCCCTTCTCTTTGAAATAAAATAATGGAAGATGACTTTGTAACTATAGCTTACTTCTCCCTATCCTTAACACATTTTTGGTGACATTCTTCCAATAAAAATCCTTTCAACATATAATAGTAATAAAAACCTTTTCAACAAATTTGTACCTCTTTCCATAGAGTGATGGTGATACTCAGCCATTACAAGCAATTAAATCTCTTATCTAAATGAACAAACTTGATGAAATGATTTTTATATGCCAATGAGATATCACAATGCCACCTAGAAAACATATTCCTTTACAAAAATATCTATGGGACCTTGGTTGGGAATATTTGTAGAATAATTTTCTAGAGATGGAAACCTCCATCAATTGTATACCCACTTTAAAATTTGAAAGATGGGGCGCCTGAGTGACTCTGTAGGTTAAGCATCTGACTCTTGATTTCAGCTCAGGTCATGATCTCAAGGTTTGTGAGATGGAGCCTAGAGCCTGGCATCAGGCTCGGCACTAACAGCCCAGAGCCTGCTTGGGATTCTCTCTCTCTCTCTCTCTCATTTTTCTCTCTCTTTCTCAAAAACAAACAGTTAAGAAAAACAAAAACAAATTCCAAAGATGTTACAAAATTACCCTTTAAGAAGGTGATGCCAACTTAACATACCATCAACTAATGTTTTATTTTTCATGTGTACTATTTATCTTTCTCTTTTCTGAATTTTTCCACAGATAACTGATCTTTTATTTTAATTAATATTTAAAGTGTTTTCCTATACAAAGAAATTAGTACTTTGTCCTTGGTTACATATATTCTCCAGACTGTTCACTTGGTTTATAGCATTTTTTCTGGTACAAAAGTTTTCATTTGTAAGTTGTCAGGTTTACCAACTTTTATCTTTTCAATCTTTTTATCTTTATGGTACTAGGTTTGCATTGTATACTCTAAGCTTCATACATGGATTGGAAAGGAATTCTGTACTCACAGATTTTTATGAGTGTGTGTATCTGTGTTTGTTCTTCTGGTACTTTTATTATTTTATTTTTTAAGACCTAAATCTTTGATCTTCTGGGATTTATGCTTTAGTGTAAGGAATGAGTTATAATCCATCTTATGTTTTTGATGCTTGTTGTCTTAGTATCATCTGCTGCACGTTGACTTGAAATACTAACTTTACCATATACCAAACTCCAAATATACCCAAATCATATTTGTGAATGATTAAGGTTTCTCTATTCTTTATCATTGACTTCTATATTCCATCTCCAGCACTAAGCTGCTGTAATCACTATAATGTGCTTTCATACCTGGTAGGGCTCATTTTCATTCATTATTGACAATATGTGTTCATATGGGAGGAAGGTGTGGGGACTTGGTGGAATTGAACAGGATTTTATAGTTCACTAAGCTATAAATCCTGGAACCTTGTTTTTTCTCTCTCTCTCTTTTTTTTTTTTTGGAAAAATACTGCAGTTGTTCATTAGTCCCTAAACATCTTTTGTGTAGCACACTTCAGGCATTGTTGCACTTCTTCGTTTTTTTTCTTAACAACATCATGTGTGGATTATGCCTTTTAGACAGATGAGTCTGAGATATTGAGACTGTTATCAACTGCAAAACCTAGATCTCTGCTCTTAGACACAAATTTAAAAGGATAGTGCAAGAGAAGCTATATGTTTAACATTCATCTGAATATCAAAAGTTATAGAGGAAATACTTAGAAATACCTGTATAAGAATTATATTAAGGATATAAGAATGGCATCAATATTATTGATGAACTCCAGTGGCACTAGGAGTTCACAGGACATTATTGAACAATGAGCCAGCTGTATCCATGATCTCAAGAGTCCCAAGGAAGCTTAATAATGAATGAACTTGTTCAAGTGACCCTCAAATACATTCAGGTTTCCTGTTGATGTTTGCTGAAATCTTAATCCACTTCCTTTCGTTGTTGTTTTTTAAAAAATTATTTTATTTGAGTATAGTTGACACACATTAGTGTTAGGTTTACAACATAGTGATTCAATTTCCCTATACATCTATGCTATACTCACCAGAAATGTAGTTGCCATCTGTCACCATTCAACACTATTACAATATCATTGACTATATTCCTTATGCTGTGCCTTTCATTCCCATGACTTATTCATTCCATAACTGGAAACATATATCTCCTACTCCTTTTCACCCATTTTGCACATCTTTCCACCTCCTTTCCCTGTGGCAACCATCAGCTTGTTCCCTGTGTTTATAGATCCGATTCTGCTTTTTGTCTGTTTATTCATTTGTTTTGGTGTTTGGGTTCCACATGTGAGTAAGATTATATGCTATTTGTCTCTATCAGTCTTACTTTATTTGACTTGATAACTTTTAGGTCCATCTATGTTGTTACAAAGGGAAAGATCTCATCCATTTTTGTTGCTGTGTAATATTCTATATACAGATAGATGATAGATGGGTAGATAGATAGACAGATAGATAGATAACAGATCTACACATCACATCCTCCTTATCCATTCAACTATCAGTGCACAGTTATGTTGCTGCCCTGTCTTGGTTATTGTAAATAATGCTGCTATAAATATAGGGGTATGTACATCTTTTCCGTTAGTGTTTTTGTTTTCTTTGGGTAAATACCCAGTAGTGGAATTATTGGGTCATATGGTATTTCTATTTCTAATTTTTTGAGGAACCTCCAACTTGTCCTCTACAGAGCCTGTACCTTCCAGCCAACAGTGTACAAGAGTTCCTTTTTCTTCACTTTCTCGCCAACACTTGTTATTTCTTGTCTTTTTTATTTTCACCATTATGACAGATGTGAGGTGATATCTCATTGTAGTTTTAGTTTGCATTTCCCTGATGATGAGAGAAGTTGAGCATGACTCTGTATGTCTTTGTAGAAATGTCTATTTAGTTCTCTGCCCATTTTTTTTTTAATGTTTTATTTATTTTTAGGAGAGAGAGAGAGAGACAGCGTGAGCAGGGGAGGGTCAGAGAGAGAGGGAGTCACAGACTGAAACAGGCTCCAGGCTCTGAGCTGGCAGTCAAGAAGTTTTTTATTTTTATGTAGTCCCAATAGTTTATATTTGCTTTTGTTTCCCCTAAGTCTTGACAGTTTTCAAGGCCAGATTTGAAAGCGGCGTTTCCAGAAACATTCTCTGATTCTTTGGTTAGATATGATCTTTTCCTCTTCTGTTTTCCCACCAGCTAGCCTCTCATGTTATATATCTTTGTCTCTTTTGCCCTCTATTCTAGCATGTGTTTCCTTTCTTTGATTATGAATAACTTGAGCTCAGATCTACTTGAGGTCTTGTTTATAATACTCCCTCAATAAATACTTTTATGATTTTATGGAATTTTAGAAGTTCTAAATGTTTAGGATTTTATAAAAAGTATTATAGGGACACCTGGGTGGCTCAGTTGGTGTTCAAGCCCCACATCAGGCTCTGTGCTGATAGCTCAGAGCCTGGAGCATGCTTTGGGTTTTGTGTCTCTCTCTCTGCCCCTACCCCACTCATGCTCTGTCTCTCTTTCTCTCTCAAAAATAAGCATTAAATCCAAAGAAATATAATATTTTTTAGATGTTGACTCTATTTCTCTATTTGAAAGTGAAGGGCAAGATAAAAGCCTCTGTCAGTTTTGACAAGGGTTTGGTAGTAAGAGATGAAGAATGTATATAGGTCATATTTATTGAATATCATTTACACTCAATAAAATGGCACATTTTAAGTGTTCTAATGGGTTTTGATAAATTCATACATTCCTATAATCACACCCACAATCAACATACAGAACAGTTTTTATCACCCCACAGTGGTCTCTTGTGCTCTTTCTATTGTGATCTACTTTTTGTCATTACTGATTCAATTTGCCTTTTCCAAAGTTTCATATAAATATAACCATACAGCATGCTTCTTGCTTTCAGCATAATGCTATTGAGACTCATCCATGTTACTAAATATATTAGTAGACCATTCCTTTTTATTGCTGACTAGGATTTTGCTCATCTCCTGTTAATGAACATTTGAATTGTTTCTAGTTTGAAACTCTCATGAACAAACCTGCTGTGCACATGTGTATAAGACTTTATGTAGCTATAGGTTTGTTTGTTTTTTTGTTTTCCTTCCGTACAGTCTATCTGTCTATTTTATTTTCCACAGCTTCAGAGAGCCATGCTCTGAAATGGGCAGTTATGAATAAACTTAGCAATAGACATGGTGGCAGTGTTTGTGGGACTTCCTGCCTTTCCTGTTTCTATTATGGAGACACTGAGAGCAGTCACATTAAAGAAAAAAAAATCCTACTTCTGTTTCAGTTAGGATTTAATCCTTTCAACTCACCAAGCACACAGTAGTTCCATTGAGAGAACAAAATAAATTGGAAGGGTTGTGAGAGCTTGGATGTATAAGCAAGTAATTATCTCACTCAATCAGAGGGAGGACCAACCTTAATAGGGTGTTGCTTGCTAAATTAAACTGCAGGGAATCAAACATGTAAATCTAACTTGAGATGTAACCAACTTTCTAAGTCACAGAAAGTTCAGGCTAAGTTAGTGCTCCTTGTTTTCTCTTGCCATAGAACTCTTAGAAGAGCCTCTGGACAGATGGTATTATTACAGGTACCATTTACGTCTTACGGTTTTGTTCTTGGAGAAAATCTACTTAGTAGCAGAAATGGGGACAGGAGAGGAGGGGGAAATGGGAAAAGAATCGACCAGACATCAGTCAATCGTCTGGTCGATTCTTTTTCATACCACAAGTGATTTAATGATGATTTGGAATATCAAAAGTCAATGAATTCACACAGATGCTATATCTCAGTGGTTAAGAGAATATTCGAGCTAATCCTAGCCCAGCTTCTAACACGTTTTAACCCCAAGAAAGGATTGAATGCATTAAGCTCTCTTTGCGAGGCGGAAGGTAGAACTGAACATTTTAGCTGCTATGGCAACAGGTACCATTTACATCTTACGGTTTTGTTCTTGGAGAAAATCTACTCAGTAGCAGAAATGGGGACAGGAGAGGAGGGGGAAATGGAACATGTGGTTCCAAGACCTTCTGGCCCAACCTCTGTGCAGAGGATTTAATAGCAATAAAGCCAGAATTCCCAGTGCAGGGAATTTCCATTCCCACCACTAATTATATCTGCATACTGAGTTACAGCTGAGAAATTTTGAAGTATTCTAAACCACAGTGTCCTTATTCAATTTTCCCCTGATAGATAAAACATAGAAATTTATATTAAATATAAACATCAGGTATCTTACTATGCTCCCAATAGCAACGTATTGAACTGTAAGAGATAATACCACTGTCTTAACAATATATTTATCAATTTAAAAAACCTAGGCTTTGAGAGATGTGCTACCATTTTTTGGTAATTATGTAACAATATAACTAGTTACATAAGAATGATTTTTCCCCTCTATTTCCAAGATTGTGTTATAAAAATAAATTCTCTCTTATATTGTCTTTCTCATCTTTTTTTCCCTCTTTTACTTCTTTCCTCTGTACTCAAGTATGGCTGAATTTTAGGTCCAAAACTTCTTTCATGTTTTTGGATACCTCTTTGATCTAATGCATATCATTTCATGTTCTTTGGATAAGAAACCTAGAAGTCTTGAATGTTGAGAATTATCTCCTAGTCCACCTCGTTGAGTCAGAACCTGGAAAGACTGAGGATGTTAGAGATTGCATGTGCATGTACATAGCAGAGAGCTCCTGCTATGAATTTCTGGGGGCCTCAAAGAACTCCAAGTTAGATCCACTATCCTATGAGGTGGAAAATGTGACAAATATTGGGAACATACTTTAGAATCTGGGTTGGTGTCAATAAGATTTCTTATGGACACAGAAACTGTACAAAACATATACAAAAAATTGACCCTGACTCTATTAATTTATGCATTTATTCCTTCATTTCTTTCTCTCATTTAAGCATGCATTTATTAACTTCTATGTTGTCTGCAGATATAATGATGAGCCAAGTAAACAAGGTGCCTTCAAAGAGTTGATGGTTTGATTATGAAAGACATTAACTGAGTGAGTAGCACATAGTTTTGCTTTACTGAAATACTATGAAAGAAAATCTCCTAGAGCTCTAAGAGTAGTATAAACCTAAAAAGTGACATTGAGCAGCATCTAAAGGTTGAATGGCCCTATGTATCTTATTGAAAATTGATACATTCCACATTCATATTTAAATTTTTATAAAAATGAGTCCAGCCTCTGCACACAAGTTGTAAGTTCCTGAAGTTTCTTAGGACCCTTAAGAAAAGGTGAAAGATTTATACGATCTGAAGAGAAACCAGAGTAGAACTCAAAGCTTAAAACTTTACACTGAATATAAGAAAGTCATTTGTATTATCTGAATAAGAAATCATTGAATAGGAACTTAGTAATTATGAAGATAAAGGATGAAGGTTTGTCCTGTGCTGGGCTGTAAATCTGTTGATGGGATGATTAAGGCATCAACAGACTTCTTTCTAGGCTCCCCTTTCGTTCTTACATGAGTCCAGCACCTGTGATGTGTTACAGTCTAAAGGTATGAGTGAAATGGAAAGACATCCAAACTTTAATTTTCAGAACATAGTTTCATACAAAAAACTAGAGGCCTTTTTCCTCTACTACATACAAAAAGCAGGAACTACTCAGAAAAATGAGTAGGTGCTATTAAGGACAAATTAGTTTTTGGAAATAAATGTAGGATGACTGTCACATGAGTTGATGTGAAAGGACTGAGATCAGACCAGTCTGTGAAATGTCTTTCTGATGGCATACAACGTGAAGTCTCAGCAGAGACAGACTCAGGAGAGGACCTACGTCAAGAAACAATTGTCACATATTATCTGATTCATAATCTCACACTGACCATCTTTGGACTTACTTTGGGTAAGTGTAAACACTTCCTACAAGATGAATCTACCTGGGAGGCCAACATTCACATTAGCTGGGGTTTAATATCATCCTCACCAATGTCTCCTCACCCCAGCACTTTAAAATGTTATGCGGTATCTAACACACTGTGTAGTATTATTGTGTGATGATATTGAAACAAACTTTAACACATACCAGAAACAACACAACAGAAAGTCTCAGCCCTTGAAGGATGCATATATTTTAAACATTGTAGTAGTGGTCTCAATTGATGTTGGGTTTTTCCAAGGTATGGAAGGAACTAGTTAGCCAAGAAAAATAGTTTATTCCCTTCTATTTATGTAGGAAAGTCTATGGAGGAGATAATAGAAAAGACAGTGACAGGTAAGAGAGAATTAGGAGTTGCTGTGTACCTACAATGTGGCAGACACTCTAATGTGTTGTATCTAGCATCTTATTTAACTATTTAAATGCACATGATTATTTCCCCCCCATCCCCGCCCCCTCCACCTTACTAATCCTCCAGAAACTGTTAGGAAACTGAGGACCAGAGATATTATGCAACTTTTTTTTTTAATGTTTTATTTATTTCTAGGAGACAGAGAGAGAGACAGCGTGAGCAGGGGAGGGTCAGTGAGAGAGGGAGTCACAGACTGAAACAGGCTCCAGGCTCTGAGCTGGCAGTCAGCACAGAGCCTGACACGGGGCTCGAACCCACGAACCGCGAGATCATGACCTAAGCGAAAGTCGGACACTTAACCAACTAAGCCACCCAGGCGCCCCTATGCAACTTTCTTAAAAGCCACACATCCCAGGGGTGACTTGGATGGCTCAGGTGGTTAAATGTCTGATTTCAGCTCAGGTCATAATCTCACAGTTCATGAGTTTGAGCCCCGCATTGGGCTGTGTGCTGACAGCTTGGAGCCTGGAGCCTGCTTCACATTCTGTGTCTCCCATTCTCTCTGCCCCTCCCTTGCTCGCCCTCTCTCTCTCTCTCTCTCTCTCAAAAATAAGTAAAAACATCAAAAAATTTTTAAAAAGCCACATATCTAGAACTAGAATTAAAATCCAGAATGTCAGACTTCAAGATCCATGCTTTTTTAAGACTTTCAAGGAAGCAAGAGAGAATGTTTAGGAAAGATACTAAGATTCTGTATTTTAAGATTCTAAGATTCTGGGGAGAGATCAGAATGAACTTTTGAAACAACAAAGCTGTGGGGAGAAACCATATGACCCAGGAAGACTTGAGGCTGGTATTAAGTACAATATGTTAGTGTAGAAATAGATAGAACTAGGAGCTATGAGCACTATTCAACTTGCACACCTTGAAATTTATTTTCTATTCCCACAAACAATATAGAAGGAATGGTATTGAGAAGTTGAATGATCTGAGAGATGAGCCGGAGAGATGGGATTCTATTCTTCGTTCTTCCACTTACACGGGGAAGATTTCCTTATAAATAAACAGGAGCTAATAATACTGTAGTTCTTGGGGGTAAGTTTGAGATCGAAGCTAGTAACAATCAGCATAAGATGGAGAGTAGAGGCATCTGCATGACACTTGGAGATCATGCAAGCCAATCAGTGTAGTCAAAGGTTTGTGAATTCAGGGAGATAACTACAGAAAGCAGGAGACCTAATCAACTGTATTATTACTGGAGGTCTGGGGGTAGGGCTGTGTAGAAGAAAGAGCAAAAATTATAAGTGCTTTCCTGTCTTGTCCAAAGGAGAGAACATTTTTTAAAAATCTTTAGACCAAAAGCTGTTCAACTTCAGGTGAAAGAGCTTTTAAGGCCAAAGGATTCCTTTTTACCTTATGTCATGCTCACCAACCCCCATGGTCATGAAATGTTTGGGAGTGGGGATTGTAGCTACTTTTATACTGAGAAAGGGTGTTATGGTATCTGCTCAATTTAGGGGCATACTCTCCAATTCTCATTGTACCAGTTATCTGTTGCTGGATAGCAAATTATCCCTAAACTTATTGCATAAAGCAATACATGCTTTCTATATCACAGGGCAGCGAATCTGAGCACAGTTTTGCTGGGTCCTCTGCTGCAGGGTCTCGTATAAGGCTGCAATAGAAATACAGGCAGAAGCATCAAGGATCAATCTGGGGTTCAACTGAGGCAGGATCAGCTTCAAGCTCACTCTGTGGTTGTTGGTCAGATTCAGTTCTCTGTGGGCTGTTGGGCTGAAGGCCTCAGTTCCTTTCTGGGTGTTGGCCAGTGGCTACCCTCAGTTCCTTGCTTTGAGGTGCTTTCCATCACAGTAATTAAGTGAGAAGAACCTGAGAGAGAAAATAGCAGTAAGAGAGAAATCACAGCCTTTCTTTTTATTTTTTTCACACCTAATAATGGAAGGGATAGCATATCACTTTTACCATGTTCTGTTTATTAGAAGAAAGTCACTAGATCCAACCCATCCTCCCGGGGAGGGGATCACAGAAGGGCATTATCTCCAGGAGAGATGGAGTACTGGGAGCAATGTCAGAGGCTGCCTACCACACTTAGCTAGTGACAAACTGCTGTAGTAAAGATAGGACTCCATCGTGACTACTGAAAACTAATGCCGAGGACTTCTTAGGACAAATCTGAAGCCTCCTGTCAATTCCCTTTCTGTAAATGAAAAATGTAACCACCTGTTTTTCAGTAAATGAATCACAGCAAGTGAATCATCTCTTCCGATATCAGTTAGGGCCAGAGAAAAGCAACCACCCTGCAGCCTTGCTCTTCCTGAGGCCCCAGGCACGGCCCTCTCTTTGAGCTGCCTCCGCGTGAGCAGGCCCAAGTGAATAATGTAAACCCAGGTCCCTTGACATGTGGTTTCCAAAGTATATTTACACTCCATGTGGGTCCACAACCTTGATATTTGACAGAAATCTCTGAGCAGATGATGGAAATATTTTACCACACATTTAGGCCAACTTTCTTATGTTGATATTTCTACTTAGAGTATAGAGATGAATTGAGAAGAGAGGCAACAGCAAAAGGATGAGAGGAAGGGAAGGAAAAAAAGAACAGAGACCTATTTTGTTAAGTCTCAAGCTTTATAAATAATACGGGCTTGGTTCTAAAGGAAAGCTCTAGTAGCAAACATAAGGACATGGAAGCCTCAGTAAAAAAATTCATGTGGGGCACCTGGGTGGCTCAGTCAGTTGACCTTCTGACTTCGGCTCAGGTCATGATCTTGCGGTTCGTGGGTTCGAGCCCCGCGTCGGGCTCTGTGCTGACTGCCAGCTCGGAGCCTGGAGCCTGTTTCAGTCTGTGACTCCCTCTCTCTCTGATCCTCTCCTGCTCATGCTGTCTCTCTCTCTCAAAAATAAAGAAAATATTTAAAAAAATTTATGTTTAAGCCAGAATAGTTCAAGTGGGAAAAGAATTACATTTAACTTGTACCTGCTTCAATGAGAGACTGAAAAAAGCAAGACTAAGAAAGGATCTCTGCTCGTCTTGAATGTTTGTGTGAGTGCCTCATGATTTTGGTTTGGGTAAAGGAATAAAATCTTGTGTATATTTCTGTTCTTTTTACCACCAGCAGCATTTGACCTATTGACTGGGGCAATTTGAAGATCTCAAGCCTAAGAAAAGATGCCATTTCCTTTAACTTCCATTTCTTGGAAAATAAAGATGGTGATGCTAAGTAGTTAGGTTATTGATTTTCTGGATAATTGATACTCTAAGGTATACAGATTCTCACAAGACTGGCTGTCTTAGAGTGCCTTCTAACCCAAAGAGGCACACAGGTAACAGACAAGCATAAAACTGGGATATGAAGTAGAGCTAAGATCTTGCAAGGATTCTGGAACTAATATAATTAAGCTTAAATCCTAGCTCATCCACTTATTAGGAGTGCGGCTTTGTGTGTATTATTTAACTTCTTTTATCCTCAATTTCCTCAGCCATGAGATGAAGATAACAGCAGTAATGACCTGATAGAATTATTGTTAGGACAAAACGAATTGATATACTATAAAACTCTGAGTATAGGGCTTGTTACCTGGTAAGTTTTTGCTAAATATTAGCTATTTTCATTTCTTTCTGGTTTAGACTCCTTGTTCAGCCTTGCCTCAATATCCTCATCAATAAAACAAGCCCAGTATTATAAGCTCTGACAATATAACAGGTTTAGAAGGAGACTCAAATAAAAGTAGGTACACTTCTAAGCAAAGACACAAATGTATATGTTTATTAATAAGATTCATTTTCCAATTTCAAGTTCACAGCAGGGTTAAGTATGTGTTTATAAATGTCCAGGAAGGTGCGAGGGAGATCTAACAACACCGTGAAGTTCTGCCAAATATGGTCTTTGGAATGTGAGAGGAAGGACTATACTTCTTCTTTGTGGTGAAAAATCGCATTTTCTCAGCCTCTGCTTTCTTATTTATGATAAATGGATAATAAAGGATATGTAACCGACGTGTTGGGAATATTAAAAGAGAGCACTTATTTAACATACCCAACATATAGTAGACAGTCAATAAAAGTCATCCTATGTTGACATGAAAAGAAGAGGGGAAGGTGAAACATGGAAGGAGGACCAGGGAAGAAGGGTATTGAACCCCAACATGGACATTCATTTATACAAACCCCAGTAATCCCCTCAAACCTCCCAGAGCATTGGACATCCTGAGTGCAGGTAGGGGGGCATACTCCCCAGTTCTGCTACTTTTCACTTCGACTTACTTTATATCTAACTGCTATATCTTGCTGCAGCCCCAGAACGAGGCTGCACACCAGAGTTAGGTGAAGTAGATGGCCAGACAGTCCTAGTGTCAGACAGACGAGGGAGTGCAATTCTCTGGTGGTTCTATGAACTCAGTTTCTTTAGCCTTGTCAGTTGGCACATGAACTACTTGGATATTTACCATCCAACCTGTTTCTCACTCTTGACTAGACTGTTCCCTTCCATGCTTCTATGAACTGTCAATTTTAATTTTGGTCACATCTGAGTAAAGTCCAAATGACCCAGGGGATTTTTTTCCTTAGCCTTACTTTTCTCCCTTTTCCTCATGACTGGAGGATCTTAAACTAGGAAAGGTTTTGGAAGCTGCCTAGTCCAATTCAATTCACCCTTTATACATTGCCTCCACACTAGGCTTGACCAGTGGTCATCTATTACCTCTTTGGCCACTGTTACCATTTCCTTCAAAATGCCAATTGGTCTAGAATGGGCCCAATTCTCAAAAAAAAAAAAAAAAAAAGGGAATGTATCTCTATCCATGGTCACCTCTTATTATTTGGCGTCTGTGCCCATGAGCTATATTGTAATCCTCTGAAACTTCACGAAGCAAGGAGGAAGAGGAAGAAAGAAGGATGCTCTGACCTAAGACAGATTGTTTTTCTATTTTTAAGAGTTATGAGTGATTATGAACATCAATGGTAATTGAAAGGGAACAATAAATTAATAGCCAGAAGCATATTGATAGGTTAAGAGATTAATTCATTTAGTGGAAAGGTTAATTAATCGGACGTGTATGTGATAAAGACATCTCAAGGTGATATGTTAATTGACAGTCATATCACTGGTGAGGAGAGAAAAGTGTGTTATATCAGAGAATTTCAACTCAGTGTTTTTGACTGCACTCTCTCTGCCTCTGTACGAAGAAGGGTGAGAGATTCCTGAGGGTCTTTGAGGAGAAGAAGCAAGGACATTCCAGCTGCTCAGCAGACGCTCTTTCACTGTACGCTACAGCCATATTCTTCGCTTCACTGCCATCTATGCAAATTTGCAGTAAAGCAATAAAGATATGCTAGAGTCCTTTCAGTACAGACATTAAAATAGACATATTGCCCTTGTCCTTAATTGTAGAAGAAAGACTTGGTCTCCATTAAAGGAATTTTAGGCAACAAAAGAAATGTATGGATGCAGGAGTCAGTTTATAACATTCTTACACAGAAGACAAACCTTGTTAAGAAGATCATGTGCTAAAGGAGTTTTTAGAAAAAAAATAAGTCAGTTGTCAGTGAAAACCATGGTTTTACTGTGAACAGTAATTCTGATGATGTTTTTGAACAAAAACACTTTCAAAAACATCAAAAAGAATTTTATAGTTTACAAAATAATCTTTTTTTTAAGATTTTTTTTTGTTTATTTTTGAGAGAGAGAGAGAGAGAGAGACAGAGTGTGAGCAGGGGAGAGGTAGAGAGAGAGGGAGACAGAGATCTGAAGCAGGCTTCAGGCTCCAAGCTGTCAGCACAAAGCCAGATGCGGGGCTTGAACTCACAAACCATGAGATCATGACTTAAGCCGAAGTGGACGCTTAACTGACTGAGCCACCCAGGTGCCCCACAAAAATAATCTTAATACATGTTATTCCATTTACTTCATATGGAATGGTACTGTGCGAATAGCATTATTTTGTGTCAGATTATTGCCTTTCACCTTGAAATCTACCTGTTACTGTCCTGCTCCATTGTCATTACAGATGTTGGGCTGCAGCTTGTAAACGTTTCCCCTTTGCCAGTGACGGTATTGGAGAGACCCTACAGAAGAGAGGGCTTCTGGTCTTTGTGTGCTGCGGCTTGGTTGGCTCCTGCGGTATATGAGGACCAGTAGCAGCAGGACACTCAGGGAAGCTCACTTTGAGCCTGCCGGTTCCGGCCCGGCCTTGGTCGTCCTGTGGCCAGCAGGGCTTCCTATTTGCCCTGCATGCACTTCCCTGCCCTCCAGCTTTAGTCCAGCGACTGTGGACATTTCTGATCCAGAACCAGGTAAACCTTGCTGCCATTCAATGGGCTATGCCTACAACTAAGTCTTAGATTCTAGCTTTGCAGACCTCTTTTCCAAATTTGTTCCTCTTGCAAACTCTCCTTCCACCAGAGGGTATTCTTTAGCATTTTCTTTTATCTCTTTTTAGGAGATAATCCACCATAAATAATAATTCTTTATAGGAAGTATTTTCTGTTCCAGTTCCTGTGCGGTGTCTGTCTTTGTACTGGACCTGATACCTGTCAGATAAGACATGCTCTGCCCATCTCTGCTGTGCACACACCATTCCACTTCTCGCACGAGGCCTTCTACTGAAAGCATCTGTGACTCTCTCTGCTAAAGGCTTTGTCTTTGCTTTTGCATGGGGCAGGACAGGCATACTGAGGAGTTAACATCTCTGGGAGCAGCCCTTGGCCATTGACAGATGGGAGCCGGGGGATGGATACACCAACTTCTTCCTCCTCAAGCAGAGCAACGCACAGTCATGTTCTACAACTTTTCCTAGAGCAACTTAGGGCTTTTGAGCCTCAGCCGCTCACAGTGATTATCTGCTCAATAACACATTTTTATGGGCTTCTGTCCTCTCCTTATCTCATTTACCCATTCCCCACACCAGTGTTTCCTGAAGTCATTCCTCAAAATATTTTGCTACAACTTTTATCTCAGGACATGCTTCTAGGAGAACTGAAATGAACACATCCCATTTCTGAGATGAGGGAATGAAGAGTAGGAGAATGTAATTGTCTAATGTCAAGTAGTTGACTACTGGAATTAAAAACTCAGTTCATCTCAGCCCAATTCTTATTATTTACATTTACTTCAGCAAATATCTCTATAAAGATAATTTTAACCACATAGTAGATAAATTCATACCTATTAATCTAGTCTAAATACATAAAGCCTAGAATACAGGTCCCGCACATACATAAATGTGAGCAAAACAGCAAAAAATTGCTCTTATGGCTTATTTACACAGCTGGTTGTGTTGAAATACAAAGCCCTGATTTCTAAACACAACTGCTATCTGTAATTAAAACTAGGAACAACAGTAGACTGGTTTTTCTCAGGATACATTGTCTGTACTCTTGGAGGGAAAGCTCTCTCAGACCATTGTTGACTAATCTTACAATTTCGACCTGATGTTGTCACCAAAACCATTCTTTGACCAATGTAGGCTTATAAAACTGATATGCACCTATGCCATCATAGGAATAACATTTTTCACATGGTTATCCTTAGGCTAAACTGTACAAATAGAAAAGATGGCAATGTAAGGAGCCTATTTTAATTAGAAAGCGACATGTTCACCTATTTGTTTGGTTTTAAAATATAGGGGGATATTTGAAATAGATAGAAAATGATGAGTCTCCTAGAAGAAGGTTGATATCAATATACATTTTATTAAACATCTAGTATATAATAATAATAATAATAATAATATACTATCATATTCAAACTCCTTCCTGCTTACAACCTAGTTCAGCCCATGCTGGTTCCTTTGCTGTCTAGACTAGAGCAGGAGTCTCAAAGTTTAGCAGGCTTTAGCGTTATCACAGGTTACAGGCACTCACCCCTGAGTTTCTGACTCTGTAGGTCTGGGATGGGGCCCGATAATTTGCATTCCTAATTAGTTCCTGGTGATGCTGATGCTCCTGGTCAAGGGACCACATTTTGAGAATGGCTATTCTAGAGAAGTGTTTTTTCGATCCTGGGTGCACACTGGAGTTACCTGGGGAGTTTTAACCATTACTGGTAGGTGGGTCCGACTCAAACTAAGTCAGAATCTTCGAGGTCAGGGCCAGGAATCTCCTTTATAAAAGCTGCCCTGGTGATTCTAATGGACAATGAGTCAAGAACCAATGTGTATCCAGGTGTTTCATAAAAAGTGTAATGTGTGCACCTGAGGATCTTGATAAAATGCAGAGTCTAATTCAGTAGCTCTGGGATGGGCTCTAAGATTCTGTATTTTTCACAAGCTCCCAGATGAAGCTGCTGCTGCTCCAGGGATCATACTTTGAGAAGCAAGAGTCAAAAATGCTGTCTCCCTTATCCCTTTTCTGTGGATGTGGTTTTTCTGAGAGTTAACCAGATGTATACTAAGTGATTCAGGCCTGGGGTACAAATAATTTTGGGTACTAGAAGCTGGAGATGACAATTTGATTTTGCTCTACAGGTCCTCTGACTAGAGCGCGGAATCTCATGACTCCGCAATGGGCAATAGGTTACCATGGCAACTTTCAGAAATCTGCATTTCAACCTGGGGCTCCTGAATGTCACTGCCAGTCCCAGCAAGGGATCCCAAAGATTCTATAGAGTGTTAGCCACGTAGCTGCAGCCACTCAGAGGACTGTGCTCTTTGAGAGATGCGGCCGACTTTGAGCCTCTTCCTCAGCAGCAGTTAACACTGACCCCTGTGCTGAGTTCAGAAATAATCCTCCCTCAGGACAAATAAACCACAGTGAAGAATGAACTGCCAGCTGGAGTTCAGGAGCCTTAGCACTGGTGGAGAATTTAACACTGAAAGCAAGAGTACCAACCGGATAGAGCACTCTTTACCCCACAGGAGATTCTTAAATAAGAATGGTCCCTTCAGGTTAGAATCTTGGTTTCTTACACAAACAAATAGCATGGACACAATTTTAAGTTCACTTCCTCCCATTTTATTCTCTGTTGTACTCAAGTGTCACATATGTATGTTCTATTTTTATCAAGCCAACTGCAAAACAAAGACAAAAAATGACCCAAAACAGAGCCTTAAATTCACTATTAATTTCCACCCCATTCCCAGCTCCTTATCTCCATAGGGGAAAAAGCCTAAGGCAGAAGGAAATAGTCTGAGGAGGTATAGTTTTGCCCATAGGAAACATCTTGCTCACCCAGCTTTTTTTTTTTTTTCTTCTTCTAGAATATACAGTTTATTTAATTGCCTTGAACGACAGGTGCAGCTGTGCTGGTCTCTGCCTCACTGGGCTCTCCTCTTGTCTTTTGTGAGGTCTTTATCCAGGGCTCTGTTGAATTTCACAAGCCAAGGAGCAGATTCTTTCAGGACACAAGCTGCAGGGAGTGACATTTAGCTTATTCCCTCTGGTGGCACCTACTCTCTCCATGGGATGACAAGAACCTTTGAAGGCATCCATGTGAAGTGGCAGATATTTCATCATCTCTGCTTCCAGCTAGAGGAGTTATGGGCAAAGGGCAAGAGCCCTTGCCACAGGGAAAGCTCTGAGGCTTTTGGCTGACAGGCTCAGGTCTTCTGTGTCCCAAGGTGGTGGGCGTGACAAATATATGTGTCTGAGTTTTGAGGCAACAGTAACTTTCTGTATAACAACTTTATGGGCAAGAGAAGAAATGCATGTTTATGTTAAATATATTAATATATGAACAAATGAATAAATATATTCATGTTAGTGAACAAATTTCCTGGATCTTTCTGTAATTGTAAAGAGTTTCAAATAACGTTTTGATTACTAAAATTTGAATAAGAAATCAGAAGCCACACAGGCTGGGGCTAAAATGGCTAGGAGCAGAGATGGCACAATTGTTCCCACTGGTGCTTCCCCAATAACTTTTTAAAAAGGTAAATGACTTGATTGACTTGATTGTTAACACTGTAAGGAATAGATTGCAGGTGATATGGTATAAATGCTAGATTGTGGCCCCTATAGAGAAAATGTCAAAAGAGTTCATGTTTCAGAAGTTAGCCTGGGAGGGGAGCAAAGGAGGGAGGAGAGAAGGTAAAGGGAAAGAGGGACTGGAGATGTCAGGGGAGGGAGAGAAAGGAGAAAAAGGGAGAGCTAGAGAGGAAGGTGGAGGAGAAGAGGTGGGGGGATTCAAAAGGGAAGTTAGTGGGGAGGGGGGAGATGCGAGGAGGCAGAGGAAGTAGGAGAGAGCCAGGGAGACCAACTGACATTTACTTAGCATTCACTATATGTCAGGCAGTGTGCTTTCACATAAATTACTTCATTGACTCTCCACGTTAGACATATTTTAATACTCCGTTTTTAGATGAAGAAATGGAGGCTCAGAAGTGTTAAATAACTTGTCTGAGGTCACAGAGCAAGAAAAAAATGGTTGGAAGTTAACACCCAGTTGTGTCCTTCCAAAACTCCTGCCCCTTTCTCAACATTGTTCTTTATTTGGAGTATTGCCTTTGCATAAACTGAAAGAAGTAGGCAAAGGAAAATCCTTTTGAAACAGTCTTTCATTGAAGCAGCACAGGTGCTGAGGCTCTGTTTCAGGGGTGGTGGTGGCATGGGGGAAAGACTACATTTGGAGCATTACAGAATTCTACAGTAAGGGCTATGTCTTATAAAGGCGACCTTAGGAAAGGAACTATATACCTGATGAGAAACAGCCCTAGCAAGAACTGTGTGGAGCAAGGTATTTTCATTGCTCTGGATAAAGTCATAATCTTGACATGAGTAGTGCCATTTCACATGAGCCAGGCATAGGAATTGTGATTCTCCAACCAAATAGTTGACTTGCTTCACATCCAAATAGGATCCCCACCCCCCACTATCTGCGAAGAACTGACTGGCTTAGGAGACTTCAAAAGACATTTTCACTTTTTTTCCCCTACTCAAAAATCCAAATAAAACAAGAGAACAAAGACCTATGACAAATCAAGAGGTACCAGTGCACGACACAGTAGGCGCTCAGCCATTACTGGTTGAAGTAATGAATGTGTGTTCAAAGCACTCTTGAAGAAAGGGATCAATTATTTTCACGGAAAAAATCACTGATGTATTAGGAACTCTACGGAAATAGTATTGCATATAAATGTCATTTCTAATTGGCTTGATTCTTGCTGGCCCCCCTCCCACAGAACCAGATCCTCATAATCTATGGGATGATTACACTGCTTAGGGCAATGTTTCTGGAGTTTGGTCCCTGGAACATCTATATCAGAATCATTTAGGGATCAGGTCCCTAAACCCTATTTTATTAAGATCCTCTGGAAATATGTGTTTAAACTAAAGTTTGAGACTACTGATATGAGGGTTGGCCAGATCTGTCTTATACAAGACTCAAGCCTATCTTTAACAGAATTTAATTTTTTTAAATATTTATTTAATTTTGAGAGAGAGAGAGACAGAGTGTGAGTGGGGAAGGAGCAGGGAGAGAGGGAGACACAGATTCCAAAGCAGGCTCCAGGCTCCGAGCTGTCAGCACAGAGCCTGACATGAAGGCTCGAACTCATGAACTGTGAGATCATGACCTGAGCTGAAGTCAGACGCTTAACCAGCTGAGCCACCCAGGTGCCCCACTTTAACAGAATTTAGATGCTAGTCCACCTATGTATAAATGAACTAGGATTCAGTTCGTACTGCTATAGATTCCAGACCAATAGTTCCCAATATTTAGTATATATGAGTCACCCAGGGAGTTTACTAAGTGGGAGATTCCCAGGCCCCACCCAAAGGCACTAGGTTGAAACGAGATCTTCTAAAGTTTAAACAAGTACCCCATGTGGTTCTGATGCGTGTATTCTGCTAACCTCAAGGCTAGTACAGATTTCCTTCTGGAAAACAATGTTCCTGTCACATAGTTATACAAGCTATGAAAGGACACTTTGTTAATACCTTTACCACCTCTCAAGACAATAAACTCCATTTGTAAGTGACTTTCATTGCCAGAAACTTCTTACGTTGAGTTTCAATAAAGTCCTGTTAAGCTGTCTAGTTCTCTAAAGAAGACTTTAGTCCCCAATATTATTTTTAAGAAAATATATTTGACCAAGAAAATAAGTGCTTTTCTTCCTTCTGCATCCATTTTGCTTCTCCAGCAGAGTAGGTAGGCGAGGAAAATGTAGAGATCCGAACACGCATCCCTGATAAGAAGACAAGGACTTCTGCGACATACACTGCAACGACGTTTAGAAAATCAAACATCTAGAACAACCTGGAATTCTCATTTCCTGGAGTAATATCACAACACACAGAAACAAACAAAACAAAACACATCATTCTGAGCTGCCCAGGATGTGGGGCAGTTCTGTTTATCAGAATTATGATTCAGATGAGGCAGGTGCCCTCCTGCAAGAAATCAGTGGGAGCCCTCATGCATCCCGGGTGCTCATTCATTTCTGTCCAGCTGCAAACGTGTGAGGGCAGGCATCTGGTTTTTACACTGTGAAAGTCAGCTGCTAGGAGTAGCTATGGAGAAGGGGGCTGGCTGGCTGCCCATGTTTTTACGGGCATGTTTCCAGGCGTTTCACTGGGGCTTCCTCAAATCCTCACACCTGAACTAATTTGTCCCATGTGTATGCTTTCTTAAAAAAACGGATATTTTACTATTCTATTCACAGACTTCGAAAAAAATTCATTACTCGTAAAGTTTTAAAAAAGATAGCAAGAATAGCTTTGGACATGAAGGGAAGCGTACCCAGAGTGGCCATGGGGATATTTGGTTTACCATCTAAAACAATGTGACTGAACAAGTTAAAAGAAGTCTGTGGCCCAATTATTAATTGACCAAATGGGGATAATAGCAAGTCCCTTTTAGCATTGTTTGACAATTATATGAGGAAAGTAATATGTGTTAATTTCTCAACATCCGCTGGCACATCGTCACTACTCAAACAACAGAATGTCACTCATTATTTGTTAGCCTCAGTGATAGTAGTGCTGGTCTGCCACAGGAGTATTCACACACTAACACCGATTAGTTCTTTTTTGAATGGTAATTAAAATGATCACATAGGTCAGGATGAGCAAAAAGGAGAACACAAATGAATACAAACACAAATACATTAAATCTAGAAAACTGCCTTTGCCTAAATCTCCCATTCACTCGAGTAAGGAGAGATTGAATTTTGGCGGTGGAGAAATAGAAGGCATTGTCATGAGTAACTTGCCTGATAAACATATACTGTTTCCCTTCTCCTTACAGATTTCTTTCTGCTGCTGTAGCCAATTTTAGGGTACAAGATTCACACATCAGAAGTTTTGGTTTGTTTAGATGTTTTTAATGATGCAATTCTTGGCTCGTTTATTCTCTGTGATGCGAAATAAGAACGGGGGACTACAGAATGTAAATGCGATGTTTTCTAAGAATGTCTGGGATGATTTGGCTTTAAATGTTCTTAAACATCAAAACAAAAGTTGAGTGAAGGCGTTTAAATCATTACCAAGCCAACATTTGAATTTGCATGTTGGCTGAGATGCAGGGAACATTAGGTTCTAGACCATCTCCAGCATCCGAGCTCTGTAATCTCTGTTACTATTTTTTTTTCTCTTTGCGAAATGAGAACGGAAACACCTGCTCCGCATAACTTACGGCATTGTCGAGAGCTTTACAGAAAAAGCAATGAAAACGCTGATCCGATGTAAACTGGCTTCACTCTCACAAGTCACTGCTCAGAAGTCTGGGCTCCATTTTGGAATTTTCACTGGTCTACAACCTCTCCTGCAAGAATTGCACAGAAGAGGGATACAGCCAATGTTCTCGCCCGCATTTTGAGGCCAAAATGGCTTAAAGTAGTTGTGAGCTGATATTCCACAGACCAAATGTGGATTCCTGGACAACACTGAGTTTGACACCTGGAGGAGAGAATTTATACTAGCGCAGTGGGGGCAGCCTTCATTCAGGTCATTGGTGTGAATCCATCAGCGGAGGCTCACTAGGTGGAGCCTTCCCTACCACCGGGCCAAAGCCCACATCTTTGACACTCAGTCTATGCTTTTTTTTCATTAATAAAATATGACCTCACCGTCCTTTTGTAACCCAGAAGCGTGAGGGTACATTTGTTGCAAACTGCATGCAGGTAAAAGGGGAGGGGGGCTCCTTTTGAAATTACATCCTCTTAATAATAAATACTTTTTGATCTTCTATACATAATAATAGTAGTGCATTTCTTGTTGAAACGGCAAGCTTTTTCTTTTTTACCAAAATGAAAAGAAAACATTCATTTCTTTATAAATATTTTAAATAGTTTAAATACATATTTCATACCAAGGATATAAAAATAGCCTCTTTTTTTTTTTGATAAATAAAGACGTGTTCATTTACATGGCAAATAACGTGCAATAGCTAACCACTGGCTACCAGCTCTATTTGACTGATTGTCTAGGAGATGACATGCAGTGATAATTGTCCCTCTGCCTTCACAAAAAGAAAAATAGATCAGCAGGAGCTGGGCACTCCCGAGGCCAACAGTGCGATGGATATTGTTCAGGAATGACAAACAGGCACTCAGGAAAACCTTCGCTGCACTTCACAGAAGTCACCCGGGACAAAATGAATCCAACAGATTCTTTGTCTGGGACTTCTAGCTGCTCAGACCCTCAGGGTCTCTGGACTTTGAAAAAGTCTGTCAAACAGACCAGTGAGTGAGTGAGTGCCTGGAGAGGACACTGTTTCCGCTGTTTCCAGGACCTGGCGAGTGTTTGCTCCGGCACCAAAGTGGTTCTGCCTCCGGCTGGCTCCTCGCGTGCCCTCCCGCAGGACTCCTGGCTTTGCCCAGTCTTCACCCCTGCCCGCGGCAAAAAAGGCAAACTAAAGCTGTCATGCAGTGGTCGGTGGGTTTGAGACTGGCAGCTGCCGCACGTGCGCGAATATCATACGTTTATGGCTTTGTTATCTTTCGTGTCTGCTGTGCTTGTGACGACTTCCAGTGGGAAGGTTTCCGAGGGTTCTGTAGAGATTGATGCCGCTCCTTCCCTGTCCCAAGATCCCGGCAGGTTTTCCAGACTGAAGGGACTCGTGGCTCCCTGGCTGAAACTGCCCTCCTCCGATCTGCTTGGGAGAACCAGATGCAAAGACGTTTCTGAGGAAGAGCAGACGGAGGACGAGAGCGTCGCGGAGATGGACTGCAGAGGCGTCAGTGTAGAATCTGAATGTGGAGAGATGCACCTTAGAAATTGCAGATGACCTTCTTGGACAACCTGGTAGTGGGCAGGTGAATAATCAAGGTTTGGAGAGTGGTAAAGTTCACTGTCTGCAGGATTTTGCTCAGGGGCTCCAGTTCGCCGGGGGCTGCTCCCCACAGAGGAGGGATCCACGCTCCAAATGTCTGAGGTGACATTACTGTGACAGAGTTGTGCTTGAGTATAAGCAGCTCCACCTGCTTGCAAGTGTAGGCAAGGCTGGTGGGCACTCCAGGTCATCCTGGTCTGTAAGCTGTCCCTGGAGGGACACACAGAGGTGGTGTGCAGAGAGCAAAACCGCGATGGCTGCTGGGGTGACAGAACGTTTTCCAGAAGTTGTATCACATTCCGCATGTCCTTACCTAACTGGGAGACCTCCTGAGTCAATGTCGTCACCTGTGTGGATAAAGCAAAGCAGAAGGCAATAGTCAGAGGTGCGTGGTAGTGATTTCAGAGCAGAGAGGCAGGGAAATGAGATGTCTCTGGAGGAAGGTCTGAAAAGCTGCTCTACCTCCAACTCCAGCCAGGTCCGAGGGGTGGATGGGGAGGCTGGGGCACCTGATCTAAAGCCATCCCTATTCTGAGGGAACCCGGGGAGACATTTCATAGTCGGGCATTCTGCATCGGTGACTCTGGGGTTCTTGAACAAAATTAGACAAATGAGTCAATTATTTCTCGTATCTCTTAAATACAGGCAGTACCTCTTGCTTCCTCTGAGTTAGTGGGATGCACAGTGGTGCACACAAATCATCCCAGCTGCCTCAGAAAACAGTATGGAGTGGTGGGCTTGTACTTAGAGCCCTCAATTCCCTATCTGCCCAGAGTAGGGAGTAAATGACAGCTGTCACTTTTGCCATATGTAGTTGAGACCCATGTTCATTGTAGGTTCAGGGACAAACTGGCCTTGAGCGATGATACAGGTAGTAAGCAAGACCTCATACCAGGTTTGCTAGAGAGAGAGTTTGCAAAAGGAGAGGAAACTACAGAATGAGAGACAGACATAAGAATGACCTGCAAGGTGGGTAGGTACAGGTCAACAGCGTGGGCATCTTGGGGGCACTGGGTTCATCAGTGAACCTGGAACCTTGTGGAAGTATAACTCAGATTGTGTGGTGTGTGCACTATTCACTTTTCTAGGCAAATCTTTTGTAAGATTTTCAAAATAGACACAACTCCCAACACTTAAGAAGTGCTGAAGAGTCTTCAGTATTCATTTTACTTTTAAAACCAATAATAAAATTCGCCAGAGTTATTTGTTTTCTTACCAACCATATCACTTTTTTTACCCCTGGAAGACCACCAGAAGATTGAATTGAGCGTTTCTGGGGTGTTTACATTCTTCAAAGTGAGGAAAACCTGTATTTCAGAAAGCAGGACACAAAAGTGTACTTTCTAATCTTTGGTGAGATTTGTAACACTAACACAAGGTTGTAATACTTTGCCTTGTTCGCTTTAAGATTTACTATCATGAATCACAAAACTCCAAAATAAGCTTCTGAACCCACTGACTAAATATCATCAGAAAACAAAACAAAACAAAGGGAAGTTCAACCTCAGTGATGCCAAATTCAAGATGGCTGTTCTGGGCCAACTTTTTTCAACATTTACGTATACATTCCTAATTCATCCAGCAGTTTAATTCATTCCACTTCCTGTGAGTGCGTTCTGAAACTAATTCTCCCTGGCAGGCCCATCAGGAGGTAGTGCTGCTTGAATCAGGCATTTAAAAAAGGCCAGAAGGAGGTGTTTCCATGGTTCAGGCAACCAACTGGTAACACCTGCCTTGAAATTGCCAGGCCAAAAGTATTTCTGCATTGCTGCTAGCATGGAACTCCAGGGACTCGATTGAATGCTTGTCCAGGCTTTTCAGCAGATCTGAAACTTCTGGTAATAAAAAAGATACCTCTGAGCATCACATTTAAGGAGCTAAGCAATGAATCTGAGAAAGGCATTATGTGTTTTGGGATTTCCACTGTAGGTTGTCTAATTTCATAACGTGCTAAGCCTCAATTTTTAAAAATTTTTTTATAGTTTATTTATTTTGAGACAGAGGGAGACAGAGCATGAGTGGGAAAGGGGGCAGAGAGAGAGGGAGACACAGAATCTGAAACAAGCTCCGGGCTCCAAGCTGTCAGCATGAAGCCCAATGCGGGGCTTGAACCCATGAACCGCAAGATCATGACCCGAGCCAAAGTTGGACGCTTAACTGACTGAGCCACCCAGGTGCCCCAGCGAGCCTCAATTTAAAGTGCATGGATCACACTTAAATCTGGATCTGGATCTGGATCTTGGCACTGCAGACATTCACTCATGGGCTCCATTTTGAATTGATTAGCTCTTCTATCAGTATTTCAGAAGAGAAGGCTGACACTGAATGAGATGTTTGAAGGGATATGGTAGCCATCCATTTCTGTAGATTATCTGAGCTTAATTCCTGTTTCAAATTGACCAGGAGTATACTAGCTCCCAGTAAAAATGCTTTCAATAGGACTTTTATTAGGATTGAATAAGGACACAGTCTTTGAAGAACCATTTTGCATTTTTGGCACATCAACAATGATGTCATTCAATAAATGTTTGTAAATTTATAATACAATATGATTTGGGGTACCTTTTTCTCTATTGGATCTATAAACAGTGCCAAGATAGGCACTGATACATTATTAGTTCCCTCCCTGTAAAATGAGGACTCTAAGGCCCAGAGGCTAAATGACATATTTAAGGTCCCTTATTTCATGAAAGACAGTCTTTGATAGAAATTAGGCCTTCTAAGCTTGGTGCTCTTTCTGTTATAGCATAGTAGCAAATGGAAAAGGAGATATTGCTTAGGAGGTGAGAGAGTTTGCTAATGTGATCAGAATTTGTGAAGAGCCCAGATGATACAAAAAGGTAGCTTCCCATGTAAAAGCTATCTGAGATTATCACCAAGTAAGTAAATGGCACCATCTCTAAGAAATTCAGAGACTGATTGAGCACAGCGAAGTCTCCTCATGTCAAATTATACAAATAAAACAACAAAAATGGTGTGCAGCCAGGGGAAATCTGAAGCCACACAATGGTACAACAAACAGATTTCTGGTTAACTGTTTTTTTCTAGATTTCAAAATAAATAGATATTTTCCTATGAGCGAAATACCCTTCCATGGCCATATTCCTGACACCTAACTTTTACTGTGCATTTGTCACAGTAAAAGGTTATGTTAAGGTTATGAACTTTGAGTGGGAATCCCAAGGCATGACTGGCTCCAGGAATGTTAAGCATTAACATGTCCAGAAAACAACATTACTGTGTTAGCTTGAACTAAAAGGAGCAAAGACTCTAAGGAAAGAGAACTTTCTTTAGCTCTGGAGGATAATGATCCTATTAGGAAAGGTTTCTGTCACTGTGTCACTGAGGACACACCCCTGAACCTTATTAAAGTTACATGAGGGAATTAATCCCTGTTGGGTAAGGGATCTCTCCCTTCACAAAGACAAAGGCAGCTGTCACAGGGAGAGATGGCATCTCCTGGAGGTGGATATTCTGGTGACACTGAAGGTGACAACAAACTGTCACAGAAAGTGCAGTAAGATTCACTGCACTTTTGTTTACTGCTTCCTGCTGGGTTTACAGCAATCTGCTGGGTTTGCTAACAAAATTCATTCTAAAATAGAAAAGGCCTTATTCTTAATCAAATGTGGAAAGCAAAGAATGCAGTGTCTCTGTTGGTGGGTCTCAGTGCTTTTTTATAGTATGCTAAGAAGATGTGTATGTCAGGCGCCTGGGTGGCTCAGTCAGTTAGGCGTCAGATTTCCCCTCAGGTCATGATCTTGCGCCTCGTGAGTTCGAGCCCTGCATCGGCCTCTGTGCAGACAGCTCAGAGCTTGGAGCCTCCTTCGGATTCTGTGTCTCCCTCTCTCTCTGCCCCTCGCGGGCTCACACTCTTGTTTCCTTCTTTCTCAAAAATAAATACACATTAAAAACATTTAAGAAGATTTGCATTTGCTAAAAAAGGTTGTTGGGGCTACTTTGTGAGCAAGGCTCCATCCATTTAAGGAGATATGTCTTCAAAATACAACTTAAAAGCAGAGTACTACCAGAAATAGGTCAGTAAAAACAAAGAAAAATCATTCAGATCAAGTGAATCAACGTTTTCCCCTTAACCCAATAACTGCTTATATTCTTTAAATGTCTTCTGTTACTCATATTAGTGAAGACAATCCCTTTTTGAGTGGATATTACAAAGCCCTTCACAAGCCCCATCTCGTTGTTTCGTGGCCCCATGTCCTGAAGTCTCCCCATTGCACACCATCAGACTGAACACAGTGAGCTGAGAAGCTCACTGCCCTTGTGTGTGCTCTTCTCTCTGACCGGGGCTCTTCAATTCTGCCCTTTCAGCTTGGGGAGTTTCTTCTCTCCCTTCAAACTTCTTCTAATCCTTCATGTTCTCTGCAGAGCTAGTTCCTGACAGCTCACTTAATCTCACAAAGCAGCTTGAGTCTCATGTGGGACTGTTTGCCCTCCACTAACACTATAAATTCTTTAAGGGGGTAGAAACTGTAATTTATCTCAGTATCTCCTGAACTCGGGGCAATGCCCAGAACACACCGTGTACTCAGTAAGTCTTGAATGTATAAACAAATGCACTTCCTGTCATTTTGAAGGACTTGGCCTCCATATTACCTTCAATTTTTTATCTTATTGTATCTCATGATTTTACCAGAAATATCCTGGGAGAGAGCTGCCTACTACGAAATTATATTGAGAAATCTGTAACCAGCCCTCTCTGTCCCAAGTAAATATGATAAAAGTAGGTACTATGACTTACAGGTTTTGTATATAAATTCCTTGGGTATTCCTTAATGTTTAATTTTTAGGTGGCATTTGCACTGTTAATCTCTTTGATCTTGTGTTTCCTTCATAATTGTAGAATTATGGCCAAGACGTTGTTTGGTGGCCAAGACTTCCACTGGACATTATTTACCTTGCTGTCGTGTGACTTGTCCCAACCTAAACTTGGTTTCCATGGGCAGCTTTAATTCCCTGGAGAAACTGTCCCTATGTACTGCCTCCCATGTCTCAAGACTATATTATCCCAAGTGACAATCTGAATACAGTTACCCAGAGTTGTTTTATCAGTTGAAATTTGGTAAACATTTTTTGCATCCCTCGTTGCTACCCTACCCTATTTTAGATGTGGCCTTGTGATTATTTGTACTTCGAGAGATAAAACAGATACATAACCATAAGTTAATATGCATTCTTCTCTTACTTGTGTATTAAGTTGCATTTCCTTTCTCCATTTTTCCCCTTCCTTCCTCTCTGTTCTCCTAATTCTACTGTGAATAAAGACCCATCAGTCCAGGATTTAAAACTGTTGGCCATACCAGTTCACCATCACCATCTGCAGGGCAATTGTTCACATCCAAGATTTTTCTGTCCCTTCCAAAGTCCCAACTGCTAGAAAGAAGAAGTGTTGAAAACACCATCTGTGCTTCCAAGTGGTTCAGTCTGCTCTCCAAAACTCTGGAGCATCTAAAGATTCTTCCTTCCTCTGTTGTCCTAGTAATATGTGTTCAACCACACAAATCATTAGGTGTTTAGCAGGTTTTTGGGCAGTGCGTTTGGTCTTGTTGAGCAGTACCTTCTGTCATGAATAGAAATACCCATGTGACAACAGACTTTGTCAACTATCCATGACAGTCCACACATTGGTCTTTCCATACCTCTAAGAAGGGAGTCACTAACTGCCATGACTCTTCCATTTTTGCCATACCCACGTTTTCTCAGAACTGCTATTGGCTGGCTTAGAATCTGTCGTTGTTGCCCACATTTCCGGAGTATCTGGATTGCTCTTCTGATGTTTAATTTGCTCCACTGATGTGATGTTACTTCTCGTCCTCCTCTCAATCATATTTCCACAAATGCTTTGTTGTGAGGACTAAATGATAGAGTGGATGTTAAAGTTTGGTCCCCATATAACTGATATTTTGTCAGGATCCCAGGATCTGCATTTGATAATGCAACACAGCTTAGTTGAAAACTTCTTCATGGTAGGGAATACTGACCCAGGAAATACTTAGCCCAAATAAAATAAAAGCCAGTTATCTATATTACTGCTCTTCAGCCTCAGCATGGAGAGAGAAACCACTCTGTTAATGCTTTTACATAATTAATTTGGAAGAAATGGAATCTCCAAGTTTTAGCATTGCTTTGTATGGATCTTTGCGGTAACAAATAGTAACAGCAATTACTAGAGTCTTTGAAAATATGGATTAAGATCCTGTATTTCCAGAGGAAGGTTTGAGTAACTGCAGTCAGATGGATTGAGAATTCTCTATAAAGTATCACTATAAACTGTGAGCCAAAATACAACAATGTGCAGCCTGGTGTGGATCAGCAGTGAATAAGGAGCAATGCGGGGCTAGATGCGGTCAAGTATGACTAGTGTTTACTGTTTTTTATAATAGCTCTAGTCCCTGCACAAATCCTGCCATTTAAAATCTTTGTTGGTGCATGAGAAATTTAAGAAATAATAAGTTGCATGGTTCATTTATTAATATGAGTTTCTGGTATTTTCATCTGAACTGAAATAACTTTTAAAAGTGTTTCTTATTTATTTTGAGAGGGTAGAAAGAGTGTGCATGAGCGGGGGTGGGGGTGGGCAGAGAGAGAGGGAGAGAGAGAATCCCAAGCAGGCTCTGTGCTGTCAGTGCAGAGCTGACATGGGATGGCGCTTGATCTCACGAAACCATAAGATCATAACCTGAGCCGAAACCAAGAGCTGGATGCTCAACCGACTGACCCACCCAGGTGTCCCTTAAATAACTTTCACCAATTCCCCCTAAATGGTATTGTAAGACACAGAAAGTATCACTCTAAGTCTAGCAGGTAAGAGTGTTTTATATGATCTCAATGTCTCCTAGACATCCCCACCACTTCAAAATGGGAGTTTTTTAAACCACCGTGTTATTATATAGTTGAAAAAAATCCGTCTGTGGTGCCGGTGACCTCTTGTCCCAATAAGACTTCCCACTGCCAGTTTTTATGGTTAGATTATGCACCTTTTGGTGTAAACACAGCTTTGGTCTTCTGGTGTGTCTTTGGATTGTGCCTTTGGGGAACAGGAGTGTTGAGTTTCATAATGAAGAATAGAATATGCCTTGGCCAATACCTTTTATTTTACATGGAAAATAGCTAACTTTTGTCTTCCATTATTCATGTTATTACATTTTTGAATCTTGGCTATTGGCATGGTATGATTCATGGCCTCTGAGTATAACTAGAACTTCAACTGATAGGAAAAAAACGTCATTTCCATTTTTGTGCATTCAGTGAACAGATGGGGAATGCATCTGTTGATATAATCTTCTTAGCTTGAAGAGTTCTTGACCTGTCACTCAATTTTTGCCAAACATGTACACATTTTCCTGCTAGACACAATTTTCCTCAATTCCGGGTACTAATTACACCAATCCTCTCCCCCTGCCATGAACACATATACATTTTTACAAACTCTGATTCAGGTAATTAAATGGTCTTTCATTTAATCCTTTGTTATGGTGCATATTTACCATGGGATTCAGACAAGTTCAATCAAACTCCATAAGCAGGCAAAACAAAAAGGACGATCGGCATAATTTCATCCTTGTGTCTTTTGCTTCATAAAGCATTTGAACACAAGTGAGTCTTTTTATCTGTCAGCTAAAATAATAATCATACTCGGCACTTGCATAAATTTCATCTGAATGAGGATCTCAATCCCATTACTAACAAAAGTTGTAAATCTTGTTCTATAGCTGGAGAGACTAGAATGTTGAGAGGTGAAGTGGCTTATTTGAGGTCACACAGGAATAGTACCAAGGGGTTCACTTTTGCAGGTGCATCTGATGCGTCTTAAATTATAGTAAGAGAAGAATTACAAGTCTTGAAAGTGATTATGCCAATGGTTTCACTGAATTTCTGCAAGCTCAGGCCTTCGGACACAACTTTATTACTTTAGCTGTATTATTGTAAACCATTATTTATCAGCTCTTTGATTGCTTTCCTCGTCTATTTTCCCTGCTTCCTGTGACAAAGTTTGATTAGTATCCAGATTGCTGTCTGCCTAAGCGATCCTCAATGCTATTAATGAGCACCAAACAAAAGTCTGTCTCCTCTCAGAGTGCCAGCTGTATAGAACAGTGCTTATCAAGACTTAATGTATACAGGAGTCACCTGGGGATGTCGACACCATGTATATTCAGATTCAGTACATGTGGAGTTCTGGGATTGTGCATTTCTAACATGCCCCTATTTGATGGTAATGCTGCTGGTTTGCACCAGAAGGGGTCAGATCATGAGTTCTTATTATGGATTTAGTCCCTGCTTTGGTTAGCTCCACACCTATTATAGTGGAGCTGAGAATTTAGTTTTGAAACCGCTTTTTTCAATTCCTTTGGCAAGTCTGTAGTTGGAGTTTTTGATTTGTTTAGGTCTTCTTTGGTTTCTTTCATCAATATTTTGTAGTTTGTAGTGTATAAGTCTTGTACTTACTTAAGTTTGTTCCTAGATATTTATTCTTTTTGATGCTACAGTAAATAGGACTATTTTCTTTTGCTTTTTTTTTTCAATGTTTATTTATTTTTGACAGAGAAAGAGAGAGAAAGACAGTGTGACTGGAGGAGGGGCAGAGAGAGAAGGAGACACAGAATCTGAAGCAGGCTCCAGGCTCCAAACTGTCAGCACAGAGCCTGACACAGGGCTTGAACTCATGAACCATAAGATCATGACCAAAGCTGAAGTCGGACATTTAATCAACTGAGCCACTGAGGTGCCCCGGGACTGTTTTTCTTAATTTCTCTTTCTGATAGTTCATTATCAGTGCATAGAAATAGAACTGACTTTTGTATGTTGACTTTGTATCCTGCAACTTTATCATTTATTAGTTCTAACAGGTTTTGGTGGAATCTTGAGGGGTTAGGGTCTTTGTGATTATCAAAGCTGTTGTCTGTTATGGGTGGTTCCCAGTAGTGGACGGGGTGCCAAGACCCGTCAGTGTCCCAAAGTGGAGAATCACAGAGAGCACGTAGGTGTAGGCGGATCAGAAGCTGGACCCTGAGGCAGCAGCTAGGAAAGTATGCAGTGATATCCCTTCCAGAGAGAAACTAGGAGATGGGCATGTTTGCATGCACCCTGTCCGCTGAACCTGGATGTACAACCAGAGACATTCTCTTACAACCATTTACAAACGACTTTGCTTGCTCCTGTAGGACGTGTGAACGTAAGCCCCTTTGGCTTTCCAAGCTAGGTGTTTGGGGGTCCTAGCCGGGGGGCGCTGCACTAGGTCCAAACTTCCCAATGCTAGGATTCAGGGGTTCCCTATCGATTGTATGGCAGTGTACCTGCGGTGGGGTCTATGGTGTCTGTGTCCCAGGTTTTCCTATCTGTTTCCATGTGGAGGCTTTCTCATTCATCTGATATGTAGCAGTCATTCAGCTTGTTTTTATTATTTCTTTTTTTAAAATGTTTTAATGTTTTATTTATTTCTAGGAGAGAGAGAGAGAGAGAGAGAGAGAGAGAGAGAGAGACAGCGTGAGCAGGGGAAGGTCAGAGAGAGAGGGAATCACAGACTGAAACAGGCTCCAGGCTCTGAGCTGGCAGTCAGCACAGAGCCCGACGCGGGGCCCGAACCCACAAACCGCGAGATCATGACCTAAGCGAAAGTCGGACGCTTAACCAACTAAGCCACCCAGGTGCCCCTTATTATTTCTTATTTTTATATTTGTCCGAGGGAATTATTCTGTGTACATTCAGTGTGTACATTCAGTGTGTCCGTAGGAGGGGGGAAATTCAGAAGCTTATTATGCTCTCACTTTGGGGCATTTGTTATCTATTTTATGTGTCACAATCCTCTGGATTTCTTATTCTTACCAAAATTATCCCATCTTTGGCCAGTGGGAGACTCTTTATATTGGCTCCTGAGCTCCTTTGACATCGTCCTGGGAGTGTGTGATAAATTTCTTGCTGTCTTGTACACTAAGGTGTTCTGGACTTCTTTGTATTTCATACCTCCAGAAGTGGAAACAGCTATTTATCCAAGAGACTCTGGTTTCTTATAATGGGAAATTTTATTTGAGGCCATAATTGAGGCATAGAGATATTCACTGTTATTGGGCTGGCCATTGTTTATACTCCTTTTCTGCTGAAAGAGCTCAGAAATGTATGTATGTACATGATACTACACAGGTTTATACTAGTCTTTCTAATTCTGTTTCAGAACGAACTACATTTGTATCTCCTTTACACTGTGAATTCTGGTTATTGAGGTATAGAAGATGATAGAATTAAGATATCCCATAATTGCTCATTTGCGTTATCCCCCATTACATATTCAACAATTGCAATATATCAATACCTGTACTATCATTACAAATTATGATTACTGAAAACAGTTGAAAAAATTGTGGGGAGGCATATTCTATTCTAATTCTCTTCCCACTCCCCTTTCAATGGGTCATCCATATTTACACTGTCAGAGCATACCTTTGACAACTTATACATTCTCTTCTTTAATTTTCGTTTAGACTTGGTACTATAAATAAGCACATATTTAATGCTGATGAACTTGTCCAATGACGATGCCTTTCAAATCATCTTGGTTTTCTGAATCTTGTTCTTGAGAGCATTCTTTGGGAAATATATACGGGAACAATATTCCTTGAGTTCTTTCATGTTAACAGTTTGGTACCTGGTGGTCATTTTTTTTTTTTAATGTGTATTTATTTTGGAGAGAGAGAGTCAGTGTGAGTGGGGGAAGGGCAAAGAGAGAAAGAGAGACTGAAGAGAAAGAGAATCTGAAGCAGGTTCCAGGCTCTGAGCTGTCAGCCAAGAGCTCAATGTGGGACTCAAACCCACCAACCATGAGATCATGACCTGAGCCAAAGGTGAATGCTTAACTAACTGAGCCACCCAGGATCCCTCTTTATGGTCATTTTTGCTGGATGTGAAATCCTTAGTTTACATTTTCTTTTCTTAAGAATCTTGCATATTTTGTGTGTTATTCTATCTTGCATAAAATGTTGCTGTTTTAAAGTTTAATGACAGTCTAGATTTTTCCTGTGGAATTCCTTTATAAAAAAACCTTTTTGTCTAGATAACCAATGAATTTTTTTTTCTTACTTTAAAGTCTAGTAATTTCACTAGGATATGAAAGTATAGTATGCAACTTCAAAAATGTCTTTTTTTGGTAACTTAAGGGGAGTTTTATTGGATTATCATTCTTATTGTTTGTTTGGTTCCCTGAATTTGGCATTCTTATTCTGACACTTATATTTTTTGTTGGTTGGAGCTTCTTTGTTTCTCTTTACTATTTGATGCTTTTCTTCTAATCCTTCTTAAAAAAAAAAACTCTTCCTTTAGATTAGATGCTTTAAATTTTCCTCCTTTTCACAATCTATTTTGGCATTATTTGTTTATTTGCTCTTGTGTTGCTTCTAATTTAGGCAGTTTCTACAATGATCTTTTTCTCACTTCTAATTTTTTCTTTTTTTAATGTTCACTTATTTTTGAGAGAGAGAGAGAGAGAGAAAACATGAGTGGGTGAAGGGCAGAGAGAGAGAGACAGTGAGAGGGAGACAGAATCCTAAGAGAGAATCTGCACTGTTAGTGCAGAGCCCAATGTAGGGCTTGAACTCATGAACCATGAGATCATCAGCTGAGCTGAAATTAAGAGTTGGACACTTAACTGGCTGAACCACCCAGGCACCCCATTTCTAATTTTTTTCTTAAATAACTTTCTCTAACTCTTGAGATCTATTACTTTATGAAATAAGGAAGAAGAACCTGAAAGGATTTAAATTTTTAAATTTCTTTAAAGCACAATATATGAAACATGGAGACATGGTATTATTTACTAATATGGATAATAGTTATTTGGACATCTGTTATTAGATCAATATCTATATGTTTAAAATTGCTCATGATTAAAAAATAAAAACAAAATATTCAATATCCACACTAGAACCTCACTTAAAAAATACATCTATCTACATTTAATTTCTTTAAAAATTCCCCCAAATATTTTACCTTAAAAAGAAAACTGTTTTTTCACTAATTGTTTCTCCTTTATCTCTGGTTCTTATAAATTTCAGTGACCAATTTTTAACTACCGTAAACCAGTGTCCAAGAAAACATCAAGAGGGTAGATTCTTATTTGAATTAATGCAAAGACTCTTCTTTTAACTCTCACAGCAATTAAGCAATGAACCATAGAAAGCACCACAGAACCATAATACATAAAGCTTGTTCAGAGGTCTAGAAATAATTTTTTTTAACCACTGGCAGACACCTTCCCCAAATCAAGTGTTTTTAATGACGGAGTTTTAAACAAAAGTATATTTCCCTAGCAAACTTTTTAATAACTGCATCTGAATAGAAACTCCTCTTTCTCCAAGGCTCAGGAGATCATTTTAGGAAGTAGCCTTGCAGATTATCAACTGAAGTCAGCATAAGGCTGTAGGTACAGTATTTTGTCACCAGGTATCATATTCGATTTAAAAATACATTTAAAAAGTCAGTATATTACAAATGGGCTCTACCCACCCGCCATCTCTTATGTGTTTCCTAACACTCTATCATTTGCGTTAAAATGTACTTTTTTTCTTTTTTCTCATCTTTTCTCTTTTCTTTTCCTTACTTTTTCTTTCTCTTTCTTTTTCTGGATTTGAAAATGCTAACATGTGGAATAGTCATCAATGGTAAACATATATTGGAGAACATATATTTTCGTCTTGAATAAACATGTAGTATATTTTACTAGGCTTCTTTGAAAAGCCCTTTCTGAAATTATCATCTATTAAAATTATCTGCCCATGATTAAATCAAGCATTGCATTTAAGTATAATATGGGTGATTTAGGGAACCAAAGACTTAAGTCTTGATGTGATTTTCAGAAGGAAATCTTTTCAGTGCAGACCAAGGATGGTCTTTGAAAGCTAGCCCAATAAAAGAAAACTCACTGAATTGGGATTCAGGTCTTGATTCTAGGCCTCTCTATATCTCTTGCTGCATATGTGACTATCTCCGGGCCTCAATTTACTCATCTCTGATCAGAGTATCTCACATGATAGGATTTCTAATATCTCTTCTCAAACTCAAAATTAAATTCTATTTTTCTCTTCAATGTTTTAATGCCTGATGGTTAAAACAGATATAATGCATAATCCAGCATTTTCTTATGCATTGTCACCACAAATGTATGTCTACTCTGTGCCAATCATAGCAAAGAAAAAGGCAAATAACAATTCCTGTCCTCATAGAACTGACATCTATTGGGGGGATAAAGACAATGACAAATGTAGATAAATAAACTATGTAGTATAACTGAGATTTGATGGACAACAAGAGAAAACAAAATTGGAAGTACATTTGGGGAGCGGGGCTTCTATTTGAAAAAAAACTGGTCAAGGAAGACTTCACTGAGAAATTGACATTTGCACATAGGCTTGAAAGAGGGAAGGGAGCTGTCCATGCAGATATCGTGGGGAAGAGCTTTCTGAACAGAGAGAACAAATACAAGACCTTCAGGTGCTTTCATAAGCTAAAACATGATAGACAATAATGTCTGTTCTGGAAATGTCCTCTGTAGGGCAACTGGGGTCATTTGTGATTGTCTTTAAGAAACTGGAACATGAGGAATGGGAAGAGCTAAAGGAAGTTAATCATGATGATTAAGGGTCTGTGATTCATGTCACATGAGTAAAGTTTCAGGAAAGAGAGAACATTAATAGAAGAGGAAAACATGCCACAGAGTGAAGTCTTTACAGAGAGTTATATGAGCCAAATATAGAGAATAGGTTTCTAATAGCTAAAGTAATTGAGAAATGAGGTTGGTGGTCATCAGAAGCATTTGGAGAATTATAAAAAGAATACAGATACCCAGTGCCAACTCTAGACGTTCTGAGGTTTAGTTAGTCTATGCGTGGCCAAAGGATAGTTATTTTAAAAGTATTTGTTATTTTATATATTATTTAATAAAAATATCTATAATCCTGTAAAAAAATTCTTTGAGAATCTGAAAGCACAACAAAGTTTGGGAACCAATTTCTTTGGGGGATAGTGAGCTTCCTACTACAGAAAATATTCAGGCAGAATAACTTCTTGCCAATAACTTCAGAAAGAAAATTCTCATACTGGATAAAAAGCCAGAATAGGTGGCCTCTGAGATGTCTCCTAAATTTCAGATTTTATGATCTACCACAATATCAAAATACAATAATATCAAAGCTGAGGTTGCTTAAATACTGTTTTAGAACAATTCTTCTACTCATTATTTATAAAAATTGATTATTTCAAAATCTATCCTATCACATGGTCATATAAGCATAAAAAGGAAATTTGAGTAATTTAGTATTGATTTATGATATTGTGTTTATTTATAATTGTGCACAAGCAAATGGGAAGTATCAGTGCCCATTTCTCTAGGTCCTTAATTGTTCTCCAATAAAAAGACTGAAAAAACCCCCAAACCTTTGCAAGTTCATATATGCTTATTTCCAAGTCCTTATTTGACATACAGGACATTCTCTGTTGCACCTTAGCTAAGTCTGAGTACTTTAACAACAACAAAGATAGTAAAAATTTTGAGGCAATTCACAGAATTTTTTGGAATATAATCCAAGTTCTCAAGAGCCTTGGGGAAGGAAGAAATGTACACGTGAAAATAACATAAATGTACATAAAAAGTAAATATTGAAAGGCAAGTTTAGAAAGCAGGTGTTAAAGCTCAAAGAAGGGACTTAAGAATTGCAATTCATCAGGGAAGAATCAAAAAAGTTCATAGGGTATTGGAGGCAGGATCATAGCTCTTTTGAAAGATGTATGATGTTCTCGTTTTTAAAAAGGGGAAATTCATGTATTGGGGGAGCTTAAGAAGGAAAAATTTCCCTGTAATCACTTCTGACTATAAGATTCTATTTTAAAGAATTCTAAACTGATTGGATCAATTTATTGAACTTAGTTTTCCTACTGGTGAATGGAAAATGGCAGAGAAGTGTATTCTTTTAAAAACATATCAACTTACAAATTATTTAGTATGGGAGGGGAACACCACCCACAACCATCTTTTTGAAAAAGAACCGGTTATTCTGAAACTATTGGTTAGTAGTAAATTAATAATTAGCTGCTACTAACTGGCTAATGCTAGTAATAAGCAATTAATAACCAATTGTTTAAATTTCACTAGAAATTTTCTGAACTTGCTTGAATACACAGTAACTCACTTTACTGAATATTTCCCATTTGTATTTCTAGAACAGATCCACTTTCCAACCAGTTTTGCTCCTTAGAGGCTGACTTGTATGAACTCCATCAATAGGCTCATTGGCTTCTGGTTTGGTTTGGCCATTCATTGTAGAGCATCAGCAGATTGGAGGGAGGTAGGAGAGGGAGGTTGGGGTATGTGTTCCTCTGGCTGTTTCCCTGCAGGGTTGAGGTAGGCAGAAGGTCACAGAGGGTCCCAACAGATCACAGCTCCTTTCAGGTGGCTTTTCCACCCATCTTCCTCTGACTCAAGATTCTATAACCACTCTCTACTCTGGGCCCTTTAGACTTTGCAGTTATACTGACCTTCTGTTATTATCCCCACAGTGGGAGGGATTATTCTATCCTTTGTGTTTTTTCTATACTCAACTAACTTGTTTGTAAATACTCCTTTTATTCAACCCTACTCAAATTGCCCATTTGGAATATGGCATTAGTCTCCCTTGGGCCCTTAACAATATGTCCATTTAATCTCCCTATTCAAAGTAAGAAGAGGTCTATATATAAGTAATCAAAGGCCTGGAGGACTGAAACAGCTAATATCCAAAAATACATGAATGTGAAATTTATACTTCACAGGATAAACATTTGAGTGATTTACATGTTTTTTGGGGGTGAAAGATCTGCATTATTCTTTAGGGTATTTATTTATTTACTATCAGTAAATCTCTCATGAAAGATATAAATCTATCTATGCATACAGGTTTGAGAACTGAAAATAAGCAAAAAGTGTCCTGCAAATCATTAAATAGTTGGGTATATTCCAGTTTAGAAAGCTGTGTCCACAAAATGAATCATTATCATCAATAATAGTTATGTTTTAAAATGAAAAATGCAGAATGGCTTTGCCAGCAGTTAAATGGGTTTTGTTTTTCTGTGTCAACAAGTGAATGTATTGCCTTTTTACATTTTGCTCTTGAGAATTGATGGTCAAGAATTAAGTATGATCATGATGGGGAAGAAAAGAGATTGTACAGTCAGATCTTGGAATGGCCTAGCAATTCTGTCAGTGCATTTCAGTCGAACCAATTGTCAATGAAAAGATATGATAACACTAACTCAGAGGATTAAGGAATACCTGTTACCACAGGGTATTACTCATGTAGGTTTCCTTATCAGAATTATTAATAGAACTCTAAATCTTCATAGCCATTTAGGAAGTAGTAAAGCAACTCTTAAGTAAAGAACAACTTCCGTTATTATTGTTTTATTTCTTTGACTGAAGCAGAGTTTACTGATCTCATGATACAAATTTGTAAATGTCACCTGAAAATCACAAAGAACAAAAGAAAAACAGGTAAATTGGATATTGCCAAAATTAATACTTTTTTGCTTCAAAGAAAAGCATTTCTAGAATGAAAAAGCAACTTAAATAATGGGAGAAGAAAACCGAAAATCGTAACTTATGTGTAGAACATATAAAGAATTGTTACAACTTGAGAATAAAGAGACAACATGATTTTAACATGGGTAAAGGATCTGGACAGACAGTTTTCCAAAGAATGAACACATGGAAAAATCCTCAATATTAATAGCTATCCAGGAAATGCAAATAAAAACTTCACACACAATGAAATACCACTTCACACACACACTAGTATGGTTACAATAACAAAAGTCTTATAATAACAAATAAAAACTTGTTGGCAGGGTAGTAGGAGCTTGGAACCCTCATGTGCTGCTGCTGGTTTGGGAAACAGTCTGGCAGTTTCTCAAATGATTAAACACAGAGTAACCATATGATCCAGAAATTCCACTTAATTACTCAAGAGAAATGAAAACTTGCGTGAATGTTTTATGAATGTTCATAGCAACGTTATTCATATTAGCTGAAAAGTGATAACAACATAAATGTCCATCAGCTGGTGAATGAATAAGCAAAAAGTGGTATATCCATACAATGGAATATTACTCGGGTGTACAAAGAAATGAAGTATTGGTATACCACAACATGGGTGAGTCTTGAAAATGTTATATGAAATGAAAAAAGCCAGTCACAAAGAGCCATAATGTATGATTCCATTTATATGAAATGTTCAGAATAGGCAAATCTATGGGTAGTGAATGTAGATTAATAGGGCTGAGGATAGGGGGACTTCAAGCATCCCGGGTGATGGCTATATGGTATGGAGCTTCTTTGTGGGGTAATGGTTTAAAATGGTTGAAAATTGAGTATGGTGGTGAACGCACAACTCTGTGAACATACCGAAAGCCTTCAGATTATACACTATAAATGGATGAACTAATATGATTTGTTAATTATATCTGAATACAGTTATTTTTAAACAAAATAAAATGCTAAAAGTGTCAGTCAGAGCATTCCAATCAAAATGCCCTTTGTTGAGCAAGAATGATTTCATAAGCCTGCATTCTTTCATTTTGAAAGTGAAGATTTGGCTCTGCTTACCTTTCCAGTAAGCTTCCATTCTGCCTAGTTTTATAAGCATTTTGCTATTTATATGTTTAGTGTAATGTCAGGTAATGATTAAACATTGGTAAACTGGCATACTGGGTCTCTTTGCCCTTAAATCTTTAAGTCTCATAGAACAAGTCTTCTTTACATTAATGTACTGACACTATTACATCAAACTAGTTAGCTAAAATAAGATACACTGAAACATAAACAATATGCCTTTTTTTCTATTTTAATTTATATTCTTTTCTTTTTTTGAATATTTATTTTGAGAGAGAGCGAGAGAGAGAGCACAAGTGGGGGGAGGGGCAGAGAGAGAGAGAGGTGAGAGAGAATCCCAAGCAGGCTCCTTGCTGTCAGCACAAAGCCCAAAGCGGGACTCAATCTCATGAACTGTGAGATCATGACCTGAGCCAAAATCAAGAGTTGGCCATTTAACTGACTGAGACACCCAGGTGCCCCTATATTAGGTATTTTCATAGCAAAAGCAAAGTCTCAAGTAGAAAGTAATCATTTTCATGATCAAATGTTTCCCTTAAGTCCATTCATTTTCATTTTCTTCCATAAGCATGGACTAATTAGTCTGCACTGTGCAGGGGAGAGCAGGGAGGGGAGTGCTAAGTTGAGAAGTCACCTTGTATTGAATAGAAGTTTAACCTTGTATAAGGAGGGAATGTGTATTTGACCCCTTATTAACAGAAGACATCATGCTGGGTGGTTGACATATGGTATTAAGTCCTCACAACAATCCTATATTGCCGATTTCATTATTACCGTTTAATGGAGGAAAAATCTAAACTTAGGGAAGGTGAAGTCAGAGAGTTAATTTTATGAATAGGAATCCGAATACCTTTCCTTCTCTAAAGCTCATTCTCATTCTTTGCTAGTGTGTTTTATGTCTTCCGCCTGCTGTGGCAGAGCACGTGGGTTCCCTTGGTAGGCTTTGCTGCAATGTCTTTCTGGGTCAGGCAGATTTCAGAAATGAGAAAACATTCTAACCCTTACCTACAAACCTTTTCAGAAATGGAGCATTTGATTTACACAGCCCACGTTCCCTATGGTGACATTTTGTTGTTATTTTTAAACAATTTCCTTAGAATTGCACTATTTCTTTGTCTGCTGTAGAGCAATGACAATGTTTTCAAAAGTGTTCTAATATTAGCAGCTGCCCTACATCTTTTAAACTCTTCACTGTTCTGTGAATGTAGGTTATTACCAACATTATTCCCTTTCTGATTTTTGTTCTGTATTTAGCCAGCTGATTATGAAATCTACACATCAGTGAACAATATCTTTATATCTTAAATGTCTGAGCAAGTATCAGAATGGGGTTGTTGCCATGTTCTCAAACTTTACACGACGCTCGACATGCCTCACATATATCGGGTATTGCCCTTTTTATTAAAGAGTTATTATTATGCAGCACATCCCATGTTCATTATCAATTCTTCTCTTGTTTACTTAGAACAAGGAAAAGAATAAATGAAGAATAAAGCAATCAAATGATCACATGTTTGAGTGGCAGGATACAGGTGAAGTGGAAAAATTAGGCTTGGATTTCAAAAGACAGATTTTTTTGGGGGGGCTATTTAAACAACATTGCTATATAGCAGATATGAGGAAAAAAAACCAGGTCAGAAGAAAAATAATTTCATACTTTGAAGCCAATTTGTATTTTTTTAATTTTTAAAAAATATTTTATTTACTTCTGAGAGAGAGAGACAGCGTGAGCAGGGGAGGGTGAGAGAGAGAGAGACACACACACACAGAATCTGAACCAGGCTCTGGCTCTAAGCTAGCTGTGAGCACAGAGCCCGACACGGGCCTCAAACCCATGAACTGTGAGATCATGACCTGAGCTGAAGTCGGATGCCTAACTGACTGAGCCACCCAGGCGCCCCAAAGCCAATTTGTATTTTCATTCTGCCTTAGTGGGTTTTAATGCACTACCCAAAGAATCAAGACTATAAATTAAATTATGTGCAAAGGATAAGATTTTTCTAATTTAAGCTTCAACCATGAAAAAATCAGATATTTTCCTATAAGGAAAAACTAATTCTTTAGGGAAGGATAATTGGACCATTGATATTTTGATAAAAAGATTTATATCATCTCACTAGAAAAGCAATCATGAATAGCAAATCACACTGGGGAAATATTTTGTTTTTCAAGTGGTTATCTGTTTTACCGTATCTACCAGTGGTTCATACTGTCAAAGGAAAATCGTACAGTGTTGTGGATTTTAGCTGTGATTTGGAAAACTATGTACATTCCAAAAGGTGAAGATAAGGGCGCCTGAGAGGCTCAGTCAGTTAAGCGTCCGACTTTGGCTCAGGTCATGACCTCACAGTCCATGGATTTGAGCCCCACGTCAGGTCTCTGTGCTCACAGCTCAGAGCCTGGATCCTGTTCAGATTCTGTGTCTCCCTCTCTCTCTTCCCCTCCTCCACTTACATGCTGTCTCTCTCAAAAATAAATAAACATTAGAAAAAAGGTGAAGATATAAATACATATTTCCCCAGGATAATTATTAACTCTAGTATTTGAGGTAAGATATCAGTCAGTCAGTTCTTAAAACCATCAAATGATCTCAAATGTGAGGGAAAAGAATTCAAATAGTATTAATTGGTGATTTTAGCCAAGATCAATAGTTGAAAAGAAATTGTTCAATAGAAAGTTTTCCACCAGGATATTTAGTGTTTTGTTTTTTGTTTTTGTTTTTGTTTTGTTGTTGTTGTATGTAACAAGGTGTTATTTAGGAGATCCAGTGTATGGCCAAGTCCTTGTGATTTTAAGGAGTTTCAATCTGATTAGTTTTCCATTCCTATATTGTTAGTCTGCCCTTTGTCCCTCTTACGTCTTGTTCACAACAAACTTACTTCCAGAGAAAAGTGGGCGCAGAAGGAGAGATAGCAGTAAGTCACAAATCTTCACTAAGCTGAAGATATGCAGGTTTAAGAGAAACCTCTGGACTTTTATGACAAACTGCAGTTTTCCATTGTTAGAGATAATTGGAAATTGGTGCGATAATATGATTTCATTTTCCAAAAATCTCCTCAGTGTCAATGACTTATATTTTTCAGTAAGATCTCATCAGAAAATCTTAGTCCTAGAAAGGGGATTCCACTATGCTGTCTGTGCCTCTCCATATGCCCTCACCCTAGGTCTACTCTGAAGGTCACCAAAGACAGGTCCAGGTCTTCCTGCATATTTTTGTTTGAAGCACCTTCCTAGCCTCCATTACAGGAGGTCTGCGCGAAGAGCCAGGGAGTCAGTCTCTCAGGAAGCACCCTCAATTCCACTTTTCCGTGCCTTATGGTGGAACAGTTTTGAATTGTCCTACCTGCTCTCTCAGTGGGCCCCAGCAGGACTGAGCCCCAATTGCCCACAGAGTTATTTATCTAATTAACACAGCTTTATTTATATGCTTTCCTTCCTCTTCTGCCTTACTTCTCTATCCTTTGTCTTGCTTCCTGGACCCCCTCCCAAATAACCTTTTTGCCTCCAAATTGTCTCAAATGTTTTTATTTGAATTAAAAAATTTTGGGGAGAGCACCAAAATTAGGACAGTGATTCAATATTACCTTCCCTATTTATATGAATGGGCCAGAAAAGGCAAAAAGTAGGTAAGTGGTTACCTAGGGCTGGATGTGGGAACAGGGATTAATCATAAATAAGACTTATGAGAGGTCTCATTGCGGGGGGCAGGTAAAAGTATTCTAAATCCAATATGGTGACAGGTGAGCCATTCAATAAAGTTACTAAAAATCACTGAATTGTACACTTGGAATGGGCGAGTTTTATGATATGCAAAGTATATTTTAATAAAGTTGGTAAAAATTGCTTATTTTACATGGATAGATGGTAAGATCCAGAGAGGTAAAGTGCTCAAAATTACACCGTAAATAAAATGTTAGGGAAAAGAAGAGCATTTCAGGCCACTTGATTATTCTGAGAAATAGCATTCATCTTTGGATTAATCACCTTGCTTTAACTCATTAAAAATTAACGTACATGAAAAAAGTGGAAAAGCACCAGTTATGCTCAGTATCAATACATTTATGACACTAATTAATATAATTATCAGTTAGCGCTTACTTTATGCTAAATGATTTGCCTGCAGTATCACAATTTCACAATGGGCCATAAGTTAGGCATAATTATTATGCTCTTCTTACCCGTGGAGAAACAGAGCATGAGAGAGAAAGTAACTTGTCAGTAGTCACGTAACTCACATGAGGCTTAGTGGGAATTCATCCATGGTGGTCTGACATTAGAGCACATGCCTGTAATTACTATAGTATACTGCCTTTGCTGGTAACTAGGATTAATAGCTCGTACCACTCCAGCATAATCAAATAAAGAGAAAACTCCATACCTCACTGTTGAGTTTATTTATTTGCTGCTTGGTCTCCTCTGCTTTGATGAAGAGAACAGCGGCTCCAATCTCTGAGTCTGAAAAGTGTAACACACACACAGAATGGGTCCTTTAGTAATAAACTTCATATTTGAGGACTGAGGCAGTTGAAATGGGGAAGGAAACCTAAGCTACTATCTTTAACTCTTCCTGATGCCTATGCACCGTAGGTTCTGTCTCCCTGGGATTGAACATGCTGCTAGTAATCCTGTGGGTCGTGCCTGATACACTCCTTGAAACTGGGCACATATCATGGTGGGAGCTGTGACCACACTGATTGGATGTGTCCATGGCAAATCATCACCATGTTCCAAGATGACACATTTCCTCTTTTTTGACCATTCTCTAAAAATATATCAGAGCCAATGACTGAACCATAGAAAAGGGATGTTCTCTTTCTCCTCCTCTTTCTTCCCCCAAATATTGATTCCTGTGTCCATTAGAGCATCACCCCCTCTTCCCTCCCTCGCCCCCTTCTATTTCAGGTGCAAAACTCCACTCTCCATTGTAGGTTTCCTATCTCCTCCTACATTGCTCTAAAAGATAATTTCTCCCATTTCCTGGTTCTCTTATCTCTACTTTTTTTTTTTTTAAAGCTTTGCTCTTCCAAATACATTTATTTCTGTCAGGGACAAAAGTACAGATAAATGGCTGCTAGCTAGAGTGGAAAGGATATGTATATTTCATTTATACTTATTATTTATATAAAATGATATGGCCATCCTAATATCCTAGTTCTGGTAAATTCTGGTAGAAAATGTGTTGTGGAAGAAAACAGTCACAAAAACAATCCAAAGTACCAGGGTATTAAGAGCTTATTTTGCAAAGAATTTTGCAACGTTAATCTATTCAGTGAATGATTAGAGAATATATACAGTAGGCTAAGCCTCCTTTAGAGAAGAGAACAATGAATAAAGACAATATAATTGACCCTCATGGAGTTTAGAATCTAGCTGGGAAAAGAGACATTAAAAGGCAATAGGTTTGAATTCCACATTCAGGGCAATAGGAAGCCCTGTCAGGGTTTTAAGCATAGGATCAGAGTTATAAGAATAAATTTGTGTGTTTTTAAAAATTTTTACTCTGTATGGAGAGCAGTGTGAGACCAGAGGAGACACTCTGGTAGCAGAGCAGGAAAGGGAGAGATATGGCAAGGAAAAATATGGTGGCATTAAGGATACAAAATCTTAGAATCAAGGGATATTTATGAGATAGAGCCAAGAAAATCTGTTGCTTGAGTGCATGAGTATTGGGGTACATATTGGGAAGAGGAGAAGAGGAGGCTAAGGAGGTGGTGGGAGCAGAAATGGGTGGGTAGACATGGTGAGGTTCTGTGCATCATCGCCAGGTCTAGGTGAGTCAATAAGGAAAACTTCCAGTTGGGACCTGCCATCAACTTTCATAGCAGATATATCAGTGTGACTATTACTATGATTTCTGTGCCTCTTTCTCCGGAGTAATATCAGCACATGTACGTCAACTGAATGAATGAATCAGGATTGTTGACTGACATCTGCACTCCTTCTTTCCCTGTCTTTTGTCTCCCTGCACACCAGTCCCCCCTCCCCCCACCACCATCAAGAAGCCTTACAAGGACCCTTCCATTTCCCTAGACGATGATGAGTGGCAGGAAGGATTGTTGATTGAGATGGAATACTGGAATTCTACCAAAAGGAGACACATACACACACACCCAGGACTGTACATTCAAAAGTCTTTATTGGGCTTGGCTTTGTTCATGGAGGGGTTCACTAATTAGTAACAGATCCTGACACAAGGATCTCAGAGCTGAGTGGGAAGGGGAGGACTGAGCTGGCAGAACTGCTGCCCTTTCATCTTAGAGTTTGCTGGTAATTATTTTGGATAGCCTATGCTTGTTCATTATTCTCTCTTTATTAACTACAGGTGTGTCTTCTTTATAATTTCTTTGTCATTTCTGGCCTTCATTATGTTGACAGATTCCTTTTTATGGGCAATGAACTAAAGAAGGCAAGGGAGAGAGAAGAGCCTGGGTTAGGTTTGGGGGTCCCCTTATATTAATCTACCATCACTCAAGTGTAGTGCTTCATATAGGTCTCCCTCAGTTCCGACATTCATACATCTTTCTAAAGTTGTTTTATCCTTTGACAAAATGCAAATACAGGATCTCTCATCAATAAGTTGGCTAAATATAACCAATGTTTTTACAGTGTACAGCCAACACAGCTTTTCCTCTGGGTAATGTTGTTTTTGTGCATTAATCTGCATTTATCATAAGAAAACATGGTCACCCTTTCATGAATAGCAGAAATTTGAATCTCCTGACACACCATTTACCTGGACTGGTAAATGGCTGGGCATCTAGGCTGGGCAGAGGAACAATTACAAATGATATCTTAATAACTTGGAGATGGCATAGACTAAAATAAATTTTTCTCTGGCATGGGTAAAGTTCTATCACAAGGAAAATACTCAGAGAATGGGAAGGCAAAAAAGTGCCAATGCCAAACATTACAAGTTAAAAGGAAATATCACCCCTTAACAGAAGGCTAAATAGCTTACCTCCTAGCGGAGGAGAAACTCTGGGCTCTGGCCTGATGCGTTCAGAGCCAAAGTCAAAAGTCTGGCTTTCCTCACTGCTGTTTCCATCTTCAATTCCATCAACAATCCTGTTTAAAATAGAGGAAATTTGTCACTTGTGGATTTATGTTTATGGGTTCCAGTATTTCTAGAAGACTTAAAAATATTGTATTGGTTTCTAAATTCTACAGACTCTAAAGTTGTACTGTCCAATATGGTAGCCATTAGACTTATGTGGCTATTGAGCACCTGAAATGTGGCTCATGCAAGTTGAAATGTGCTGTAAGCATAAAATGCACATTGGATTTTGAAGATTTGAGTAAAAAAATGCAAATGGTTTTATTAGTAAATTTTTAATATTATTTACATTTGAAATTATATTATTTGGGGCATATTGAGTCAAATAAAATATATTATTAAAATTAATTTCACTTGTGTATGTGGGCTTTTTGTTTGCTTTTAAAAAATGTGACTATTAGAAAATTTAAAATTACCTGTGTGCCTCATAATTTTAGCTCACATGTTTCTATTGGACAGAAATGCTGTAGAATTTGGAATCCTTTTTATTCTTAGATTCAATACCTTAGGCTGATGAAGTCCTCTTATCTGATTCATATTAAATCATACTAAACCACCACTCCATCCAGAATTAAAATCTTTGAACCTAACGATTATAGCATTGCATTAAATAACTTTGATGAAACCTTTACTCTGAATCTGGACAAAACTCTGAAGTAAGAGTTAAGAATTACCTATTAGGACTTTGGCTAGTCTTCTCTCCTTGTTAAATACTATCTAATGCATTCATTATTTAAAAAAAATATAAGTTTGTTGTAAAAAATATAAAAGTGACAAAAATTAGAAAATAAAAATCACCTGTAATCCACCACTATTGTTAGCATTTTGATATATGTCCTCAAAATCTTTTTCTATATATAAAAGAAAAAATGTTCTTCTTATAAGTGCAGAATAAACCTTTCTTCTTCAGCTCTGATATATTTCCCCCCTACTTAAAATTTATTGTCTTTCTTCCTATTAAAAATTTAGAAAGGAGAAGAGTAGGGCATTGTTTTCAAATTACCATCCTCAACTGAATTCCTGAACCTCTAAGTCTACCTACTTTTCACTAAGTCTGTTTTGCTTATTTAAAAAAAAATTCTCTCAATGGATAAATTGTACTCTTCATAAGAATAGCTAAAAGTATTTAGAAATATTACTTGCTTTACAAGCAGAAAAATAGAATTTGAATACAGATTTCCAAACTTAATCTCTGAGATTTTGGACAAAATAGTATAAATAACATGAACTACTTTACAGGACTCCTGAGAAGACTAAATGCAATAGCAAATGTAATACTACCTAGCAGAGGACATAGAACATAGGAAGCATTCAATATTTTTTTTTCTTGCTTCTACTTATTATCAGCTATGATGTGATTTTTTACTATTGCTGTTATGCTCGATAGACTACTTCTTTCACATTTTCTGGGTCAGGATTTTTCACCCTCAATCATCTTTAGTTAATCCTAAAGCTAATTTTATTTTATTTTATTTTTTTTAAATTTATTTCTAGGAGAGAGAGAGAGAGAGAGACAGCGTGAGCAGGGGAGGGTCAGAGAGAGAGGGAGACACAGACTCTGAAACAGGCTCCAGGCTCTGAGCTGGCAGTCAGCACAGAGCCCAATGCAGGGCTCGAACCCACGAACTGTGAGATCATGACGCGAAAGTCGGACGCTCAACTGACTAAGCCACCCAGGCGCCCCGGTCCTAAAGCTAATTTTAAAAATTCAAAATAGAGCCATGCCATGTTAACTATGGAAGAGGCCAGAAATAAAGCTAAGCTTCGGTTATCCACGAAGACAAAGAAAATAGTATTGAAAATGAACATCAACATTTAGGTAGAGCAAAATGGATGAAAGGAGTGAAGAAGGCCTTCTGAACATTTAACGGACCCTTCTGAGAATATAACTAAAACTATTCTCATACTGTACACACTTCCACGTAGAGGCAAAATTTACACACAAAATTCCGGAAAGTGGAAGAATTCAGGCTAGGAACCTGTGTGGTTGAAAGGCCCAGAAGGCTGAATAATTTACTGGTTAGGTACTAGTTTGAATAAAAGGTAGCCATTTTTGCTTAGGAAAACATTATATGACGTGACTCTTACCTTGGACTGAGGTCTGGGGGTCCAGAACTATTCAAAGCTGAAAGTTGCAATTTCAAGTTTCTCTCTTTCCTTTTACCATGGTTAGGGGGGTCAGTTTCCTGTTTGTTTTTTGGGGAGTTTGAACTGGAGACTCTGATGGGTGAGTGAAACGGCACTGTTCCCGAGGCCAGCTGCTTCAAGCTTAAGCCCAGATAACTTCTACTGCTTCCACCCTTCTTGCTGCGTGAGGAGGAGGAGCCCCTTGTGTAGATAGGAGAGAGGGAGGCTGTCTCTTCTTCCTCCCCTTCCTCCTCCTCTTCCTCATCTTCCACAATGGACGGGAGTCTTTTGTTGATGCTGCCATTTCCCTTGGGCTCTGACTAAATCAGTGGATAACATAGATTAGTACAGATTGCCAAGGCTGCTTGAGAGGAATATCATTCACGCTGGTGGTCCCATCTAAACAAAGTCAAATCTTTTAGAAACTTACTTCTCATAACAACTTAAGATTTTTCAGATTTTGCTATTATTTATTCAGGTGTTCAGTGACTCCCCATTTCTGATATTCCCCAGGTTTACCCTCTCTGCTATTCTGGTGTTAGTCGGCTAATGCATCTCTTGGTCTTTTTAAACTGTTTTGGTGAAAAGCTGTGTGAAGGGTCATTTTACCAGCTTTGCATCTAGTTTTAATCAGCCTGTCATCTGTAATAGTATATGGTGGCATGCTGTTAGGAGTAAGGACATTTTCAACTTTACTGGGAGGTCTTGGGCCTTGTTATTTTAAAGTTACAGGGTTTTCAATGGAATTTATATAGGGGTCAACCAGCAAAGTATATCTTTGAGAATAAAAATCTTCCTATTTTGGATCACATAGATGGAGTAAGCTCCGCAGCATCTGCAGCTACTCTGCTTCCTGCTCTCTTTATTCTCAGAGGTCAGCTGGCAGGAAATAGTCTGCTCCTCTTGAGAACCTTGGGAAAGGAAGGAGAAGTCTTGCTAAACCCCATCTTAGACTCTAGTTCCATCTATGTTGTTGGAAATGGCACAGTTTCTTTCATATATATATATGCCACATCTTCTTTGTCCATTCATCAATAGGGGGACATTTGGGCTCTTTCCATAATTTGGCTATTGTTGATAATGCTGCTATAAACATTGGGGTGCATGTGCCCCTTTGAATCTGTATTTTTGTATCCTTTAGATAAATATTTAGTCGTGCAATTGTTGGATCATAGGGTAGTTCTATTTTGAGGATGGAACGAGAGTATATTATGCTAAGTGAAATAAGTTAGTCAGAGAAAGACAAATGACAAATACCATATGATTTCACTTATATGTGGAATTTAAGAAACAAAACAGATGAACAGAAGAGAAGGGAAGGAAAAACAAAGTAAGGTAAAAACAGAGAGGAGGCAAACCACAAGAGACTCTTAACTATAGAGAACAAAATGAGGGTTGCTGGAGGGGAGGTGGTGGTGGGGCGATGGGCTAAATGGGTGATGGGCATTAAGGAGGGCACTTAGGATGAGCACTGGGTGTTATATGTAAGTGATGAGTCACTAAATTCTACTCCTGAAGCCTATACCACACTCTATGTTAATCAACTTGAATTTAAATAAAATTTTGGAAGAAATAATCTTAGACTCTTGACTGTAGTCATTCAACCTTTTAGACTAAGAAGAAGCAAGGGAGAGGATGGAGAATGACAATGGAGGTAATGAAGGTAGGGCAGGGTAGTGAGTACAGCAAAGGCTAAGCTAGTGGCCCTCAATGGAGTCACTAGAAGAGTGGGTGTTTCTTGCTCTGTCCCAGACATGGCTTCCCTTTCCAAAGGGTCAATTCATTTTTTTTGTGTGTGTGCACTTTCTTTTGAGGATGCAGTTGCTTCCACCTGCTCATCATTAATTTCTAATAGAAATAAGATAACGAGCTGAAAAGATCTAAGTGTGCTATTTAAATCTCATGAGCTGTCACGGTTATTACTTCATATTAATAAAGAGTTGGTATCTATTGATTTTCCTGTAACCATCATAATGATAGAAACAACAACAAAAAATGAACTTGAACATGTGGTGACTTTAACAAGCAATAGACCATACAGTTTAAAACTGGCCAAGCTAAGCAAAATAGCTTACTCATGAAACTTTCTTATATTTTAATCTTAATGGCTCAAAATTTCTTGAGGAAATGGCATTATTAGACTCATTTCTCCAACTAGGTATGATTATTTTAATTAGTGGTAAAGCCATTAGTTCTTTATTGGCATCACCATGGTTTTGCTTTCATTTGTTTTTGGTTTTCACAGCATTTTAAAATTATGTGCTTTTAACTAAAGCTGGACCCACACGGAACGGCAGGGGAACATTTGTTTAGTAGCACTGTAGAATAGAAAAATTAGCTCACCCAGTTAAAGACACAACAGGGCCAACTTACCAAAGAAATGAAGAACAGTGAGTGAATTCTTTAATTGAACTTCTGTTTACATTTCCATTGGCAATTTAATCATTTGGTTCAAGGAGGCTCCACTGGTCCCGATATAATGCTCTAATAATCTATAGTGTTTGTACTTCTACAAGTTTGTTTGGATTTCATACTTCCATTTTATCATGGAGACTTGGCACTATGGGCAAGTTGCTTAAATACTGACGCTTGTGATCAAGGCAGCCAACATTACTTACACCAAGAATTAATTATTCCCCCTACCATTATAACAGACAGGACCCAAGTTTATTAGATTATTAAACACCTGGCCCCACATGCAGCCTCCATGCAGGAGTGTCGGTTCCTTTCCTCAGGCCATCCACACAGAAAAGCTTGCTTCCCTTGTGCAGTGGGTTTCACCCATGTATATATACTGCCATAAATTTCAAGCACAGATTTCTTCTTTCTCTTCTGACCCACCCCTCCATTTCCTCCGGACAAATGCTTCCATGAGGGAAATGAGGTTTTATTTTCTCATAGTCAAAGGAATCTCTAATTTAGCTCATGACATTCTATTGGGATAGCCATTTCCAACTCACAGTTGACTAGATTCAATCAAACCTGCCATGACTACCGGGGAAGCAGAATAAAGTCTAATGGTTGAATGGATGAACTTTTGGTCACACAGTCCTAGAAGTATGGAGACTTCTACCTGCAACGGTCGTCAAGTAATATCATTTTAATCATTTAAATTCTTACTTTCCTTGTCTGTAAATTGGGAATGGTATGAGGAAATAGATATTATACAATGGGGGTTAAAACACTTAGCAATGTGCCCTGAGAGTACTTAAAATAGATGCTTGCCCTGATGATGATGATGATGATGATGATGATGATGATGATGATGAAGAAAATGGAAACGTTTGCCTCAGGGCAGGTGCTACAGAGAGTGCTGGCTACCTCTTTTTATATAATTTCCCCTTCTTTGCTACTTAACGGAATTCTTAGCAATGTACCTTGCACAAAGATCTCCTTTCTCAGCTTCCTTTGACACTTGATTTGGTCATGAGGTTAAGTTCTGAGGTGCTGCTGGACAGGTTCTTATAGGAAATCTTCTTATAGGAAGACTTCTAGAAAGAGAGAAGCCTCTATCCTACTTGTTAGTGTTTGTTTGTTTTTAGTTTCTAGTCTGGAATATTGATACAATAGATAGATCTCCAGCAGCCATCTTAGAGAATGAGGAGATCTTAAAAAAGAAGGCCATGTGTTGAAAATAATGAAGCTGAAAGAAAAAAGCTCAGGGCCCTGTTGACACAGTTATAACACCCACCTCTGGCCATGTTCATGAGAGAGAAATAAATATCTCTTTTCTTGAACCTGTTATGCTGGTGATTTTGATTCTACAAATGAACTTAAGCCTAAATTATACAGAAGAATTTTTTTGTAAGTTAAAGATGTGTTCTTAGAAGGAATGTTCTAAGGGATGAAGGAATTGAGGAATTCAAATAGGAAAATCCAAAAGAAGGCAGAATTTCTCTTCATAGGAAAGAGAATATAAGAATGGTTTGCGAACAGGGGGTAAAGTAATGAGGCAAGGCTGCCTGTTGAGAAGAGTTGAAACATAACGGCCATTTTGCCAACTCCTGAGGAGGGATTTTGTACAGATGAGAAAGAAGACAACTAGAGCCAGAGAGAAAATCAGTTGAATGCTCTAAGATGTTTTAAGGGCTTTTAAGAAGTTTCTCAGTAGTATTAAAAGTAAACTCTGTCCATGCCCCAGCTACCTTCAGTAAGTTATCAATGTCTTTGATGTGTGATATGTGATTAGATTTGTGTTTCTCTGTATGAACATATTTCTGTGTGTACACACGTGTATGAAAGGTATTGGATTCTGATTTGAGGAGAGTACAGAGCAAAAAAGGAGCTGTTTCTAGATTCCTGTCACAGTATCATTGGTAGTAAAAGTCTAGCTAATAAATATGATAAATTACTGTTTCTTGGGAAAATTTTCTGTGAAATTGGAGGATTCTAAAAAATTGGTATCATCTTAAGAGCTCAAGTGAAACCCCCTCCAGAATATCTGAGCCTTTTTTTCAATGTTATGGATAATCATGTTGTACCATCAGTCAGAAGCTTATAAGAAAACATCTGACTATTAAGTTTAAACACAATAAATGTACTTTCAAGATCAATACCTTGGGACATTGCTACTTTTGGCAAAGTCGTTCTGGTGATGACTACTTTTCAACAACAATAAAACCCTTACGTAGATGAGTTTCAATACTTCTCTGTTCCAAACTCCAGAGAGTCAGTCAATACGTTTCAATGGGAAGTGTTTTAGGGAAAGTAGAAAATAAATACATAAAACCCGGAAGTGGGAGACAGATTTATAGGAAGTCCTACACATTTTAGATAAAGATTCTGCTCTTTGGCAAAAGCCATACCTGTGAGACCGTTGATTTGTTCGATAATCTTGATATCACCTGAAAGAACAGACAAACAAATAGAAGTTGTAACCATCATTTAAACCTTCCCACGTGGTTTGGGGCTGGGAAAAATGTAGGAAGCAGGGGAGAAAAAATGTGAGGGGATTAATCCACCTGGGTAGGCCAGGGATGGAAAAATACCTCCTAAGAGATGCAGAAAATGCCTCCCTCATCCCAGCCTGTAGGAGCCCTACTGACCAGCATATGAACTATGAAAAGGAAGAAGCAAATTGAAAGTCACACCAAGGAAATAATGATCGAAATCGTGGCAATATTGGGTATATTTTCCATTTTGATGCCTTATTTGTTCCCCTTTTGTTTTCCATCTCTCCTGGCTTTCTATTGTATTCTTGCTTTTTTTTATGATTTTTCTCTCTGGCTCTGTGAAAACGGAAACCCATGAAATCTTTTCTTGTTTAATCTCATTTCTTTGCACTTATCCCACTTATCCACCTCCCTTTCTTATCTGAACACAGGGGTGATGTCTCCTTTCTGTTTTCCTCACCATCATGCTCCCTGTGGACTAGGATTAAGTCCACTGCAGATCCTGATCTCTTATTCAATCGAATTTAAGACTCCCCTGATTATAAAAAGAAAAAAAAAAAGATGCTGCCAAACGAATTGTCACATGCCATCCATTAGAAGACAAATCTCAATTTCAGAGATGCTAAAATGTGAAAAACAAATATGTATTGTAGAATCGCTTAAGCTGGGTTTCAGAATACATCTTACATGAAATCAAACTACAGTACTGTGGAGAAGTCCATCACAAAACACAGCTTTCCATGAAGGACAAAGAAACTCTGGAACTTAGGATATATCCTAGAAACATGCTTCAGGTCTCATCCACATTGTTTTCTGCTCAAATACACTTCTTTCATTTTAAAGTGGTAATAGATGCTATAAATTAGCATAATTTTATTCACACACAAAAAAAACCTTTTACACTCAAAAATGATCTGCCTAGTAAGTGAGACATATTTAGTAATTCTGTCAATTCTCACTGTGGTTTTTTTTCCCCCTCTAGATGATTAGGGAAATAGATGTGTTATTATTTATACAAATGCCGACATCATTATTCCTGTGCAAATATATGTTTCATCAATGTTTAATTTTATCAAAGAAGTCAACCCATTCTACATCTGCTTAGTTGTCTAAATATGCATTAATTAGAAGCATTGTAGACATAAGTTTTGTAATAATTCCCTGAATGGTGGCAAATAAAACAGCTGAATAATTAAAAATGTGAAAAACAAAGTTACAGTGCTGTTGCTATGGTGGTAGACAGTTGCAGTCTGGATGAGAGAGAAAATGGCTCAGTGGGACTCAGGAAGCCTGAACAGTGCCAGGTCAGAGGTGCCGCCTGAGGTGTAGGAAAAAGGAACTGGCCCTAGCGTCTTCTGATTTGGGAGTGATTCCTAGTTCTCTGGTTTGCTAGTGGCGTGAGTTCTGTCAAGTTGCTGAGTCCCAAGTTTGTTTTTCTATGTCAGTGCTTCTCAGACTTCTATGTGTTCACAAACCACCTGGGGGTTTCACTATAAAATGCAGGTTCAGGTTCAGGAGGTCTGGAGTGAGGCCCAAGACTGTATTTCTAAGGAGCTCCCAGATAACACTGATGCTACTGGCCCATGGGGACCCATTGAGTGGCACGATCTCATAACAGACATCACCGCTATTGTCATCCTATCACCTACTAATTCATTAAGTGTTCGCTCTGTGACAAACACACTGACACATGCTCACAGCTACCATGTCCATTAAGTTTTACCGTAATCCTACGAGGTAAGAAGTACACATTACATAGCCAGCACTGCCGTAATAGGCTCTCTGAATAAGTTATTCATTTGCACACAGCATTAGTCACATGTATTTGAAAAGACTTCTATGATATATTAATTCTATCGCCTAACCTTTCACACTGATCCGGATTCTGCCAATTGTGGAGAATATTAGTTGCATGGAAAGCCAGGGTTTTAAAGCTAGAAGTCACCCTAAAGAGTGGCTGCTACAGTAGAATGCTTGAGCAGTGTTCCTAAATAAATCAGATGCCAAAGCACCAACCCCAGAGAGTCTCTTCAAGTTGGTGGTAGGTTGGGCCAGGTCTTCAGCTCAGGGTCCAAAGCACTGTTAGTCCAGCTCCTAGACATGAGGAAGTGGCTGTCCGGGAAGATGACATGATTTGCCCAATTCACGCATCAGGTTAGCGCTCTGGCAGAACCCTACCCGACTCGAGGTGCCCTGACTCTTGGTGTACCTAGCACAAAGAATCCGAAGTTGTCTCAGGTGCCTCCCCAGCAGTTAATGCTGTTACTTGAGCTGAAGGACTAAATGCCTCGCATATGGTGGAACTGAATCTAGCGTAAGGTTTGATGACTGCCACAAAGGAGGCCCCAAATCTCCTGGTACTAAGTTACCCAAGCACCTCGTTAGCCTTTTCTGAGTTACCGATCTGTCAGGCAAGAAGATGAAATCTAGGCATTCTATCCCAAGGGGGAAAAAATGCACAGATACAACCTTTGAATAAATAATGTTTATCGATCTCATTTTCTTGTTCCGGTAATTGGAAGACTCAAAGGTTTTGAAAGTTTTGAAGAAGACAGTCTTCTCCAATTTGAGCCCCTCCCATATGAACTTTTTATACCTTTTAGACAGGAGAACTGCTGGTAATCTCTAATGGGGATGATTAAAAAATAAAAGGACCGAAGGAATAGAGGTTGGCATAGTAAAATGTTGTAAATCAGAAGGAGAACATGGAGCGGAGGTCTTGCCATGAAGTCAAGGCTGACGGTCATCCCACTCAGACCCTAGGATTGTACCTGCACTTTGCCGACAGAAGAAGCCAAGTGTGGGCAAGAAGGGCTGAGGACAGGCGGTGGCACAGCAGGAGCATGAATGGAAGTGAGGCTTTATAACCTTGCAGACTAGGAAAGCGACACGTGCTCAGGGAGGTGGAGTTGGCTTCAAAAGTTTCTTCATAGCTTCTCTTCCTTTATTCCCCTGTCCTAACCCCTTAACTTACTCTATCACTCTGTAAGTCCAGTGGGAACTAAGAGAGAAGACTGTTAACATCAAAAAACCACTGCTTATTGGCATAGGGAACCATAAGAAAGAAAATAGTCTCTTATTACTCGGACAATCTGCTATGAAAAAGCAAAACAAATTTGCAATCTTCTTTTAAAAAAGTGTAAGGCAGTCTTCAAAATTATACTATTGAGCGTGAATTGCAAATGGAAATCAAACAAACTAAAATTAATGGTGATTTTAGATGTGAAAAACGCTGCTGTGTTCTTTAATGTTCTCTATTTTACTGAATGAAGATATTCTGTAAGAGTTTTCATAGGCTCATACCTGACCTTGGCCATCCAACTTTATCTTTTCCTTACGTTCCTAAATTCCTCAGTAGTACATCTTCCTGCTGTTAGGATTTTCATTTAGCTCAGATGGAAGCTCTTTGATTTTTTTCATCTATTTCTACCGACTGATTAAAGTGTCTCTGACTTCTGACACACGGTACCATGATAAGTTTGGGGGCCAGCCTTTCACTGGAGGCTATTGCCCCACCCACAGAAGTTGTGTGTTTTTCAGTAGTGGCGAGGAATTATCAATAAGCTTTTCTTACTCTCAAGACCTTTTCCAGAGACTGAACCACTAGTATGAGGTAGGAAGGAATCAAATGTGAATGGAACCCACTACAGAGGCCTGGAATCCTAAAGTAACCCAGTGGACCAGTGGCCCAACGAAGGCATTCTCATGGTTTACTTGGTTTGCAGGTCAGAATTATAAGCCCCCATGTGAGTCTGAAAATGTCCTCTCAACTCAGGAATCTTCTAAGAAAAGTGCTCTGGTAGGACTGTTATCTACAGCTGACTGATCAACTGGGAAATGAGATGTGAATTACAAGGCTCTTCTTTCTGAGTGATTCATGATAGTCTCTGCTTTGTTAATAATGCTGCATTGATTAAGTCACAAAGCAGATTGAAGGAACACGTGTCCTCATTCAGAAAAAAGACTCATCACACCGTTTATCTTGTCCTCTGGACAGCAACATTACCAGTACTGGTGGCTGTTTGTGATAAATAGAGCATGAATGAAGGATGATCACACATAACTCAGTAACTCACAGAGTTAAAATGACCATTCTTACAAAACCAAAAATAATTGTCATATGATATGAGCAAATAGCAAATCAATAGGTCTCCTTTTTACTTCTGATCTGCCTCTTTCTCTTGTAGACTCAAGTGGAGGTACCAAAAAGTAGTGAATGCCACCAATGGCAGGTGGAAGACAGAAAGAGGAACCGGAAAGCTCTGGAGAAAATATGGGCCTTAAATAAGGGGGCATTCATTTTCAACTATAAAAGTCTGAGAGTTCACTACCAACTAATCTAAAGAAGAAAATTTTGAAGCTGGTCTGAAACCCTAAGTGGGTAATACAGTAGCTAATATGTTTCCTTTGCTTGTTGTATAACTTAGAAACAGAAATGAGGTTTTAATGGAAAAACTGGTGATTTTGAACTTTTCCAATTTCATCCTGAGCCTTGAGGTCAAGACAAACTATTAAGACTTAAAGGAGACTTCTTCTCCCCTAAGTAGGTACTATCACTTCTGATGCAGGAAGCACAAGACAAGTAAACAAGACTTGAATTTAGTGTTCATTGACTGCTAGCACTGGAGAGTTCAATTATTGAGCCTATAGCATAAGAAGCACCAAAAAAACTTCTTCATTGCTGGGTGTTATGACAAAAGGTCTGTGTGTCAGGGGTTATAGGACCCACTTCGGAGCTAGCAGAGCACAGTGGTTAAGAGCTGGGATTTTCCTAGTCTTTTCACTCATTAGCTATGTAACCTTGGGAAGCATATTAATTGGGGGGTAAAGCAGGTAAGGCTAAAGTAACAAATAATTTGCTAAATTTCAATGGCTTAACCCAAAAGAATTTTATTTTTCATTCTCCCTCTTAAAAACATGATAATATTTAAAGTTGTTTTGAGAATTAAATGAGATATACAAATGTAAACTAAACAAGTTTTGAAGACCCAGTTGGCTACATCTGACATTGTGTCACATGAAGAGAAATGTATAGCAACCAAAAATACAGATGACCCTTGAATAGCACTGGCCGTTGTTCAAGGGTCAGTGGACCCCCTCAGTGCAAATCGTATATAACTTTTGACTTGCCCAAAGCTTAACTACTAATAGCCTACTATTGACCAGAAGCCTTACAAATATATAAACAGTTGATTAACACATATTGTGTGTGTTATACAGTATTTTATACTGTATTCTTACAAGAAAATAAGCTAGAGAAAAGAAAATGTTACTAACAAAATCATTAGGAAGAGAAAATGCACTTATAGTACTGTATTTACAAAAAAAATCTACATATAAGTGGATCTGTGCAGTTTAAACTTGTGTTGTTCAAGGGTCATTTGTAATTTTAAAATAATTCTAATCTTTTTGTATGCTTTCAAGAACCTTAAAGGTGATGAATATATTGATAAAACCACAGTAAGACTTTTAAAAATCACCTTCCCTTTCCATTCCATTAGCAACGCCAAATGTACCTCTCTTTCGGTTCTTTCACTGAAACTCTGGATCGCCTCTGTTCTATTCCCTTCCTGCTTCCTTCTGGCCATAAAGCCCAACATTCCTGCCAGAGATGACCGCTAGGTGGTGCCATGCCTTCCAGCCCTCTCTGGAGGGAGAGCAAGCATTTGGAGGCTGCTGGGCAGTGTGTCTTTTACCCCTTGGACTTCATGACACACAAGGAATTCTCATATAAAACTTATGGTGAAAAAAGTCCTCGCATTGTTGCATTTGTTAAGCACTCGGTTCAGTGCCTGGCATAAAGAATAATTAATTCCTCATAACAAATGGTAGATATATTATTACTGATATATTGATTATGAAGAAAAGTTTCTTTGAATTCAGTTAATGGGAAATAGAGCATTTCTAGCTATGGATATACAAACATTCACGCAGATGGGTTTGTCCAACTGAAACTAATAGATATGTAGATATATAATAAAGAGACCATGAACTTGTTAAACCTGAGTTTTCCGCAAATTGATCTCCTAGCCGAGGGCTGTCATCCGATGCCACAGAACCCTTTTATGTACAACACTAGGTGCAATGCTTTACAGAAAGTAATGACTTGGTATTCTATTCATTTGTCTCTCAACCCTTTTATCTGTTTCACTAAAAAAAAAAATAAGGCACTTTCAAACTGTCCACAGGTAGGGGTACAGTGAAGACATTGATAATGTATACAAATTAACTCAAGCACAGTTTTGACTTCCTATCTCTAAATTCTAAATTCAAATGTATGAATTACAAAGCTTTGGAACTAAAAGAAAACCCAAAGAGTCTCTTAATACGTATTTAAGAACTTGGAAAATGAAGGATGGTTTTGAGAGGGAGAGAGATTTATAAATATGTGGTTCCTATCATTCTAGAAAGACAAAGTGGGGGGGAAATACAAACCATTATGTGAAGAAAACTAGCCATTTCTCCACACTGACATAGAGTTTGAAAGATTTCAGGCTTAAGGAGCTAGCTGTGCACCAACTCTATGATTTGGGAGTTCAGCAGTTAATCAGTGCTAAAAGAATTTGCAGTTGAAACTCATTATACTGAGCTGAGATTCCATGCCCTCAATGACCTGCTTCTGATTAGGGTACAATGGCTCCTGGTTAGCTTGTAAAATCAGCTACTATGTAATTGTAAGGAAACACAATAGCTGCTTTCATAAGATTTTCGGGATACACGCTGAGTACTTTGGTTCCAAACCCGGTCGGCGAAGGAAGATGCTCAATTTGGTATGAGAAGTTTTCACATCATAACTCCCAATGGCACATCTAAAGCGAATGTGAAATGCCTAATTTGCTGCCTAGGAAGCCCACTGTCCATTATACATGGTAACAAAAAAGGCGAACAGCCCTATCTGAGGGCTCCACTGTGCAACCCCTCTGCAATGTGTGAACATTGAATAAAGCATATCCATTTAGAAGGGGCATAAATTCTTAGAGTGGGACTTTCTAAATTTATGTGCTAAGCCACGTACTTATGGGTTTATACAAAGACATCATTCTTTCAGTTACATACATGAAGTCTATACATATAATTCTCTTCAGAACATGGGGTTCCTGGGTGGCTCAGTTGAGTCAGTTGAGCATCTGACTCTTGATTTCAGCTCAGATCATGATCTTAGTGTCATGGGATTGAGCCCCGTGTCAGGCTCTGCACTGAGCATGGAGCCTGCCTAACTTTCTCTCTCTCTCTAAAATAAGACATTTTTAAAAAAGAATAAACTTTTCTTTCCATGTTTTAAGGTGATTATTTCCATGATTGCAAAATATGCACCAGTGACTTTGCTGGAAGATGATGCTTTCACAATTATTTGCACAAACTGGTCCTTCAAGTTTCTAATCTCCTGGATCAGGCTGTGCCTGTTAAGTTGTGTCTTTGGGGATGGAGGGGAACTAGCCTGTTGGATTCTTTAGAGGAATAATTCTGGCCTCAGTTGGCTGGTAAAGGCATATTTACTTTTAGGTAATAAAGACGCTTCCAAAATAAGTCATTTGGAGAATGGGCAGGGCAAGGTGGGGAGGGGAGGGTGGGGAAAAGAAAAACAAGTCATTTGGAGTCCCACAATGGGAGTCATGTATTTCCTATTTATTTCCATTAGATTTCAGGACGTGCAACTTCTACATGACACTGGCTCTAAATCGTTATCTTTAAGCCTCTCCTCCTGTCACTGTTCCCTGTTAACTAATTCAGAAATTCTATTTTTCAAAATGTTTCCTTAGTTTGAGAGACAGAGAATGCAGGTGCACACATGAGCACTAATGGGGGAGAGGCAGGCAGAGAGAGAAGGAGAGAGAGAATTCCAAGAAGGCTCTGTGCTGTCAGTGTGGAGCCCCATGCGGGGCTTGATCTCACGAACCATGAAATCATGATCTGAGCTGAAACCAGGAGTTGAATGTTTGACTGAGCCACCTCGGTGGCCCTCATTCAGAATTTCTAAATAAACGTTAACTTTTACTTGGAGAAGTAACATTAAACATTACCTCAGTAACATTACTGCAGAATTATTGGTAAATTAAAGGTCTTCAATTATTATTTATTTGAAAAACTGAAGAAAATTTTAAGGTATGAATACACTCCTATTTATCAATGGGCTTGGAATAAAAAAATAATGGAGGGGAGCCTGGGAGGCTCAGTTGGCTAATCAGCTGACTCTTGATTTCAGCTCAGGTCATGATCTCACAGTAGTGAGGTCAAGTCGTACATCAGGCTCTGTGCTGAGCACGGGGCCTGCTTAAGATTCTCTCTCTTCCTCTCCATCTGCCCCTCCCCACTCACACTTTCTCTTTCAAAAAAATAATAATGATAAGGTAATACTAGAAGGTCCTATGGCTCAGACTGGTTATTTGTTCACCAGCTGATTAACTGTTCACCAGGACCTGTGCATCCTATTAGACATACTACCTGAACCACGTGACTCATTCCGGCCAATGGAGTGTGAGCAGAAGAGATCTGTGCCATTTCTGGGTCTGGCCCCTTAGCAATAAAATGACAGTCTCTATACTCTCTCTCTTAACTGGTTAGCTGGCTGGCTACAAAATGTGTAGTGAAGGACTCTGAGTTCCAGATGACTCTGACATGTGGAGGTGAGGGAACCACCAAATAGTGGAAGCCTGGATTCCTGAGTCATCGAGTGAGAAGCTGCCACCTGTACACAGATATGAATGAGCTTTACTGCAGAAGTCATTTATTCTACTCATTGTATTAAGTCACTGAGACTCGGGGTTATTTGTTACAGCATTTAGCTTGACTCGACTGACAGTTTCTTAGCGATCATCCAGGCCAGAGATGAGGAACTGGAGGCCCACAGAAAGAGAGAAACTTGGTCCAAGCTTGCATCTTCTGTGCGTATTCAGTCTGATACCCAGCATTCGTTGCTCTTTTTGACAGAATGCTGTTTGGATTTTTTGCTCTTTTCCTCATATATAATGCTAACATCTTGTCCTATCAAGATGAAAGTGTGATTAATAAGAGAAAAAAATATGTATCAACAGTACAACCTGGAATTTAAACATGCTTCGTTAGTCCTAGTCAGACTTGGGACTGTTTACGAATCCTGGCAAAATGCAATGACACAGATCGGTGACCATATGCTCTGCTTTTAAAGAACTTAATCTTCCGGGTGGAACACATAAGTGGGATTACCACATCACTAAAAGCTTAGCATCTTGCAGATGTTCATCTCAGAATTTTTCCTTAATCATTTTCCTCAATGACACGGGAACCAAATCCCTTAAACCCCAATTCATTTCACAGAACGGGATCTCCACGGATCCCTCCGCCCTCACAGAGTTGTCGTGAGTACCACATGCTGGCCTTCCAATTCATAATCTTGAGGCGCTTCCTCTCCCCCCTCACTTGGCATCTCCTTTGCTTCCTATTTCTGACTCCTTGGCTACTGCTTCCTTCAGTCAAAGCCGCCACTCGTTTGGCATCTCGGAATGCTGGGTTTAAATGGTGAGCAAACCGGAGGCCTCCAGATCTGCCTGCCGAGCGCAGTCTGTGCTGCGGCATAAGCAGACTGTCTCCACCATATGTCATCGTCTCTGCTGTCTACACCCTTTTGGGGGAACTTCACAGGAAAAGCACTATTAGAGATGTTTATCCTGGGATTTTGTAATTTGTTTTTAATTTTAATTTAATTTCTACCAACTTAGCTCATTTAGAACGGTTTGAATCATACCACCCACTGACTCTATGTTGTATCCGTCGAGCTTGGGTTTGGGATTAAAGGGATAACTGAAGAGATAATCGTCCGTGCCCAAAGATGATCTGTGAAAGATCCCAAACAGTGAAATATATACTGTAGTAAGACATTCAGGATTATTCTAACAAGACCCAGGAGATCAAATTCCTGAGTGGGAAAACAAAATAAAATTATGGTCTCAAAAAATTCTAACATATACACAGGTAAAGTATTCAAAGATTGACTGAGAAATGTTAAAAATATTGCTGTTTTCATCTCTATCCTTAATTCTTCTCCATAACTGTGCGTATATGCAGGTAAAGGAAGTACTGAGAATGTTTTATTTCAATTGATAAGAAGGCCTCCAACTTCTTTTGTTTTAATGTTTATTTACTTTTAGAGAGAGGGAATGAGAGTATATGTGTGTGTGGGGGGGGGGGGGAGGCAGACAGATAGGGAGAGAATCCCAAGTAGGCTCCACACCTCCATCAGCATAGAGTCTCATGTGGGGCTTGAACCTATGAACCAGAAGATCATGACCCGAGCCAAATTAAGGGTTGGACACTTAATCAACTGAGTCACCCAGCACCCAGCTAAGAAGGTGTCTAACTTCTTACAACAATGAAACAGAGTCTGAAAAGAACTGAAATACTATTTTGTACATCTGAAATGATCATGTACATCTGAGATTTCAGATTTTTAAAAAAAATTTATTTCTAGGAGACAGAGAGAGAGAGAGAGAGAGAGAGAGAGAGACAGTGTGAGCAGGGGAGGGTCAGAGAGAGAGGGAGACACAGACTCTGAAATAGGTTCCAGGCTCTGAGCTGGCAGTCAGCACAGAGCCAGATGCGGGGTTCGAACCCATGAACCGCAAGATCATGACCTAAGCGAAAGTCGGATGCTCAACCGACTAAGCCACCCAGGCGCCCCCTGAGATTTCAGATTTACTTTCCAACATATAACAAGGGAAGGATTAAGAATTGTTATATGCACAGAAGACTGAAAAGCATGTACTTGAATGGAAAGACATTCTCCCTGAGCTAGTTGGTGACCACGGGGTTATTTAATAAATAGATGGATTTAGGAGCAAATGACAGCACAAATACTAAGGGAAAGGACAAGTCAGATGGCCAAGGTACAATAGTTGTGCTGTTTTACTCATCCTGTTATTAATGAGAGGTCTTTCCTGAAACATTTAGGCACAGGGGGTTTTTGATGAGACATGACAAGTAATAGCATTAAGAAGATTAAAGTGAATGTTATTCTGGAAATTCAGCATAGCTTCTGCTGTAAGTTAGGATGCCTGAAGAAGACCAACTGCTTTTAGGAGAATTATGTTCTGATTTGTAGCAGAGTGCTTTGGTGGACAAATGTATCAGGCTGGGATTCAGAATACCAGAATTGGACTCCATTTTATACAGTTTGATTCTTTGACTGATTCTGTAATCTCAGGCAGTTGCACTGCTTGGACACTCAGTTCCTTCATTTGTTAAGCAAGGATTCAGGGGCGATGCAAGGATTAAAAATTAAAGGAGGTAATGGAAACGAACTCCCTTGCTCAGGATACATATCTAATAAACATTAACATCCTTTCTTGGTCAGAAACTGTGCTACTAAATATGCAATTGACAAGAGAAATTAAAACCTGATGAGACACATTTTGATATTTTTACTGAATCTTATTTGAAACACATACTTGGAATGGCTGATGGAAGACTTCATCCCAAAGTAAAAGTCTACTTTGTGCAAAAGGGAATATTCTAACATATTTAGGTATACAATTCACTTAAATTATATACCTAACCAATGACTAGATTTTTAGTTCTGTGAATGAATACATTTTCTTTTCCTCTCCCTTTAAGTCATTTGTAATCAAATGAAAAAACTGAATTTTAATAGATGGTACTTAAGATCCCTTCCAGTTCTAAAATTTTATTATTCTGTGGATATGGAAAAAAATATCTAAGAGTGAATAAATTAAATTCCAATAAGCGCTCATCAAGCACATACTTTGTACCCTGAGTTTTACAAGGAAAATGATTACAAAGATAAATAAAACATAGTCATGGTTCTCAGAGAACTTAAATGTATACAACTGAGTTCTCCACTTATAATTTGGTTGAATTCTTCAATGATTTATTTTGTAAAAACTTTCTTATCAAAGAATAGCATATGGAAAAAGGTGCACAAATAGAAAGTGTACAGTTTGGAGAATTATCAAAAAGTTCTGTGGTTCATTTTCTCTTATGTGTAAAGCTTATTTTTCCATGAAACATGTTTCACATGAATGCACCATTAATAAATAGAGCTGGCATTCACTGCTCATAGAATTAAGGGACAGAGGAAAAATATATACTTTGTTTTGATGGATAAAATTATACTAAGTTTCCTTTGGGTTTAGGATGCAGGTGGTTTGGGACTGAAGTGCCTGACCTCCCTTGCTTACTGGCTGAAGGACTCTGGGCCAGTTTCTACCTCTCTCATCTTTAACTAGTCTTCTTATCTAGCACATGAACTCAATAACTTATCTCCAAGAGTATTATGAGAGTAACATAAGGCAACGTTTGTAAAGTGCTTAGCCTACAACTTGGTTCACAGGAGCTATTGTACCATCAGCAGCATCAACATCAACTTCACGTCACATAGCCATGTCATGAGGGTGGACTCCATGACCTCCGTCTACCGGGGAACTCAGTGCGGACTCTGTACTTCTTACAGATGGCTTAGACAACCGTCCAAAATGCAGTGGGGAATGGAAGACCCTGAGTAATAGTGGGGCAGGGTTGAGGATTCCTGGTGGATACAGCCTATGTAGCTTTTCAATTTCAAGGAATGTGCATAAGTTGAGTCCTGTCTCTATGTGTGTGTGTGTGTGTGTGTGTGTGTGTGTGTGTGTGTGTGTGTGTGTTTGCACATATGCAAATCTGACACATTTTATTACAGGTTGAACATCTGCTGCTCCCTGCAGGATGGGAGCAACCAAGGAAGTAGGTAAAGAAAGACTTTTTTTGACTTGTTTATGGGATAGCAGGTGGCCTTTTTATCCTCTGACTTTCCCGACTCAGCTAACCCCTGCTTCCCCCAAGGAGCTTAAAAATCTGAATGCTCACTGTTCAACTTGCAAACACAAGTTAAAATACCCAGATGTCCTCAAACTGTGGCTGAGCTCCTTGCAGGGTATGCCTCATGCTGTTTGATTGGCAAATGGCTACACAAGAGAGAATCCAGAGGAGATGAAACAAGAGCCCATTCAGGGTGCTTTAAAGATTTTTGAGTGTTCTTTATTTGTTCATATTTTAATTTACGTTTAAATAAGATTTGACTTCTAAGAAAATGTTGCTGAGATATGATTGTACAACCATTGATGTGATTACCCACAGTTCATACAATCACTGGCGTTGCTTCATTTGTCCAACAACTACCTCTGACCACCCACCATTTTTCTGGATCCTTCTTCTCTCAACTCTTCAGTCCATGGGTTGCCATGGAAACCACCACATTACCTCCGTGTTACTTCACTGTATCTCCCTCTATCCTTGACCCCCTCACGCAAACACTCCCACACACAATAACTGATGAAACCTGGGTAGGCACTTGACTTGAGCTGAACCACTCATTCTTTTTTAGGAATCTAGCATCAACTAAGAGTCCCAGCTTAATCTACTCCCCACTGGAATTGAAGAGCTGCTGCCTGTGACCATTTCCTGTCATTTGGACAAAGAAAGAAAAAGGGCATGATGACTGAAGGAGAAAGAAATGGAGAGGAAAGGAAAAGTAAGAAATGTGAAGAAAATCCTAAAGCAATTATAAGAATTTCTGAGATCCAGGTGTGTGTGTGTGCATGTGTGTATATATATTTTATTTAATCCCATAAGATATTTGGAATACTTACAGTAAATCTCCTCTGCTTCTAATGCTTTATTCAAATTGAGTTTTTATTGCCTACAACCAATGTCCTTATTCTGAATAGCCCCAAAACTTACCAGGATTACTAGGCTGGCCCTTTTGCCAATGCCCCACACTAGCTCTGTCCTAAAATAAGAATTTAAAAAAGAATCAGTCTGTGGTTTGAGAAGAGGTATGAGTAACCTTTTTTCAGCTTTCATCTCTGTGAGGCAGGGGACTAGGCAGGAGAGGAATAACAAGGTTAGAGAGGAATGTAAACTCCAGTGGAGTCCATTCTACCCTGAGATCTTTCAGGGGAAACAGATGGGAACAAGACTGAATAATAAAGGAGAGAATGAAACAGTGGGCTTGGGTAACCACTTAGAAAAAACAGGATATTGGGTCTTTTTGCTGCATTCAGAGCAAGCAAAAGGTTCACTAAGTGCCAGAAGTTCAACAGCAATCTCCATTTACTGAAAGCCATGAACATAAACACAATGCTGGGCTCTGGGACCACTACCCAAAACACAATTTTTGGAGACTTTCAGAGAAGAGTTTCAGAACACAAAAAATATACTGGATGCAAGTGAAACTTCCAGGCCATTATTTTCTGAGCTTTTCCTAGCATATCTGACACCACATCTTCAGTGCCACTAAAGTGTATGTATGGTAGGTAACACAATTTGCTACAAGATATTTCTTGTTGGGAGAGTATTTTAAAATATACAACTGACAAAGAAAACATCTGTTGCTCCTGGGATCGTAAGGAAAGCTGACATGATCAAATGACATGTAAACCCTTCATTATGCAGTTTTCTACGAACAATTATCTCAAAAAGGTGCAGAATTAATTATGTTCTCTTATTACACAAGACTGAGCTAGCAGATGCACACCTACACACAGGCTACTCTCAAAAAGCTAAGTGGCTGGGCTGTCAGATACGATTTTTTCAATTATAACTATTCGGTAAATCATTTTTAAGAAAATTGCTTCCAAGCGGCCCCATCTTATTCCAGTCTGAAATGAGGACTAAATTTAAACCAACTTCCTCCTTTGGAAATAGCCCTCTTTTCAGTACAATCTCGAATTAAATCGTAATATAGTCACATAGGTGGCAAGAGATGTTGGCAAATCACAGGCTTCATTTGAAAGATCTATTCAGGCTTGTTTGTATCTAAGGGTGGACACACAGAGTCAAACCTCCTGGATACAGTGCAGTGTAATTACATGAGGAATGGTCCAGTGGACACATCTCAATAGAACTTGGCAATTAGGTACTTTTTCCGATGTTATTTGTATTTAAGACAGCGTCTATCTTCTGAGAATTTTAAACAAAATAAAGATTCACCTTGGCATATTAAAGACATGGGGTCCAGACCCAGATGGAAATATAAATTCACGTTCAGATACCACTGAAGCTAATGCTAACCAAGGAACATGAGATATACTTGACCAGTGATTCCACCACACACACGAGAGACCTTTACCTTACAGTTTACCATTAAGTGCAACAGATCCCTGTGTTATATTTTGTTTTTTAAATATATTTTTTTAAATGTTTTATTTATTTCTAGGAGAGAGAGAGAGACAGCGCGAGCAGGGGAGGGTCAGAGAGAGAGGGAGTCACAGACTGAAACAGGCTCCAGGCTCTGAGCTGGCAGTCAGCACAGAGCCCGACACGGGGCTCGAACCCACGAACCGCGAGATCATGACCTAAGTGAAAGTCGGACGCTTAACCGACTAAGCCACCCAGGCGCACCCATGTGTTATATTTTGATGAAATATTTTATAAACATAGATGAGCTGCTTTCCTAGACCCTGGAATTTTCCATATGGAAATTCATTTCACTCAAGTTTGTAGTCTCATTCCCCAGGCAATAAATCAGAGCTGAATAACAGTCCAGAGTGATTTAATGGTTACAAGTATTGATTCTCTACTATCTGGGGGTATTAGTGTTATAACAGTCCACCTATTTCTACAGAAAATGCATGTGTTAGCTTAGATTTGAAGGCAGATCCTTTTCCATTTAAACACAACTTACTATACCAAACCACCTGGAGGATTCCATTACTTATACTGCAAGGGTTTTGTTTTTCCTTTTTATTCGGCTTTAAATTTGTCCTATGGCTTTTGAAAGCCTCTTGCTTTGAACTTGGGGGAAGTGAAAAATAGCATCTCCATTTTACCTATTCTTTCCATTTGTTCTTTTAATCTTACCATAGATACTTTCTGAGGACTTGTAACTTCTCAGAAATATAATTCTCAATTCTCTTAACTTTTTGTTTCATTTTATTTTTTAAGTAAGCTCTAGGCTCAAGGTGGGGCTTGAACTCACGGTCCTGAGATCAAGAGTCATATCCTCTACAGACCGAGCCAGCCAGGCGCCCCTCTTAACTTTGAATTTTAAATTCCATTTACTGGCTTCTTGGCTGATGTTTTCAGCGCTTTATTTGTTAACTCAAAATTTCACAGAAGTTCCAGGTTGCAAAGTAAACTTTTTGATGTTCATGCATTCACTCACTGAATATATATTAAAGTTAACTCTATATTAGGCTCTGACTTAGGCACTGGAGATATAGTATAGAATAAAATAATGCCTTCATAAAGTAGACATCCTGGTAGGAAAAAGTGAACATTTCTCATTGCCATGTAGTATTCCATTTTATAGATAAACCACATCTTCTTGATCCATTTGTCCGTTGATGGACACTTAGGCTCTTTCCATGTTTTGGCATTTGTTGAGAGTGCTGCTATGAACATTGGGGTACATGTGCCCCTATGCATCAGCACTCTAGAAGTTATATCTTGACTATTTCTTAAAATGCTTTTATGGTCTTTATTTCAAAAAGGGTTGACCGTCAGTCTTCTCTTTACCCAGATGGTCCATGACACCTAATAGTCTACTATGTACCAGGGGGCAAAAGGTGAATCCAGAAGACAAAATCAGAAAGGTGAAAGGCAACCAAAGAGTGGGTGTTAAACTAATATGTATCAGTGATAATGGGGAATTTGGAGATGAAGAGAGAGCAAGAGGAGGGGAGAGTGATGATAGCAGCAAGAAAGGGCTGAGGGATATATAGATATATTACATTTATATCGTTTGCATTTCTATTATGCAAATGTGCCTTCTTCTACAACCCATTGATCAACATTCCACAGAGTTTTCAACCCACTAAGAATCCTGTGGGATTCAACATTTTTATTTGTGTGAACATGTAAGGAAAGGGGCTGGGTTTCACATTGGTCTGATAGCAGAGCAGAGTTGCAAAGCAAAGCAAGAATCCATAATCTGGTATTACCATCAGAATACAAACTTGCCTAGAAGGTGTAGTATGTTTAGAAAGAGCAGAAGACTTTTCCCCAGGGCATGGAATTACGGGGAAGGGTGGTCCAAATATATCTAGCCTTCAGAAGGCATAGCATCCCAAAATTGAGAGAGAGAGAGAGAGAGACAGAGAGAAAGAGAGAGAGAATGAGAGAGAAGTTTTGAGTGATGAATGATTGGGAAAAACAAAACAATAAAGGTTTTGGTGGTAAGCTTCAGTTCCCATTTGCCTTTAAAATGCAGTTGATAAGGGGCCCTCTGAAAAAAAGCAATACTTCTGAGTGCAGCTATAATGAAATAGCTTATATTGAACTAACCCTCTAGTAAAAAGTAAAGCTGGACAAAATACACAAAGTAACTGTTTGAAAGCACTGGAGGACAATCTGCCGAGTGAAGGCTTGAAGGGCTGTGGTCCCTGAGCCCAGCAGCGTGTGCTCTGCATTTACCCAAGTATCTTCTTGAGGGAGTTTGCTATTTCATTGTGAGGTGGAAGAGAGTAGAATAGAAAGGAACAGTCTTACTGGGTCAGGAGACAGAGGATGGAGTCCAGGTGAACGAACCACCTGGGATTTGAGGAGTAAAATCCCAGAGAATAACTGGTAAGTGCCGCAGTGTGACCCTGGAGGCATGAACCCAACGTGAGACCACGCAAGTCAGTGCTCCAAGACACTCAGAACAAAATTGCAACTGGGAGGGTAATGGCAGAGCAGAGGTTTCAACCACCATGCAGTACCGAGGAGAGGGAGGGTGGGGTTCAAGCCCCACCAAATAGGGGAGGCGCTGGGAAACATCTAAGGCTTTTAGTTGAGATCCTGGAAAAACCATGTCCTAAAGCCCTGGAGATTGGGCAAAGCTGAAACAGAGCAGCCTGACAAAGCCGAAGAGGATCTCTGGACAGGATGGAAGTGGCTGGACCGTGATTTGCCTGCCAGAAGGAAACCTAAGCCTGTTTGGAGGAAAATAATAGGACCAGCTTTCATAAGCGACATCTACATTTACACAAAAGTATGTCATCTGCTGAAGAGAAGGAACCGAATGACCACAACAAAACAAAACAACACAAGAGAAATAACAGATAATGAAAATAACCCAATGGCAATCAGGTATTGGAGTTCAAAAATCACTATGATTAATGGTCCAGCAAATAGGAGAAAAAAAAAGGGATAAAATTCAATCAAAGATTTGATATGTGGATCCTTAAAAAGGAATAAAATAAAAAGGCAGGGGTTGAGATCCAATATATTCCATTTTACTATGCAGAGGCATGTTGGCTATTACTCTCATTTCTTCTTTCCTCTTCAATTGCTTCCTCTAGCACACCTCCACTTTTCAGAAATGGTTGTCAGATTAGGCTGTCATAGCAACTACAAAAGACACATGTCGTTATAAAGTCCATCTGTTGAATTGGGAGATATGAAAGTATTTTCAATAAGAGACAATATAACTAACAGTGTATAGATTTTAGAATGACAGATATCTGTGCTCAGGCTCTGTCCCTATAAGTCTCTGTGATTATATACATGTTACTTAGCCATTCTGCATCTATTTTCTGCTCCACAGAAGTGGATAGATTTTAAAAACTCACTGCAAGCACTAAATGAGATGCTTTATCTAGGCAGAATGCTTAGCACAAATAAGTTCCCCCCAAACATTGAGACCTCCTTTGCTGTTTACTATCGTTAACAGAGAGAAGCACACGTCCCAAACTGGTTACTCTTGAACTTCAGAATGGTATGCCATCTACATATTGACTGTCATTTGATATCCTCAATCAAGATGAAGTAATATACAATGTGTATTCTTTCTCTGTCTTCCAAAGTGAGAAATGTTAATGGCCAACAAAATGCCTGCACAACACGGGTTAGTAAAAACAATAGCTCCTCGGGGAAAAAAAAATGGAGTATTGCAAATATCTGGGACAAAACTCAAGGCAGCAGATCAAGCCTTTTGTTACAGAACGCTGTGCATGCTCTTGCTTGCCTTTCAGTAATCATTCCTATTAAATTATTTGTGCTTCTGACACATCTAATGAAGTCATGTTCGTGATCAGCTTACTCACAGGGTGTAGCATAGTACCTATTTTGTTAGGAAAGCTGTTTGTATAAACTGCAGCACGCAGCAAATACATAATTTCACAAAATGCTCATTATGCTTTCAGTGTGACAATCTTTGGCTTGAATCCTTTTATGCATATTTAGTCATTTTAAGATAGACTGTTTTGGGTACCGGTTAACAAAAAGATTATTTTTGAGCAAAGTCCCTAACAAGCAAGTAGAATAGTAAACACTTACTAATGTAGCAAACTCTGAGCCATGTATTCTATCTGAATCTTGAAATTCTGGAGAAGGGTACATCTGTAGCTAAATCTTATATATCATTGAAACTGATTCTCATAAGCACATGGAAATAAACAAGAAAGAAACTGAATTAAGGGAGGTCATCTATAAATAATGTTTTCCTAGGACACTGATAACAAACTGCAGGCTTGACTTCTAGCTAATTATTTAATTGTTCGGCTAGTGGTCGAATAATCATACCTTATTCATTCAGAGACTTTTCAAGTGAAGTCATGACATACACCTTTGCTGTTATAAATGATCTCCAGGCCCCACGTTTTAGGTCTCGGCACTAATTAGAAGTGAGACTTACATCACTCTCATGACCTTCTCGAAGGTTGTATGTGAGGTCGTGCTGAATGTCTTCCACGAATTTGTGAGCATATTCTGGGTAAAGGTCTAGCACTTCAAAGAGTCCTTTGAGGATGATGCACTGAAGATCACAGTAGGTTAAAGCCTTCACATCTGCGTTGGTCTTGATCACTTGGTCCTTAATTGATAGATTTGCTCCAATTAAGTCTCCTTTCCCTTGAAACAGTGAAAAAAGGAGATAGGTCAATTTTAAGGAAAAAGCAAGCTGAGACTGGAGACCTTATCTGACTTACAGGCTTCGCCTCTCTGAGATGACACCGCAAAGGAAAAAGAAACCTTCATCTCAGTGGTGTTGAGATTCAGGGTCTGGTAATTCTTTGTGGTGGGGGCTTTCTGCACAGTAGAATGTTTAGCAGCAGCTCATATCCCTGACCCACAGTGGTGACAGCCCCAAATATCTTCAGATATTGCCAAATGTCCCCTGGTAGGCAAAATTGTTCCCAGCGAGAATGTTAGTCTACGGCGTAAGGTCTAGGAGAGCCAGAGTTGGGAGCTGTAGGTTATAGGTAGGCTCCAGACAGTCCTTCAACATTCCAGAAATGACTTTAGACAGAGAAGTTGACATTTGTGTTAGTTTCCTCAACTGTCCAAAGGAAATAATAATGGCTCTGATTTTTTTTGAGTGCAAAAAGGCTCGGTATGAGACCATCAGGTGTGTATTAATAATTTTGATTCTAACACAGTAAGGTGGGCTTCATCATCAGCTTTCTAACATACTCAGGTTGTTTTATTTACCTCTAAACATGTCTATGAGACAGGAGGGAGAGGGAGGAGGAGGTGCCCTGTCTCCCTCTTCTCAGAACTGGGAGGCAGACATAAGTATTGCCCAACATGGCCAGTGAAATCTACTACATAAAAATGTAAAACATGAGCTGCAGTTCTAATACTCTGTGACAGTGTAAAAGCCCAATTTTTCAATCAAAAAAGAAGGTGAATAAATGAAAAGCATGAGCTTTTTGCTTGTGCTACTGCAGGGAGAGAGACATACCACTGCTTGGTGAACTGTGCCCACCCCACACCCAGCACCCCTGATACTTTGCCTGCAATACCTCCGCCTATCAGTCTTAGGCTAGATTCACCTGCCTGGAACTAGCTGGCTTCCTTGAGTTTATGATTAGATAATATTGGCCAATGAATTTGAATCGTTAAAATCTTTCACCTGATTTGAATCAGTTTCGTTTAGCAGGAAGGTGAGCATAAATGCAAGTGCTAACAAAAAACTGATTACAGCTTCAGCTTTATTTTAGACACAGCCATTATCAGCATCCTTGTAAGAAACTTGAAAGAAAATCCATTCAGTTCTCAGACAAACTTATGTTAAAGGCTGAAGTAATATGAGCTAAGTTCACAGAGGATATTGGCATCAGATTCATGGCTACCACTTAGGAGTTTCTTTGCTTTGTCCTTCTGCCTGGGGTTTAAATTTTATTATTTCTTAAATGGCCACTTTTCTCCATTTCAGAGGGAATCAATAACCAACAATTGATCGACAGAAAAACCACCAAGCAAATAGTATCTTTGGAATGGTATAGAACAAATTGCCCTGTCCCCTGTTCAGTTAAGTTTTTAACTTCTATATTTTCATTTCTTTATCGTGCCCAGCATTTTAGGAAGCAAAGCCCAAAAAACTTGTATCAGGCTTCATTAAATTGTTTTATTGAATTTCACAGGAGAAAAGAAACATACCAAATTAACCAGGAATACCTGAAATATTCATAAAAATAAAACAGTTAAAATTGAACATCTGAAATTATTGGATTACATTTGAGTATTATTTTTGAATTAACATTAAACTTAAACCTTGAAGTTGAGCCTATTTGGCCAAAGAGAAAAAGGGCTAAAATCTATGTTTACAGACGCTAAGGGAATAAATAGCCACATAGTGATAGAGAAGTCAAGTTGGCTTTAAATGTTATCAACAATGCTAACCTTGGAAATTCTGTTTCTCACATATTTTATTAGAAATCTAAATTAGTGCTCAAAAACTCAAAGTTGCTTTGAATACAGTAGATTTTGAAATTTGTATATCTCAGGAGAATTTATCATGATGTAGTGTCTTGCCGCAAAGAACATTTACATTTTTTCTGGGAAGCAACTGCTGTTTGGAATAACTTTATTTATTAAAAAATTTTTTAATCTTTATTTATTTTCAAGAGCTAGAGGGAGGGACAGTGACAGAGAGATAGGGAGACACGGAATCCAAAGTTGGCTCCAGGCTCTGAGCTACCAGCACAGAGCTAGACACAGGGCTCAAACCCACGAACGGTGAGATCATGACCTGAGCCAAAGTGAGACGCTTAACTGACTAAGCCACCCAGAAGCCCCTACGATGACTTTAGAGTCATCATACTTTCCTACCTAGGGTGACTGTAGCTTGACTATTTAAGTCATGATGACCCCCAGCTATAAAATAGCACCAACATCTTGCCAAACTTGGCACCTTAGAAAGAATTCCAGTTTATTTATTCATTAAGTGAGTATTTATGAAGCACTGACATGTGTTCTAGACATTGTGTTGCGTCCTGGCAAGTTGAGCACTGGTAAATTACAACATGGTTTGCATCCTTGCTGATTTTACAGTCGTATGGATTTCTCACTATCTTGATTTAGGACCTTCATCTAAGTGTCCTAATTACTCTAGGTCTTGGTATCCTTATTTCTAAAAGAAGAGAAAGGTCTCTATGGTCCCCTACTACCTCCATTTTTCAGATTTCTATTATTGATATTTGCTAACCAGTTATTCTTCCACAGAGGGTGGGGGTAGCTGATGGGATGGATCTGTAAAATGTCCAGGCTAGAGCAATAGCATGTTTAATTATAATTAGGTAGACTAATACCGTCTGTGAAGAGCACCTTTATCAGTGCTTTGTCATTTTCTTTTAAACAACTGTGAAGAAATTGGTGGAAAAACACAATTACCAGGACATGAAATGAAGGTGTACAAAGCAAACAATTTCTATCCCCGTAACAAATCCTTGCCTCTATGTCTCCCCAGGCATCAGATTAAGAAATGTCTTCACGTATTGATTGGACAACTGAGTTGCTTGAATAAGTTATGGCTTGACAGCTGTTTGGTGATCCTTCTTCTCTACAACATCATATATTAATTCATTTTGTTGGCAAAGTGAACATGTATTAAATATCTACAGATCAAATGTGAAGCCATGTGCTTAAGTGTATCAAAGTCAGTATTGATTTTAATTGGCCCTAAAAGACAATATTACCATAGGGAAAGTAAAATACTCAGTCTCCACTGAAGTAATGTTAATCACAGAGATAAAATATTAATAATTCATTATCCTTGTCTGAATTTAGTCCCAATACCACACAGGAGTACTTAGAATGGTCATGTGGCAAATTTGCACTTAAATCACTTTTGATGTTGTGGAAACGAATATGTGAAAATGCTAATCATGAAAATCATAATTTATGAAGGAAATTGGGGCCAAGAGCAAAAGGCAATGGATTAAGTCTTTCAGCTGTGAGGAGAATGTTTTAAATAAGAAAATCCAGTTGAATTATGTATTACAAACAATGCTAATTTATTAGAAGCCATCGTATTTATACCTATTATGTTCTAACGTTATGGAGGATGCCTTCATATTCCCATTCCTAGTATCGTTGCTAGTTACCAAATGTAAAAATACACCGTAATTACGGGATCAAAACACATTATATATATTTAAACATCATGCACTATTTTTGCTTACAAGCATATGAAGCCATACAGTTCTGGAAAAATAACTATATGCCCTTTTAAAAGGAGGCTATGTCGGGGCGCCTGGGTGGCTCAGTCGGTTAAGCGTCCGACCTTCGCTTAGGTCATGATCTCGCGGTTTGTGGGTTCGAGCCCCACATCGGGCTCTGTGCTGACTGCCGGCTCAGAGCCTGGAGCCTGTTTCAGTCCCTCTCTCTCTGACCCTCCCCTGCTCACGCTGTCTCTCTCTCTCTCTCTCTCTCTCTCTCCTAGAAATAAAAAAAAAAAAAGGGAGGTTATGTCAATAGGCAGGCTATGAAACTTATATAGTCCTAAGAAAACCCATGAAAAAGTATTTTATGATTAAAGTTAACTTGTTAAAGCAAATTTAGGAATAATTATCAATTATAATTTAGAATCATGAAATAACAGAATGGCCTTTAACTTCACAGAGTTGATCAGTGAGGAGGAATGTTAAATTCTCTTAAAAACACAAACACAGAAAACCTCACTCTAACACTGATAATGAACTGGCCAAGTTGAAAATAAACTCTGTCAGTTGCTTTTCCATCACTGCCTTTCTGTAAAGAGAAAAACATAAGAGGGGGAGTCAAGAAGTGAGCCAAAGCTTTGAAAGTCAAGCCCTACCTTTTCCCTGGTAGGTGGCCAATTGAGTGCACACGAAGCAATGAGAAGCACCTGGCTATTTCACTATTTGCCAGACTCCACCTTCTCACCGTTAACTGGGGATAATCACACCTGCCTAATGGGCCAGGAGGACTTAAATTGGATAACGTATATAAAACACCCAGCTCATATTAGGGATTAAATAAATTTTAGTTCTCTTCTTTCCTTTTCCAAAGTATAATCTGTCTTGAAGCTTACAACTAGAATCCAGTGATAGCAGGCTTACAGTGATTATATAGAATAGTAAGCATTGCTTAGAGGTGGAGAAGAGCACTGGATATGGAGTCAAAAGACCTAGGTTAGCTTTGACTTGGGAAAAACAGAAAATAACACTCTTATCTATCTCTTTGTGTTAGGAAGGCTTAAATAAGACCCCACATGTAAAAATATTTTATAAATGGTTAAGTTGTTTCTAAATCTTAGTTCTTAAATATATTAAAAATAAATGAGCCCCTTTTTATTAACACAAATTCCAAACAGTGGTGCACTACATTGGTGTTCAAAATATATTTATTGTTTAGATCACAACCTGTCACATTCATAGGCCCTCAATAAATATTTGAATAAATAAAAAAAGAAAAGAGAGTGATTTTAAAAGAAGTACACATAAAATTGTGGGTAGGAATTTTTCTATATTAGCTCTACATGACACCTTTCGTCAGCTGACCTTTAAATTTCAATGAACACCAGTTATGTCTTAAAAGTTGGGAGTCAGGGCGCCTGGGTGGCTCAGTTGGTTAGCAGTCTGACTTCGGCTCAGGTCATGATCTCATGGTTCACGGGTTCAAGCCCCATGTCGGGCTCTGTGCTGACAGCTCAGAGCCTGGAGCCTGCTTCAGATTCTGTACCTCCCTCTCTCTTTGACCCTCCTCTGCTCATGTGCACTCTCTCTCTCAGAAATAAATAAAACATTAAAAAAAGTTGATAGTCAGTTTTGTGGTACATAATCTTCACAAACTTTCTTGTGACTTTTCTCTGAGGGAGTAAAAAAAAAGAAAAAAAGAGGCCTATGGCTACCTTGACAATATTGGGTTAGTGATTGCAATGAGAGCTTATCCTCAGTGCATAACCATTTTTATGTTATTTCTAGCACAGATGGGACCATTTTTATGTTCTTCTCTGACTTTGTTCTCCACAAAAATACAAAAATGCCCTTTTAAAATTGACCAGCTATTTCACTAAAAGGCAACAGGCATCATGACTAATAATCTGGCTTTAGGAATCAGAAAGAACTGTGCTCATTTTCTTATGTTATTTGGGCAAATTAAGCTAACATACTATTTAGTCATTTGTAAAATGGGGTATTCATACTGCTGGATTTAAACAAATTTTTTAAATGTTTAGTTATTTTTGAGAGAGAGACAGAGCTCAAGAGAAAGTGGAGGAGGGGTAGAGAGACAGGGAGACAAAGGATCTGAAGCAGGCTCTGCCCTGACAGCAAAGAGCTCAATGTGGGGCTCAGTCTCATGAACCATGAGATCATAGTCTGAGCCAAAGTCAGACACTTGAACAACTGAGCCACCCAGGTGCTCCTTGATTTGTTTTTAATCCAGTACTATGAATCCAGATAGAGAGTGAGCACACATATGTGAGCAGGGGAGGGGCAAAGAGAGAGGGGAAGAGAGAATCCCAAGCCGGCTCTGCACTGCCAATGCAGAGCCCTGTGCAGGGCTTGATCCCATGAACCATGAGGAGATCACGGCCTGAGCCAAAATCAAGAGTCTGATGCTCAGCCGACTGAACCACCCAGGCATCCCAGTACTGGATTTTTAGCAAGAATGAAATGATATGCTGAATGTAACACTTAGCACAGTGTAAACTCAGTATGTGGCATAACAATAATAATACATATTTGGCAGATTAAATCCATTTAAAGAATAATCCTGATTCCATCTTTCATCCAGAATTTTCTTATTTGCAATACTAGTATCCCCCACTTCCCTGCTGCCATTTTTTCTTTTTAACTTATTCTCTAGGGTGAAATTTCATGAAGCTTTTCAACACCGACGTACCAAGAATAGCCAGAACCATGCTGTCTTTAAGAACTTCCATGGAGCCTGAGCATACAAAGTAGATGGCCTGCAAAGCATCTCCTTGACGCAGCAGATACTCCCCCGGAGCACAGAAAGAGGTTTTGATGTGGAGAGACAGAGACCTGAGGCAGCCCCGGCTGGCACACTCAAAAAGGGACAACTGTAAGATCTCCTTGTTCAAATGCATAGTGATGTCAGAACGCAGCTCATCTGGAAAGTCTTTCAAAAGCTGTCAAGATGAAAGAAGAAATCAAGTTGGGGTAAGTCTAGTCTAATTGATACACTCTGCAAGATGTCTTATGGGGATGTTCTTCCCAAGGCTTGACCAACAAGAATACGGAAGAGGAAATATATGTATGTAATTGTCCTGGAGAGATTTTTTTTAGTGACTGTGACCCCAGTTAGGTGCTAATTAAACATCAGCTACTAATAAGGCTGGGGAAATAGAATACATGGATAAAAAGACTCTAGAATGAAAGTGTATGGCTTACTGTGATATGGTTCTCAAAAAGACTCCTACTCGGGACAGAAGATATGGACTTTAGACCTACCAGTGTTTCCTCTAGAATTATGATCATATGAAGAGAAAAGAAACCGAATCATAAGTTAAAAGTATGGATTACTGGTTTGATTAGGGAGCGGTAGCACATTTGCTTGATTTATGAGGTACCTTTCTTACTGTGGTGGTCTAGTGTATTCTTGGAAGTCTACAGATAACACAAGTGCTGGAAGACATTTTCTTTTTCTACTTTGTTGGTTTTAAAGGCACACATTAACTTTGTTGATCTAATATTTAAAGATTACACCATTTAATAGTCATAAGAATTGGCTCTCCTCAGAGAGGGTCAATGAGAATGAAAGTTAGTTGACCCAACTGACTAAAATAGCAAATTAAGGTAAAACGTCGGTCAACCCAAAGTGGCATAATGAAAACATAAGCCAAAGCAGATGAAAGAAAATAGACTGGGTTTCATGAGGGATTCAAAATTACAAGTAAAGTAGTTGGTAGGTGTGTACTTCACTTCCAAGACCTGCATTCGAGCACCTTGCTTTTACCTAAGAATATGTGCTTTCTGCCTAAAAACCTCAATATGAGAAATCAACATTACCTCATTTGAATCTATTCCATTGTTGACTGACCAGGTTGTTTGGAAATATTCGAGCATCCTCTGCTTGAGCTGCTGGGGCAGGTGATGGACTCGTATAAAGTCCTTCAGATCCTTAGTTCTAGTGTGATAGAGGGACCATCTGGAATACATCCTCTGTATGATCGCCGTCACGTTTCCAAACACCAAGGCGTGCATCAAGGCTAGAGAAGATGACACAGCATACAATGGGAGAGAAATATGATGGAGGGACTCACCTCTTAAGTCTAAATGTACAGTTTATTTGTCCTGAGTTCTGCAGCATATGCCGATGTGGCCCTGTTGATACAGCTGTTTTAGGACAAGCATTTAGGTACAGGCACGTTGCCACAGAGTGCACCCTAAAGTCATCATTTTGATCAGTGTAAAAATCAATCGGAGTAAAATATCTTTCGAAAATGCTCAGTAATAGGCAAAATAAGTCCCTTTGACTCACACTTAATCCGTTAGCTGCTGCTCTGGCCATGACAAACTTTATTCTGTACTTTTTGCATCGACATTATTTTTAACAGGTATAGTTCAATAGCCATGATAAGATAATTTTAATATAATTTTATAAAATAAGCTATAAAGTTATAGTTCAATGATTATCATGATAACAGATACATTTTAAAAATGAGTCTCTTATAAGTGGTTAGCCCTCGTCTTTCCCCCTAAGCCATCACTTAAAATTAGTTTTATGATATTAAATATACACAGTTTTATTAATAAAGGTATGGAGAAAGTGGTTAGAAATGTAACTGAGGATTTTCTGAGCAATCTGAAGCTGAGATTAATGTGGCTCCAATGGCCAACCCCACTTTGGCTCTGTGGTTACTAAAATTTTAAAGGAGATATCAAAACATCTGAGACCATTAAAGAAACAAATGCATTCACAGAGGAAAACTGGTATTCTGCCGAGAGGTATCGTTACCACTCTGAGAAGAACCAGGTGGTACACATACATGAGACTCCTGTTTTGATGAGCTCTCTCAGTCAGATAGTATCTAATCCCCAGTTTCTTACTGAACCTTCCCCTTTTTGAAACCACTACCAGATTATAATAAGATAGAAGACTTTGTTCACATGAATTCAAGAGTTGGTGGGGATTGGAGATGGGTCTTCTACTGGAAAAAAAGTGATTTCTAGGAGTTGCCCACTGTGGGGAGTGATCAGGTATCTTAAAATCAGAAAAGACAGGACAGGAATTTGCACTGAATAGTCATTAGCCAAACAGAACTGGAATGGCCTCTGCAGATGCCAGCACATAGTCTAAGAAGTTCTTGGACTCATCTGGGTCTATGACATTGGAGGACATGAAGGCTGGTATAGTTGCATTTATGGGCAGATAAGTCTCAGTGATACTCAGATTTCAGCTCAGCAGTTTTTGGTTAAAAAAAAAAAGACTACAAATTTAGTAGTTTGTCTATTAGAATCTCTCAAAGTGTCCCTGTACCAAAATCTCAATGTCCGAGGAGCTCTGTTAAAGTTTCTTATTAGCAAAATGGATACATTAGTGCAAATACACCAACATATTACCGCATCTATCTTCCTGAATCTCTACCCCATTTCAGGATAGCCCCAAACAAAATTCTTTCTTTCCTCTACATTTGCCAGAGTAGAGACCACTGGCATACTAATTTCAATCTAATCTAACATTGGAATTAAAATTCTTTCAGGTTATATATCATAATTTCTCTATGAAAGGTATGGTCACCATGCCTCTAAAGACAGCTGGTAATAATAAGGAAACCCTCAATATTTTGGAAAAGTTACTAGAATAAGGTAAAACTTAGGGTCTATATACAGGAGGAATATAATATTGCAGTGAGAAGATGGACTTCAGAATTAATCCCATCAGGATTTGAAACTGACTTCGGCACTCACTTCCTAATTGTGAACTTGGGAAGATAACCTAATTCACTTAGGTGGACACAGTTCCCTTATGTATAAATGGGCATAGTAGTCCCTTATTTATAGGGCTTCTTTGAGATTTAAAGAGTTTATATATATGATATAAACATAAGTATTATATTTATTATAATTTGATTTAAAAATTATATTAAATATATCTTTTTAAAGTGCCTAATATTTTGTGTGAAAAACAGTGGGTGCTCCATTTCGGTTCATTTTCCCCATGACAGTGAAAAGTGTAATCACGAATTTTCAACACATTCAATGGCATAAAACATGGGGGAAAAGACTCAGGCAAGGTTTTCCAGCAACCTCATAAATATTTAAGAGTGGTTGTTTGTGGAAATAACTTCTTAATGAAAGAAATTCAAGAAATATTTAATAAGTGCCTGCTCCATACAAATGCAGGTACGTATATATTCTCCCTAAGTTTTAAAAAATGAAATGTTTTCCAACAGGTCAAAACTATCCTAAGAAAAATAGATATTGCCTAATAACTTCCTGTTGAACAGCTCTTGGTAAATTCCAAATAGAGACCCATTCTTCTCTAGAAGCACAGTGGCTCTGATGTCAAATATCTTGTTTGGAAGAAGAGACCTCTATTTATGATAAACACTCAGCAAAGAAGAAAAGCAATTCTGCTCCAAGTCAAAGAAATTAAACACCAGTTTCAGGCTCAGTTAATATACGTATGGGCTCAGTGCTTGGAAGCCCCACCATCTGTAAAAGTATGTAATAGTCTTTCATCAAGATTAAACTGAGTACTGAGAACAATTTTATTTCATTTATTTTAACACTGCTTTCCTTAATTATGTGTATGATTTTAACTTTGCTTAATTATAATGTGCATAAAGCACTTAAAGTAAGAGAAGTGATATGTTCAGACCATTTGGCATCCTAATTGTACATTATCAATAAAATGAATTACTGGATTAATTGTAGCATTCTCAGTGTTGTTGCAAAGTCCTAGTCTAGACCCGAGTCACCATAATTTCAGCATAGGCAAATACTTCCAATTTAAGTAGTTAAAAAAGTAAAACCCCAACTCCCATAATTTTTCAGTCTCCAAAGGTATTTTGCATCTCTCTCACTGGTTATCATTTTCACACTGGCAAAGAGTGTATGTAACTGTCAGGCCAAATTATATTAAAGTTTGACTCAAGAACAGCAATATCCAGGTCGGTTTAGAAGTTATCATTCACTTTTCATTTTACTCCTAGCAAATCTGACGTATATAATTCTTGAAGTAGCATGCTGGGGCTGCTGCTGAGTGTGTGGGAGGCTCTTTTGCTTTGTGTAGGAATTTTGTATAAAACGCATTTTGTAAAATCTCCCCTTAATACCAAGTCTTGGAGGAAGCTCGATAATGGGGATCTCAGAAGAAAGTAAACAGACCTTCAATAGAAAGAGCCTTCCTAGGGGGTTGCCTGGCTTTCTCTCTCTGTCTCCTTTTTCTTCCTTTGTTTTCTCTTTTCCCTTCCCCTTTTTCTTCCCTTCCCCTCCGGTTCCCTTCCTTCCCTTTTTCTCCCTCCCCCCTTCTCTCTCTGGATTTTGGACTCTCCTGAGGTTTAACATCGTTGCTGAGCTCGTTAGCCAACCACCTTCCAGTGCCTTCGGAGTCTACAGAGGGACTGTTTCCTCCCGGTATAAAAGCAGACCAGAGCTCCGGCTCTGGGTAATCTTAGCTGTCCTCCTCCTCTCTCCCACCTACTCACTGACCTGGAATTTTCCACTCCTGCCGGAGTACACTGGGTTGTGGATGGCAGATGGCAAGAGAAAACAGAGTGAGAACAATTTCCTAAATGGCAGTGTAGACATCTTTTAAAAAGCCCAAATTTGTGAACACCACAGCCCATATGGGTCCAAGAAAATTATGTCAGGGGAATATATATATATAGGATGAGAGGACCCAAGGAAAGCCTTAACTGTTAGGAATTTCACTTTACCTTTTTCAGGATGACAATGCCGCCTTCAAACCGGACATGTCCTCAGTGATGAGTCACCTTCACTAGAAAGCTTTATCTAACCTCTGAGCTTGAGCTGACGGGCCCATCAGTTGGAGTTTATTCGTTAGGTGATACTTGGCAGCCATTACTAGGTGTGATAGAAGAACTTTTAAAGTGTGGGAACATGCTCATTTATATTTTGTTTGGTGCCAAAAATGATATGCAGGACTGATATAAATATTGCCAGAGTTATATACGTGTAAAAAGACTGAGAAGACTATCTTTTGGTGATGGGATTTTATGTAATTCTAATTTTTCTGTGGATTTTTCAGTCTTTTTGAAATGTGCATTATAATAGGAAAAATTAAAACGAGAAAAGAAAGAACATCATCTGCCCAAGTTCCTATTTCCATTACTAAACTGTGAACTCCTCGAAGGAAAGTACCATGACTTAGTCATTTTGTTTCCCCAGCATCTATCACAGTGCCTGGCATAACTTATGTGTGTCATAAATATTTATGGAACTGAAATGAACCTCTGGTCGTTTGATACTTTCTTTAAAAAGTTTTGTAATCATAAGCAATTAGCTTAGAAAATCTATTATGAACAGTTTAGCCCCAAACCCATCCTGTCACCCCCAACCCAGTCTCTAAAGGGAATCTTTTAAAATGATTTGTTTTAGGTCCTCTCGTGATTTTTACCAGTATTTTAGACAACATAATTTTACTTCTGTTGCGTGGCTCATCGTGTTGAGACAAAACCTAAAAACGACCTTCCATGAAAGGTAAGAACTTGGGGCGCCTGGGTGGCTTAGCCGGTTAAGCGTCCAACTTTCGCATGGGTCATGATCTCGCGGTTCGCGGGTTCGAGCCCCGCGTTGGTCTCTGCGCTGACAGCCAGCTCAGAGCCTGGAACCTGTTTCAGTCTGTGACTCCCTCTCTCTCTGACCCTCCCTTGCTCACGCTGTCTCTCTCTGTCTCCTAGAAATAAATAAAACATTAAAAAAATTAAAAAAAAAAAGGTAAGAACTCAGCTCACTGCTGCCTACCTTCCCGTCCCACACTTAGTGGTTATTATTTTTAGCTCATCTATTATGATTTTACAAGGCAAAATTAAAAGGGAACCACAGTTGTAAATTATATTGCAATCTATAAGCTTGGCTTACTTTTCGTTTCTCTCTCTCTCTCTTTTAAGTTTATTTATTTTGTGTGTGTGTGAGAGCGAGAGTGTGCACTCATACTGTCTGTGTGAGCCAGACCAGGGACTCAGTCTCACAAACTGAGAGATCATGACCTGAGCCAAAAGTGAGAGTCAGACTCACAATTGACTGCTCTCCTCCCCCACCTCCCCCGCCCCCTGCGCCACATGCCCCATGTTGTCATTGTTTTAAAGTATATCATTCTGGTGAATGTAAACGCTATCTAATTTTTGATCTTATTTTACTTGATGAATGATGTTGAGCATCTTTTTGTATTTTTATTGTCTATTTGGCATGGGAATCTGGTTGTGAAATACTTCGTAAAGGTTTTATGTCTTTATAGGTTGTCTTCTCGTACTGTTTTGTAGACAGTCTTTATATATAATAGATAGGAGCCTATTATCAGATAAGTGTTTGCAAATACTTTCTCCTATCCTATGGATTGCCTCCTTACGCTCTTAAATAACGTCTTTTGAAAAATACAAATTCTGTACTTCATTTTACCCATTTTTTCCCCTTATGGTGTGGGCTCCAGTGGGAATTAATTTTAACGCACAGTTTTAAGAGGAGTCAAGGTTGTTTTTCAACATGCAGATATACATTTGACCCTGCAACATTTATTGAAAGAAGCATTTCCACTTCACACGGCATGTGACCTGTGTCATAAAATGTCCCTATGAGTGTGGGCCTATTTCTGTACTCTTCCACTGGCCCATTTGTTCCTAGGCTAACATGTACTTTCTTAATTGCTGTAACATTACAGTGCATCTGAATAGTTGTAGCACGAATCTTCCAATTTTGTTCTTCTTTACAATTGCTTTGGCTAGTTTTAGCTCTGCATTTCCACTAATCCTTAGAAAGAGCTTGTCATTTTTCAAACACACACATACCCACCAACACACATAAACACACATCTACCAGATTTTTCACTGGCATTGCATTGAATCTTTAGATTACTTTGGGTAAAACTGGTATCTTTATAATATTGAGTCTTAAAATGATCAGCAGTGTATACCCTTCTGTGACTCCCCTTGTAAATTTTCTCACTAATGCTGTGTAGTTTTCTGTATAGTAGAGTTGCACATTTTAAAATATATTTTCCTACATTTGATACCTTTATAATAATTGCTTATATTTCATTTTCTAGTTGTTTGTTACTAGCATATAGAAATACTATTAATTTTTGCATATTGAACTTGTACCCATCGGCCTTACAACATTCACTTACTAACTGTAATAGTTGTTTGAAGCTTTTAAAGTAATTTTTTTTGCTTTGGGTGTCTCAGAATTCTCAAATCTCAAAGATTTGTCCGGGTTTGGTTTTTTTTTTTTTTCCCCATTATTATCTCTTTGATAGTTTTAATAGTCTTCCCATAAATCAGTGGTTAGCACAAACTGTAATTTCTGATACTCACCCGGAAGCTGCCCCTTCCATGTCCTCACTCAGCCAGTGAGTCACCTGCAACACTTAATATTGCTCCCACCTGCTTCTGTAGTAAATATTGCATCCCTGTCATTAGTAATTTCATCAGCCTTGGATGGAGATTTCTAGTAAGATGTGTCAGACTCGACTCCATAGGAATATATACCTATAATTTTTTAAAAATAAATTATCTGTATATTTGTAGGAATTAAGTGAATAAAGTGGATATTGTGTAAGAAGTTTGCTAGGTCTCAGTGAATCCCAGCACTGGAACTCACTAAAGGCCCACTGCCTCACGTCTAAATTAAGGTGTGAGTAACTTGTATCTCACAGCGTTATGAGAATTAGATGAGCACTGTGTCCCATATTATGAGCTTATACAATGAGCTCTCAAAGTCATGCAAATAGTTAGTTAAAAAATTAAAATGCAGACATCCTTTCTTCCAGTCTAAGGTAATTGCCACAATAATATAGAGTTGTTTCCCACAAACACAAATTTGAGAGGCTTTAACCAATAAATTCAAGTTACTTAGATGTCATCTGCCATTCAAAAGCAGTGATTTCCTAAGTGCTGGCCAAGTCACTCAAATGCTTAAAGCCACTGACAAGTGAGCACTGGTTTTGCACCAAGATAATGGGATCGATGAACATTTAACAAGTGACAAAGAAATGCTATCTGATTACTTCCCATATTTTTTGGCCCTGTGACCAGCATTGCTTTCTACTTACAGTGAACAGCAGGGAATAATTTATGCCTTAACCATTTCCAATTCAGGACCACTCACAATATTTTATGTGGATCCATAGGGATTATTATCTAAGCAGGTTCTTCAAACGTCAAGTCAGTAGGTTAATCCTTGAACATCTGAGCAGTTTCCCACCTTTCCATCAGGAGTAGAAGAAAGGAGCATGGGCAAATATTAAATAAATATAAACTGTGCATATTGGCAAAATGCCTGTCATTTTGCTAAGCTGAGAGATAGGCAATCGAGGAGATCGGCAATTATAGAAGTCATAATACTGGGTATAAAGCAGCCACCATGGTGTCTGGCACATTGTAGCTCTTCAGAAAATGAGAATTCCTATTCTCTGCTCCCTAGGCTGTTGCTGCTGTACGTCAGCCCAGAGCCCATTACAATCGCTGCAGTCCCAGGATGCCGCTTCAGCAGCTCTGCCACAAGCACAGCCTTTCCAAGAAATTCTCCCGATCCCTGGCCCTTGTTTTCTTACTGCTTCTGAACTTCCTAACAGATTTGGCACTTAGCGCTTTACTGCCTGATATTATTACAGCTCTTCCCACATCTTTCAGCCCATATCTTCCAAACTGGATCATAAGTTCCTTGAGGGAAGGCTTGGCTTTACACTTTGTTGATTTTGCCATCGGCTGGATGAGTCATTTCTTAAAGCCCCACATATTCATTTTACATCTCCCATGCAAGGAACTTGGTAGGAACCATCCTCTATTATAAGGCTCAAAAAATGCTAGGTGATAGCTGGGATTAAGGGCATTAAAAGAACATGATAAAATAGGCTTTGGGGGAGAATTGTTATGGGGCAGAAAATACTGATAGAACCCTACTTTAAGAATTCTGGTCTAAGAAGAATGTTTACTTGATCCAGGTAAACATCTACATCTCCTACGACTCCATGAGAGAAGTCTTGTAATTCAGTAAATTTCCAAATATGTCTTTATATATGGAAGTAAGCATTTATCTGCGTTCAAGCTTGGCCTCTTTTCCTTACTGATGGCACGGCATTGGGAAAGTTACTTTATTTCTCCGAGCTTTAGATTTATCATCTGGAATATGTGGATAATGTGTCAATCCCATTACCAGTTAGGAGGTTTAGAAAAGGGAAATTAAACTAAGTATTTCAACAGAGGAAATTCACTATAGAGAATTGGTTTTCCTGGGGCTAGAGAGCTAAATGAACAAAAAGAGAGTCCAGAGGAGCTTCCGTCCTTGGAGATGGATAAACAAAGGGAAAAAGTGAGCTCATCAGAACATGGAGGCCCAAAAGAGGAGTTTGTAGAGCCATGAGACACCAGGGCTCCCACTTTGGATGTGGGGGTGTCCCTAACTGATGCGGAGATCTCCAAGAAGATGCAGTGACGCTGGCTCCTGGAGTGCCTGAGGGTGCTGAGCACTCAGCACTTGCTGCTGCTTGGGTGGTTGGCTGCTGAAGGGACAACGAGCGCCAAGAGAAGCAGTCTCCTCTCACCACCTCCTGCTTTCCAGCCTCCCTCTGGCGCTCCCTACCGGCAGAAGTGAGTGAAGTCGGCGGGCAAAGAGAAATGAGGTTTGCAGCGTCCAAACTCCAGCATTACAAAACATAGCACAGAAGTCGGGTTTGGGGCTCAGGGACAATAGTGCATGATTCGTCTATTTGTTAAATGGGAGAGTAATAGTGCCCAACCTATGGACTTGCCTTTAGAATTACTCAGGATGTTGTACTGAAGCATTTAGCACAGAAAATGGAATATGAAAACAATTTTAAAATGTTAAATGTTTGTTATTGGGTGTTTTTCTTAGTTTTTGTTTTAATTTTTAACTAAGTGATCTATCAAACATCCTTAACTCACTCTATTAATACTAATAAAATTTGATAACACCGTGCTTGAGACGACACAATGGAGTTTCAAACATACACCTGCAACTCAAACTCATGTAATTCACAAGAAAACAAAGTTCCTGCCCTTTCAAAATCGGTCCTCAAGTAAATGGTTACGCCTTCATCTGTCCAGAAAATAGAATTCTTTGACATCATAGACTTTCGGTGCTAATCTATATGTATATTAAAGTATTTGTCACTGGTTTTCTAATAAGCACTTTTTGACTCTTCCCACTTAAATGTGTTTTAGGACAGAACAAACATAACAGGAATCGTGTTACAGATATTTGTTCCTTCTCTTGCTATGAAAAGAATTTCCCTTACCACCAATCAGCATGGTGCAGATGGAGAAGATCTTTTCCGCATCTGTGTTGGCAGAGACGTTCCCAAACCCCACACTCGTGAGGCTGCTGAGGGTGAAGTACAGCGCGGCAATATAGGCACTTCGGATGGATGGGCCCCCCAGGGTATTGTTGCCGTAGTATGGAGATTCTAGTCTCTTTCCCAACTCATGAAGCCAACCTGCAATGGAAGAAAGAGTGAGAACTTAAAGCCACGGCGTAAAGTCCCAGTATTAGCACTTGGGGGGGGGGGGCGATGATAAACGAACATTTAGGGACACACTGATTTGTTCAGGGGAAAGAAGAAAGAAAAATTAAGAGGGAGTTAAAGGCAAGGAATAAGATCCCATTGCTACAAAAGCAAAAATATCACTTTTATGCAAGCTGTTCTATATAAGACACACAGCAAAGAAATGTGCATCTGAGAGCAGATGGGTGGTCAAAGCTAAACAGGTTACCCCAATGCCGGAGGCTCTACCCACAGAGATGGAAACTGGGATTGCTACTGTCAGAAACAGGGTGGTGGATTTCTCCAGTGGTTAAGCTCCTTTTCTCCTATGTCAGATGGAATTTTAAGAGACGAATGGGTTTAATAGGTAGTTTTAAACCCTACATGATGATCCATAGCAACAACCACAGGGAGCTAGACTTCACGCAGATGAAATGTGCTTTATTTCCATCTTGTACAACCTTGCCCCGTTTTATTCGCTTGGGCTGACATCTAGTTGGCTTGGGAGCCTCAGTTCATGCTACCTCCTCAGGAAACCTTCTCTGCAGCCCCATTCTGCCATTTGGGGGTGGACAGGGAAAACTGCCCAACTAAGACGTACCTGTAACAGAACTGGATGTTGTTTATAATACTGGTGTATATATGTGCCCAGACTGATCACATTAAGAACTTTAAGTACATGCAGTTTATTGTATGTCAACTATGCTGTCATAAAGCTGTAAAAAAAGCTACGTTAATAAAGATGAGAAATTGCAAGCATGCCGTTGATGATAATAGAATGGAAACACAGCACAAACACCACTTTAAGATCCTTTCTTGGAAATATTTATCCTTTAAGATTTTGTATTTCAAGATTCTCTCTTTCCTGCTCTTTCTTTGTGTGTGAATGCTACAAAAACACTGTGGCAATTCAGCTGAACCCATAAGGTTCATAAGACTTTTGTTAAGAGATGTTAGGCACTGACCGCTACGTTCTTGTAAGCACTTCATTTAATGGCTGCCCAAGAAGGGATAGAAGTCATTACACTTTTTAAGTAGTAATAATGCTGTCATTATCAACTAAAGTTATAGGTTATGGAACTCTGCTAGGTAATAAAAATGCACATGTTAAACAACTGGGAATTCCTTGAGACCAAGGAGAACTGTTTAGTGGCAAGTATTGTGTCTTATTCATCTTATTCGTTCTATGTCTCTAGAAAAGTGTTTCTCAATCTTTAGCTTGCCTCAGAAACATCTAGAGGGCTTGTTAAACAGCTATCGCCAAGTCCTATCCCTGGAGTTTCTGGCACAGTTCAGGAGGCCGGGTGGGGGCTGAGAATCTGTTTTTGTAATAGGTTTCCACATGACGCTGATGCTGCAGATGGAGGGGACCATACTTTGAAAAACCAATGCTCTAAAAAATGGTCCTCAGCATTGGCTACAGCTGGGAAAGTTTTTTAAAACCACACTGCCCTGTGCCACCTCCACTAACCGCATCAAGATTTCTGGTGCCAAGACCAGGTACTGGTATTTTTTAAAAGTTCCCCAGTAGAATCTGATGTGAAGATAGAACCTGGAACCACTATTCCAGAACTTAGCAAAGCACTGACAAGTAAAGTTTAATAAATGGCACTTTAAAAAGTGAATGAATTAATGAATGTTATCAGTGGTTCTTGCACTCTACGGTAGTATGAGATAGTATGACAACATTGATGCAATAACACAGTGTATGTGCATTTGTAAACCTGTACTAGAATAATGAACATATGTTTGGATGACCAAGAATACTAATGAAATATGAGTCACATGCTATAAAAGGTGACGCTGTTAGTAAGCTATGACTATTTACTCTGTCTGGAAAGGCTTTGTGAAGGAATAAGCTCTAGTGATGGGGCTCGGGGCAGGCTGGCACCAATGTGCCACTTGGGCATGTGAATTATTTGAGCTGAATTATTATCAAAGCCTAATGGACTCAGAGGAGCTTTTTACTTCCCTATCAACTGTCTGAAAGAATTTAGATACGGGTTCTGTACCAAGAACAGAGCTATTACCAGGGATAACTTTTTACATCAGAAAGATTTGTCGACATGGCACGGCAAACATTTGTTTACCGAACATTTGCTCTTCTCACCCTCCAATGAACTGTCTTTCTTCCCTTTGAAGCCCCCTTGGCCTTAGCTCAGGATGGCATATAAGTCTCAATTGCCTGTCTTTGACCCTCTCGTGTCTATGTGAAACTCCTATATGCACTAAATTAAATTTGTTTTTCTTCTGTTTTCCTGTCTTATGTCAGTGTAATCATTAGGCCAGCCAAAGAACCTACAAGAGAAGAGAAAAACTTTCCTCTCCTACATTAGATTCAACACAGATTTAAATCTGGACTCCTCCATTTATAGGCTGTAGGAACGACTAAGTTCTCTGAGCTCCACTTTTCTCATTTGTAAAAACAGGGATACTATCTTACTTGTGGAGCTGTGATGAATTAAATTACTGGCTGAGGTTTAGTGCATTATATCTCTTTTCTCCTCACTTCTCTTACTTACATGGGAACAAGAAAGTACAGAAATCCAGGAAGGCAAGAGAAAGTAGGAGCCCAGCACTGAACTATAGTAGAAGAGGCAGGTGATGACTCCATGTAGTCAGAAAAACCAGCTGTAGGGATTAGCATTTCCTAGCTAATAGAAATAAGAAGGAGAAAATCCAGATGACAGTAATTCTTAAAACTGGGGGAATTATGGGGCTCCTGGGTGGCTCAGTTGGTTAAGTGTCCAACTCTTGGTTTTGGCTCGGGTCATGATCTCATGGTTTCACCTGGGCCCCACGTTGCGCTCTGCCCTGGCAGCATGAAGCCTGCTTGGGATTCTCTCTTCCTCTTTTTCTGCCCCTTTCCTGCGTGCGCTGTCTCTGTCTCTCTCAAATAAATAAACTTAAAAAAAAAAAACAAAACCTGAGGGAGTTTTATTCCTATTTATGAATCTGAAGAAAGATGTGATTCTTTTGTCAGAACAAAGTACATGTGGAGATACTTGCGCCTCTCTCTATTCATTTTGTCAGTTCATGGCTTCCTGAAGCCCTTTCATACAGAGCAGATTAAAAAGCTCTGTTGTAGAATTTTAAATGAGGGGGAGGAGGAAGTGATCAAGGGTGAATTGATAAAACTGAGTTTAATCTTGTATCGAAAAAGATTTAGAAATAAAGGCAACGTATCCAAGATTAACTGATGAGATATCACAAAAGCAGATCAAATGTGCATTTAAAAAATATTACTGGTATATTTATATGCACCGTAGGAAGCGAGAGCAGACACAGAGGCAAAATCAGGAAGCAGAGAAAACATCTGAATTTATGGTCATAGTCAGGATGTCGATTTCTGCAGCATAGTGTCCCCATAGGCATCTGATCCAGACGCTGTCAGGTATGGAGAACCACAGGATGCTGAATGGCTGCTGGGCTGAGAATTTCTCAAATGTTTTCCAACTTGTGCTCTAAAACCATGCTGTCTTACTACTGCCGGACAAAGAAGTGATTACAGGGGCTTGTCCTTTTGTTCCATATTAGTCATTCCTGCTAATTACTGGGAGGCTGAAAAATGTTATCTTACCCACAGAGTAAATATTGCATGACCTAATTTCTGTTTTAGTTGATGCAGAGAGAAAGAGAAAACCCCAGAAACAATAGAGCTACTGATTCCTCTTGCCTGAATCAGCTCTACAATCAGACCATGAAGAAAGAGCTGGACCCATTTTTGATCTTGAATTAAGGTATTCATTACCTTACAGAACCCAGTCTTCTCACTTAAAAACAAAAAAGCAAACAAACCCAGTCAATATAGTTGGCTACATTTCTTAATTGGAACAAAAGTAAAATACTGAAGAATTCTCTTCAGTAAATCAGTTTTCATATAGATTGGTTTCTGTAATAAAACCAGGATAAAAGTTTGTATCAGGACATAGAGATCATATTAGTTTCGAACCTCACCCAGGGCCTGTTCATTTACAGTGCGCGAAGCTATCTCAGAAGCAATTCAGGGCGCAAAACACAGAGGAACAACGGACCTACTTTTGTTGATACCGCTCTTCTGTCTAGCCAACTGTTCTGTCTATTTTCAGAAGCATCTTGTTTTTTCAGAAAGGTTGCTACTAAACCGTGTTACAGCTGACAGAGCAAAAGCAATAATGATGATGACAGAACCTGGTAACACGGAAAGGAGGTGACGCCCACAAATCCTGGGATTGGCTCTGTGGGCTAAATAAAACTTTTCCACAGAACAGCTAGTCCAAAAGTGAGCACATGTTCACTATAACAAGACAACATGTCACTGTACTGTATAGAAGAAACATTTAACCAATTTGGAAGCCAAGCTTTTTTTATGCTGAAGAAACTCATCTCTAAAGGAAGGGATGTCCTAGAACAGTCTGTCTGTTTCTGCTCAAAAATAATTTTTTTTCTAAAGAAAATTTTGAGGAAAACCACATACACAACACAAAGTAGAATCTAAATATACTGAATACATTGCCATTTGATAAAAACAAAAGACATCATACAATAACCCTGTCATTACTAAAATTGATTAGATAAATAAAAGAGTAGATTTGTGAAACAAAGATAAATTGTAGAAACAGAATGACTCCTTTTTTTTTTTTTGAGAGAGAGGGGGATGGGGGAGGGGCAGAGAGTGCTGAGGCCTGATGCAGGACCGATCTCACCGTTGTGAGATCATAACCTGAGCCAGAATCGAGTTAGAAGTTTCACCAATGAAGCCACCCAGGGTCCTCAAGATAGAATGACTCTTAATGATCACGCCCAGAAGAGCCTGTAACTTAGCATAATTCAGTCCACATATTTTTCATGGTATACTTACCACGGGCCCAGGATTTTGCTTAATTACACACTTTTAACACTGCATGGGAGTTTCTGATTATTTTACTCTTTAGGTTCCCTACTCTCATTTACTTACTTTTACTGTGCGTGTGTGTACACAGTTTGTACAGCTGTGACCTGCTTTATACAACATATGTAGTCTTAAAAAGTTTAGTTTAGGTTAGCATTTGGTCAACGAACAGAGACTTTAGATTTAATAAAAGGAATAGGAGCATGTTATCTAAGGAAAGCCTATGATGGATTTCTTTGGTCATATAAAATAGCTTCGAATATGAAAAACTATCCAGTAAAATATAGCCTTATTAAATCCTATTTATACTTGTGCGTTAAGATGTGTTTGTATAGACAGAGAAAAGAGAGAATGGATTAGCACGTGAATAATCATACCTATAATCAAATGGTATGATTTTGGTATGAACGAATTTTTTTTTACTTAATTTGGTATGAACGAATCACGTTGCATTAGGGTGTAGCGAGAAGCAAGAATGGAGTCCATGCTAGCGTTTTCGTGTTACTAGGTTGGCACATAGTTTACATTTTACTGCCGGCTTCCTGCGCCCGAGACACTCCGCTAAGGCAGTACATCTTCTGTGTCATTTACAGGCACTAACTGTATGGAATAGGTACACTTATCATCCGTATTTTGATTCATTATTTCATTAATCATTATAGTGATTTAGAAATCATTCTCCTCATTTAAAAAATTTTTTTTTTAATGTTTTATTTATTTCTAGGAGAGAGAGAGAGACAGCGTGAGCAGGGGAGGGTCAGAGAGAGAGGGAGTCACTGACTGAAACAGGCTCCAGGCTCTGAGCTGGCAGTCAGCACAGGGCCCGACGCGGGGCTCGAACCCACGAACCGCGAGATCATGACCTAAGCGAAAGTCGGACGCTTAACCGACTAAGCCACCCAGGCGCCCCCATTCTCCTCATTTTAAATATGAGAAAACTAAGGCTCAGTAAGATTAAATAACTTGCTCAGTATGGCAGTATCAGGGTTTTAATCCAGATGTGTGTGCTGTCAGAACCCAGGTTCTTGGCCACTATGCACAGTGCATCAACCTAATACATGTATAGGCCCAAGAGTACTAGTGCTGTAGTGAAACTCAATGTCTTTACAAGCGAGGTGCCCTTCATTATTATGGTATATGTACATAGTAAGAAAGAAACAGTCTTAGATAAGGCTCCGCAGAAGCCCACCCTGAGGCATGGCTTTAACTACAAGTAATTTATTTAAGTCTTAGATCCAGTAAATATCTTTAGGAGGCAGTAGGGAAGGGACACAGAGAGTGGAGGCAGCCAATGAAGCCCAATCAATCAATTTATCGCTGTAGGCAATAGGAGCTTAAGCCCCCTGGGGAACCCCTGGGCCAAGTGTAGGCAACACCCATTGGAGCAGGGGAATATATACACCAACTACCAGCCATCATTGATTGAGGGCAGCTCTAAGGGAGCATGACTTCCCCACCATGGCCATGACTACTAGCAAAGGAGCCTTTGACATCTGAAGACAGTGCCTCAGGCATAGACAGAAATTCTAAAGAGAGCAGTCATACAGATTGAGGGGACACAGGCTGGGAGGTGGGGGGTGGGTGGGGGGTGGGCCGGGCAGTACCAGCAACATTTGCGACAGCTGTCAACACTCACTAAATGCCAAGTATTCTGCTAGGCTTTCACATAACATTATTTTCATACAACTATCACAACTACTCTGCCCTTTTTTTTTTTTTTTAAACTGATAGAGTCCAACAGAGAAGTTCAACAGTTCTCTCCCTTCTGTTAGGGGACTTTTAGAACTGAGAGGTAAATCCATGCCTTTTTAACTAAACATCCATGATCCTGGCGCTATACTGCTTCTAAAGAAGTAATCACTTTAAATGATCTTTTTAATTGTGCTTGTTGAAACCGTCATTATATAAGTTTGCATTTCCAGTGGCCACTTTTCCTTAGCGTGGGGGATTGTGTCCCTAAGGCACATATTATAACAGAGAAAATAGAGGAATTATCCAAATATAATCCACAATGTAGACATGGGATAACATGGTATTTAGAACCTGAATATTGCTTTAACAGGGATCAAGAGGTTTCTAATGTAAATTCCAAGCGTAGAAAATACTATGGTGAACATTTGCTTCCCCTCCCTCCATACTTAATCCTTTTGGACTTCATTCAGATGAGAGGTAGAAAAATGCTGTGAGTCCGAAGACAAGAGGTATCTGACTAGGAGAGGCAAAGCCGTGGGAGGCCATGACTGTGGGCTGTGGGGCACAGCATGAGAACTTCTCTGGTCTCTTCAGCCTCTCCCCAGAGGCCAATGTGTGGGCCTGCCCAGCTGCAGGGGTGATCGAGAGATATCAAGAGGGGTGTCAGAAGTCTGAACGTGTGCATGTGTCTATGTGGGTTTGTGGGGGTGGTGATGCTGGGGCAATGGAAAGCCAAAGCTTGTGTGAGTTATTGTATTTACTGCTATACAGTCAAAAAGGGTTGTGAAAGTCAAACAAAATACCACAAAAAACCCTTTGAGATTTCATCTCTATTGTCTCTCTCTTTGTTTAAGTTTATTTATTTATTTTGAGAAAGACAGAGAGCACAAGTAGGGGAGGGGCAGAGAGAGACTCTCAAGCAGGCTCCTCATGCAGAGCCTGATTTGAGGCTCGAACCCACGAAACCGTGAGATCATGACCTAGGCTGAAATCAAAAGTCACTCAACCAAATGAGCCACCCGGGTGTCCCTTCACTGTCTCTTAAAATATCCACATATTTACCTCCCTTCCTTAAAGTTCAACTGGTGCCTGCCACAATAGTTTCCTGTTGTGTTTGTTTTTTTATTTAAACCGACTTTTTACTTTGCAATAGTTTTGCCTAACGTAAAAGCTGCAAAGAGTACAAAGAATCCCCTTATATCCTTCACTCAGTTTCTCCTAATGCAGCATCTTAATATTTATCAAACTATGAAATTAACATTGGCACGTTACTACTAACTATTATAATTTTTTTTAATGTTTTATTTATTTCTAGGAGAGAGAGAGACAGCGTGAGCAGGGGAGGGTCAGAGAGAGAGGGAGTCACAGACTGAAACAGGCTCCAGGCTCTGAGCTGGCAGTCAGCACAGGGCCCGACGCGGGGCTCGAACCCACGAACCGCGAGATCATGACCTAAGTGAAAGTCGGACGCTTAACCGACTAAGCCACCCAGGCGCCCCGGCGTTACTACTAACTAAACTATGGACTTTCTAGATTTTAATGTAGGAACAAAGTTAAGGAGAAGTTCAGAGACTTAGATTCCAGAACTCACTCTCCACCTTCCACTCTATTCCCATGTTACATGGTGTGACTGTGGTTAAGACTAGAGAGGCACCCTACTACAAAGCTGTCATCATCAAGACAGTATGGTATTGGCACAAAAACAGACACATAGACCAATGGAACAGAATTGAGAACTCAGAAGTGGACCCAAAAGTATACAGCCAACTGATCTTTGACAAAGCAGGAAAGAATATCCAATGGAAAAAAGAGCCTTTTTAACAGATGGTGTTGGGAGAACGGAACAGCAACATGCAGAAGAATGAAACTAGATCATTTTCTCACACCATGCACAAAAATAAACTCAAAATGGATAAAGGACCCGAACATGAGACAGGAAACTATCAAAACCCTAGAGGAGAAAGCAGGAAACAGCCTCCTTGACCTCCACCGCAGCAACTTCTTACTTGACACATTCCCAAAAGCAAGGGAATCAAGAGCAAAAATAAATGATTGGGACCTCATCAAGATTAAAAGCTTCTGCACAGCCAAGGAAACAACCCAGAAAATTAATAGGCAACCAACGGAATGGGAAAAGATAGTTGCAAATGACATATCAGATAAAGGGTTGATATCCAGAATCTACAAGGAACTCACCAAACTACACGCCCGAAAAACAAACAACCCAGTGAAGAAATGGGCAGAAGATATGAACAGACACTTCTCCAAAGAGGACATCCAGATGGCCAACAGACACATGAAACGATGCTCAGCATCCCTCCTCATCAGGGAAAGACAAATCAAAACCACACTGAGATACCACCTCACGCCAGTCAGAGTGGCTAAAATGAGCCAATCAGAGAAATCTAGATGCTGGCGAGGATGTGGAGAAACGGGCACCCTCCTACACTGTTGGTGGGAATGTAAACTGGTACAGCCCCTCTGGAAAACAGTGTGGAGGTTCCTCAGGAAACTAACAATAGAACTCCCCTATGACCCAGCAATAGCACTGCTAGGAATTTACCCAAGGGATACAGAAATGCTGATGCATAGGAGCACATGTACCCCAATGTTCATAGCAGCACTCTCCACAATAGCTAAAGCATGGAAAGAGCCTAAGTGTCCATCAACAGATGAATGGATCAAGAAGATGTGGTTTATCTATACCATGGAATACTACATGGCAATGAGAACCAATGAAATCTGGCCATGTGTAGCAACATGGATGGACCTTGAGGGTGTTATGCTGAGCGAAATAAGTCAGGCAGAGAAGGACAAATATCATATGTTTGCACGTATAGGAGGATTAGGAGGAACTTGATGGAGGAACAAGGGGGAGAAGAAGGGCGGAAATGGTGGGGGAAAGGGAGAGAGGCAAACCATGAGAGACTCTTGAATGCTGACAAAAACTGAGGACTGATGGATGTGGGGGGGATGGGCATGGAGGAGGACACTTGTGGGGATGAGCACTGGGTGTTATGTGGAAACTAATTTGACAATAAACTATTTGTAAAAAAAAAAAAAAAAGACTAGAGAGGCACCAGGCTACAGTGGTATTAGATACTGATTTGTTGATTCCACTAAGAAGAAGGCATCAGTGAATCTGGGGTCCTAATTTGAACAGGAACTCCATTACTTGGAGTTCCCACTAACCTCATATTTTGGTTCTCATAAACTAAGAGGGGCCTTAACATTTCTGAAATGGTGTAACCTACTTTTGAGGTAAAAGTCTGAAACAAAAAGGATTAATCACAAAATAGTGGAGATCCGACTTAGAGTCAGGTCCTGATCAGTCAGATGGAGGTCCTAATCTTGGCCTTGCCATTAATTAAGTTGATGTCTGATCCTTTATGCACCAATAGCCTTTCTAGTCTTCCATTTTTCCATCTTGAAGATGAGGTGATTGGATTGAGTAATCTCTTTTCTTTTAATCTTTTAGTAATCTTTCTCAGATCTCACAGATTTTATGAAATAAGATTCCGTAACATTTCTTCACAAATGGTCAACTTTCCTAAAGCAAAATGCTTATGTAATAACACATGATCTTATGAATTCATTTTTTATTTGTCTTTAATTATTTGAGTGGTGGCCCATTAGCAAATATTGATGGGATAAGGATGGAAGGTTTTCACATCTTGATGCATGTGCCATTTCTGCTCTATTTCCACTGCTGAATACTTTTTCAGAAGCAATATTATGTTCTATTGGTACTATCAAGAAAAAAATGTACCACTTGAGCTAAACCAGCCCAGAGTTTGCCAGTTCTCTAAAGTTTATTTAAATATGAAGTTTGTTCAAAATAAATGTTCTGAATATTGATTACTAAGGTATAGCATTTCACTTAAGCAATGAATTTAAAGATTACACACTATAATAAACTACCAAAATAGATTGTCATCACATGAAGCAAAAAAACAAATCCAAAACCAACCAAACAAAAACACTCTAGAAAGAACATGAAGTGTAAAATAACCTGAAGCCACAGTTGGGCATCTACTATAGAGCTTCCTGATTGATCCTAAGAAGAGGCAGTATAGGCCATCTGTTTCTAGCCAACTGGGACACTACCAAATGCCTCTCAAATCTTGGCTAAAAATAGAGGAAAGTCTAACAAAGATTAGGCTTATGGCTAAGTTAACAGAACATAAACTATGAACTATTTACCTTTAACTGTCCTACATAATATGCTCATACCACTCACAGTTCACCATTCAGATCTGCCTGAACAGGGTATTTTTTCCTGAGGAATTGCTCATATGCTTTTTAGGGCTTAAAGGGTTTGTGAGACATGCATTCATGGCTGAGCTCATTTACAAAGACAGCTTGTCACTCAGTAAGAAAATTCTAATCTAAAGCACTCATCCTTTGCACAAAGGGACAAAAATCTCTCAAGAAAATAATTTAGGATAAAAATAATTGAATCCAGCCAAATTATTTTACTTTATTGGTATGCTAAAGTTTATTTTCATTACCTGCCCCCAATTTCCGTCTTATTCTCTCTTTTCTCTCAAAGATTTAGAGTTGCTACAAATCTAGGGGGGAGAAATGGACACATCTCACATTTGCAAACCATTTCTCAGGGGTAGTACTTGCCTGGCAGTCATTTAAATTAGAAGGAGAGGCTTTGACATCCATTAAAAAGGAATCTCAAGTTTCTCTGGTTTGCAGAACTTCAAAATAAAGTTCTAATTACATTTCTTCCAAATGCATTAAAGGAGCTATATTTTCTGACGTCTCAATTATAAAAGCAACTCAAATAAATTAAACCATATAATATGCTGGAATATTGCATTCAAATACAGTAAAACCTTGGTTTATGAGCATAATTCATTCTGGAAACATGCTTGTAATCCAAATCACTTATATATCAAAGCAAATATCAAGAACCATTGGCTCAGTTGTGATCACAGGACCTTCGGTGTCACTTACTACTTGTGTTCCAAGACATCAATCCTTGATCAAGTTAAAATTTATTAGAAATGTTTGCTTGTTTTGCGGAATACTCGCAGAACAAGTTACTCGCAATCCAAGGTTTTATTGTACTTCATCAAAGAGTCCTGTGGATTTTATTTATCTTCACTTGGTATTGAAACTGTTCCAAAGGCAGTTTCTTCAAGTTTCTAGGAAATGCCCAAGTCTCCTAAATGAAACAACAACTTTGAGGTGTCGGCCTGTTCTCCATTAGAATACCTGATTCTAATTCATGTACAGTAATGCATTTAAAAACATATAACTAACTTTGTTTGATGGCTTGATGGGGAATGAAATACAGTAAGTGATGGGAGTTACCATGAGCATTCCAAATAAGTTTTTAGCCAGCATGTGGCTGAGTGGTCAGATGTGAAGTAAACATAGGGTGATGGGGTGCGCCCAAGACACCTACAGGTGGCGTGGAGAGTTTTACAAATGAGAAGTAGAATAGAGGGCATATGGGCAACGAATCGAGGAACAAGAGACACAGGAAAATTGCGGAAGAGAAACGTGACAACAGAGAAATGTGTCAGACCAAGCAGTGCAGTAAACCTGGACAACCCAGAAGGCAGACAGTATAGCACAGGAAAGTACTACTTAGGTGTGTCATGTTGGCTAAGTTACTTGGCCTCTTTGGGCCCTGTCTCCTTCTTGCTAAAATAGAGAACATGACAGCAACTCACCTCATAGGCCGTTTTGACATCAGGTGACACAATTCACAGAAAGGTTTCGTGGAGTGCAGTATTAAACACAATAAGCACTGGTAAAAAGCTATTCTTATTGCCCCTGTGGTTTGAAAGGAATGAAGGTTTTCTGTCTTACTGAAAGTACTACACACTTCTAAAATCCTTCATTCCTGAAAATCGGTATAAAACGTGAACCCAGCATCTCGTTTACCTCAGTAGAAAATAATGAACACATAGAAATAACTTACACAATGTCATCATTCGTGCACATCGGGGATTTTGCGCCATTGATACTACAAATGCCACTTTCCATCATGAGGTACTGAAGACACACGAAATGGATAGGACGTAGGCTCAGAGTATTTTGTCATCGATCTGCTTTGCCGCTACTTGGTCCGTTGTGGTAAAAAAAAAAGTCTGTTGTAGTACTCTTGTCTGTGTCTTTGTATCCGAAGACCACACACTGATCACCCAATCATGGAATAGTTTATGTATTATTTACTTTAATCCTATATTGTGTAACAATCTCTTCCAATTCTAAGAGCCAAGAATTATAATCTGAACTGTTGGTATTAAAATATTAGTAATTAGAAAGGCTAAATCAAACACGATCAAAAGTCAACGTGTGTTAAGAAGGACCGGCTTTTAAATCTGGGTTTGTCTTAGTTGAGAGTCTTTATACCTGTTAATATGCCATACTACCTCTTGATCCTTCTTGCCAGTCAAAGTTCGGGTATTAACATGCTTCCGATTCACTTCATCTCTTTCACAGGAAAGGCTGCTCCAGTTAATTTTTCTATGTAATTGCTGCTCTCTTCCACCTGTTCCCTTCCACTTGCTTATAGTCACCATCATCAAGGACATGTGGTCTGGAGACATGGCGTCATTTTTATTTTGAGCGTGGAAACTTTTGTGCCACTCTTCACCTCCCCACCACCCCAATCGGAAGCCCTAGCTATTATTCCAAAGATAGTTGGCGGGAATTGATGTGTTCATGGTCAGTGTATGCAAAAGCGGGGAACGTGAAAGCTTTTTGGAGCCAGAGACTGAACTCTCAGCAAGTCCCCAAGGCTTAATTTTCCAGGAATAGAACTCTTTCCTTGTGGACTTTGTAAGAGACTTTATATAGGTCAGGCCCATGCTGTGGAGAAATTAAAGACCACACAGCTTTTGTTTTTCTTCTGAAAACCCACTTTTCTAGTAGTTTCTTAGACCTTCTTAAAAATATTAGATAAACTAAGTACTTTGAATCATGCTTTAACCATCTCATTCATCGGCATCTAATCTTTAATTTTACCCACAGACACCAACTCTATTTACATATTCATTATTTAGCAACATTAATGCCTTTTTAATGGATTTAAAGCAATGGAAGCAGGAGAGGAGATGGTTTAGTCACCAGCCTGGCACACAAAAGTTGGTTTAACTCATATTGTAATCCAAGTACATACAGTAGATAGCTTATTTACACATTTGCTTAAACCTGACCCTAACCATTTGGGGAAACAAATGTGTTTATACTTTCATTGGATGGTATCTTCTGAAATACTTTTAGTCCAGCTTCTGGAAAACAGGTTTCAAACGCAAAGGGGCAGGTTTTGGAGAGGCGAGTCAGGGAGAAAGCTGTCCCACTCTGGGCATGTGGCAGAGGGGGTGAGAAGCACACAGTAATGACAACAGGGAAGTCCCAGGTACCAGAACACCCAGAGAAAATATGGCAGGTGCTGCAGTAGCAAGCTCAGCAGAGCTGAAGGAGCAGTTTCTTCTCAGGAAGAAACTAAGCAGCCAGGGCTCTAGTGAGTCCAGGCTAGGGTGGAGGCAGGATCTGGTTCCCAGTTCTAACTGCTGAGGACCCAGGAACACATGCATTGTCCTGTAGTCACAGCCCTGGTTCTCTCTACGACTAGGATTGAGCCCAATATGCCTCCCCTGGCTCCCCACTCTTCGGCCTTGCTTCTACTCTCTTCGTCCAAAACATGGCAGCATTTCCAGTGTTTAAAAATACAGTCGTCAAGGCCTCAGCTGCAATTTCTCCAACTTTAGGAGGTTGCCTTTTTCAAGCTCACATGACGTCACTTCCTGTGCTTGGTTTCCCTTTTCCAAACATCCTGCAGATTGTTCATATCTGTCTTTCATGTTTTGCCTCAGAACTGAAGGCAGTTTTTGTTTTGTTTGTTTGTTTGTTTTGGTCAGCAACTGTACCTTCATGAAAAGACTTGGTTCCCGAACTTTCTGTTTTCACATCCAGTTCCCAGCCAAGTGTACATTCAGATTAATTTTCTTTCTTTACCTCCCATCACTCCTGAAGAGAGGCCTTCTTGAGCCAGGACACTAAAATATTACTTTCATTGCTTCCACCTGTTCAGTGGAACAGTAGTCTCTCAATAGCCTCTAATTCATTAATTAACTGATTCACTCACTTAGCAAATATGTAGTGACCATGTTTGAGATACTGTGTGAGATGCAAAGATAAGGGAGTGGGGTCATCGTTGCCTTGCAGTCTAAGGGAACTCTAATAATAGTGCACATTTACTTGAACTAAGTGCCCCTTTCTGGAGCAATCAGAAATGATTTAAAGGAGGAAGAGGATTCAAATTGTATTGCACAGAATGGGTAGGATTTAGAATAACAGATGTGTAGGGAGAGTGCAGAGGCACCAGGCCAGGAACACTGAATACACGTATGGAGAGAAGGAATTTATGCAATGTGGCTGAAGTGAAGGCTATGAGACAGGAAGTTGTGTAAAGTATATTTAACCTGCAAGTTTGCAAACTTTAGATATCCTTCTTTTCTTCCAAGATATGAAAAAATCAACAAAAATCAACAGAAACAATCCACCAAAAGAGAAGTTGGGCTTAAACTGCTACAACGAGGACTAATATTTGATATAATGGATAACACTGTGGCAAGAATATTAAGCCTTTGCATAAAGCAACAGGAAAAACTGTCAAATCATTCTCCCCCTATGGATATGCAAGTGTGTGTCTATGTGTGCACGCATGTGCATGTGTGTTTGAGAGAGAAAGAGACAAGGAAATCACAAATAATATGGGGATGAAGTTTGTATGATTCAGCCTCAGGTGCTGGAGGCTGGCTCCAGCTGGTCCAGGGGTCTCTGAAGGATGGACGCTCTTGGCGAGAGAGAGTGAGAGAGCCCCGAGATTCTCTCTGATCACCAGGCAGGCATTTCTGCACTGTCGGTGTTGGTGTCTTTATTTATAGGTCAAATGATAACATGGCATCAGAAAAAGGAATTTTTACAATGGAAAATTCTGTGATAAGATGCTTTGAAAAGTGTACAAGAACAAGTTTTTCGGCAGTATTCTTGCAGAATTACCCCAATCATAGCGAGGTTGAGTAAATCTTACAACTAAGGAAATAACAGGATGCTCGTAGTGAAAAACAGGATGACATACATATTTGTTCTAAGTTAATAACACTAAGATTAGGACATAGGTCAAGTTGTATATAGATAGGCCAGGAGTCATTTTGATTGGCTCACAAGAGGACGAATGTTTTTGAGCTGGTTAATAAGTTGTTTGTGGAAACTTTTTTGACTTGACGCTGAATGTGTAAACACCATGGAGGCCCTAAATGTGTCTGTCTTTGTTTTGGGGTTATGTGTTAGCTACTCTTACCTATCGTCATCCCAGCCGCCATTGTAGTGGAGGGTGTTTGCGGAAAGTAGGCCTTAGGGAATGGACTGCCATATACCACCAGTTAGAAAAGCTATAAGTAGGGGTGCCTGGGTGGCTCAGTCGGTTAAGCGTCCAGCTTCGGCTCAGGCCATGATCTCATGGTTCGTGAGTTCGAGCCCTGTGTCGGGCTCTGTGCTGACAGCTAGCTCAGAGCCTGGAGCCTGCTTCAGATTCTGTACCTCCCTCTCTCTCTGACCCTCCCTTGCTCACATGCTGTCTCTCTCTCAGAAATAAATAAAACATTAAAAAAAAAAAGAAAAGAGAAAAGGTGTAAGTATTAACTTAAGTTCTTCCCTTATCTGTTCCTTAACTCTAAATTAGGCTCTTTGTCTCAGGGCCAGGCTCAATTGTAATTCTTGTGTTCTTAACCCCCTTTATTCTCTAAGTCTTGGATTTGCAAGGCCCATAGGAAGAGCCTTTTGACAATCATCTACAGTGCTTTCATCTAAAATCTCTTTTGAAAAGGCAGGAATATGCTCTTCCTTATGAGGTATCTGTGTGGGGAATATTGGTCTGACTTGGAATATTGTGAGGCCTGGTCAATACCAGTAGCCTCATTTCCAACATGAGCCTGTAGTCGCAGAAGGAGATACCAGTTTCGCTTCTCATGGCTGGAGCTGTGCAAACACTGCCATTTCCTTGCTGTGACTGCCATCCAGAGAGGCCGGTGCGGCTCCCGGCAGTCAGGGTGGGGGGTTTCAACTTTATTTTGAGAATATTTATAACGCAAAAAGATAATGCACATCCCTGATATATAGAAATAACTTCTGAAGGCAAAGGCCTTCTTGAAGGCAAAAGGTACTGAGGCTTTTAGAAAGTGCTGGAGAAACCTTTTGGGATTCATCTCAGGGTCATTTGTTCTAACAAAACTCAATAAATGTAGAAGGAGAAACGCTTTTCAGTCTTCTGAGAGGCTCACAGCTGAAGAGTTCAGGTTGTTGGCATTCAAGCCTTACACGGGCATCTAGATTATAATTTCTAATCATTATGAATCATCATCTCTATGACTTAAAACACTTACGAAACCTTTTAAGGATCTTGCAAAACTCTCGCACCTCCAGTGATTTCACTTAGGTCTTATTTTTCTCCTCTCTCATTTTGCAGTAATCTATGTAATCAGTTTTTCATCTCCATCCCTTAGCCCTGTTTCCTACCCCTCGCCACTGGAGACCTGACTGCACTTTAATCTCATCTGATTATCTGCCTGCAGCTCCCCTTCGACCGCTGCTTCTTGAAGGTAGGAATTATTGTCTGTCTTATACACTTGATTTCCAAGCTTAGCTCAGGGTGTGGCACCTAATATGCACTTGATACATATTTATTAAGCGATAAAACATATCCTTCTCAATCATAAAGACCACAGAATAGATACACTTGCCATGAATATAAAACAGGCATTGAGTAGGCAGAATGGCTTGGGCTGCATGACTACTTAACAATCTGACTTCAGGGAAGCTGGCCCTCTAAGTTCCGGCTTCTTCCACTAAAAAAGGAACTAAAAATGCCTTCTTGTTAGTTGAGAGGTGTGAGGAAGATAATTTTATCAAACATCTGTCATGGTGCCCGGGGTATGATTACTGCTGAAAACTTTGGCTCCTGTTCACCTTTTTTTGCAGTCTTCCATCACTTTGTCACAAATAACTAGATTAGTCCAGAACGAATTTGCTTTCTACATTAAAAGAGGAGTTGACCATTAGTTTTCATCTTATATCATGCATATAACTAAAAATGGACATATGCCCGTGGGAACACTTGGGTGTTAGAATAAAATGACCCGTTACTACAGACAATAATAAAATATACCGAGGCGTCACCATCACTTAGCAAAACCATATGACTCCTGATTGATTTCACCAAAGTGTCTAAATATTTGAAGGACATTTTGACCCACTGTTTGGATTTGACATTTGATGCCTCTCTCCATCTAGACGCCATCATTGTTCTATCTCATGCTCTTTGCTCCTTGTTCAAAGAAACAAACATATTTTAATTATGTTCTCCGATAAGCATGGTTAGTAGAAATGGAACAAATACAGTTGATGGTATTTAAACTAGAGCGTGTTCAAATTGGCTAGTTCCCCAAACAAAATGACTTGATTGAAAATAAACATCTTTTAGGAACACTGAAGTCAGCAAACATTGATTGGGGACAAAGTAAACATGATAGAAATAATAAAAAAATAAAATTCACAGTAGCTTAAATGGTACAAAGTAAAATTGTTATTGACCAAAAAATGATGGTAGAATAAAATCTTGTTTTTCAATACAAAACCATTTTTTTAAATGTTTGTTTATTTTCGGGAGGGAGACATAGTATGAGTAGGGGAGGGGCAGAGAGAGAGGGAGAAGCTGGCTCCAGGCTCTGAGCTGTCAGCACAGAGCCCGATACAGGGCTTGAACTCACAAACTGTGAGATCATTACCTGAGCCGAAGTCAGATGCTTAACAACTGACCCACCCAGGCACCCCTGGGCTTTAGTGTTTTATTTATTTTTGAGACAGAGAGAGAGAGAGAGTGCAAGTGGGAGGGTCAGATAGAGAGACACTCAGAATCTGAAGCAGGCTCCAGGCTCTGAGTGGATGTGGGCTCGAGCTCACAAACTGTCAAATGATGACCGGAGCTGAAATCGGATGCTTAACTGACTGAGCCACCCAGATGCTCCGCCCCCCCACCCTCCAGAATAAAATCTTAATAAAAATTAGTTCTCTAAAACTTGCTTGAGAAAATTGGACTTGGTAGAAATGTCACAAAAGAAAACTCATTCTGTCTGATGTGGAATTTGAAAAAAAAAACTGATTAACGAATTAAATCTTTGGTCTAAAATTTACATAGAAAAAAACTTATCTTGGTAAAAATAATTTCAGTAGAAATTTTAAAAAGAAAGTGGAAAGAAATTATTTGACATTTTTGTATAGGTATTTGATACAAAAATTAAATTAGTATAGGAAGTTCCAGCAAGTACCTTCCAGAAGAGAAGTCAGAAATGTTGTTGTTTTAGTGAAAATGTCTGTATTACTAAATATACAGTGGAAACGGCCTTAGGGGTCAAGACAAACAAACATCCACAGAGTTAGTTAAAATGTGAGGTTCAAAATGGTAGGATCAAAACATATGCCGTCATCAAAATCAATTCAATAGTTGGTCAAATAAAGATTTTTAAATTATTTGATTGATGCCTCAATGCAATTATTGACTCATAGAAAATAGAAACTTTTCCTAAAAAAATTCTATGCAGCTTCCCATCCAAAGATGGAATCTTTCCCTTCCAAAGAATGAAAAGTATTTGACTCACCAATTTTAAAGAATGCAAACTTCTCTAACTTGGCAGTGGCAATGAATTGCTATTTGTCCCCCTCTCCATCTCTCTGTCACACACCCACTCAATATGGCGATGACATTTGTAAAGAATGACTACTGGAGCGCCTGGGTGGCTCAGTTGGTTAAGCACGGGCTCTTGGTTTCGGCTCAGGTTATAATCTCACAGTTTGTCAATTCAAGCCCTGCTTTGGGCTCTGGGGTTGACCATATGGAGTGTGCTTGGGATTCTCTCTCTCGCTCTCTCTCTGCCCCTCCCCCACTCACGCTTGCTTTCCCTCTCTCAAAATAACTAAATAAACTTAAAAAAAAAAAAGAATGGCTACTGTAACATGACTTGCTTACACCATTCACTAAGCATGTTGTAAACAGAAAAATTGCAGAGTCACATATGTTTAGTTGTCAACTAAATAATACTGGATTATTCATTTAAAAAGGTCTAACTCTTTAGAATCCTATTACACCAGGGTATTATTTTTGGATATTTGCAAATATATTTGCATGGCTATCAACAAACATTTTCTGTATGAAACATATAAAACATTGTATTGGAGACAGGAATCATGTCTCTTCAGTTATGACATTTTTTTAATGTTTATTTTTTATTTTTAGAGAGAAAGAGGGAGGGAGAGAGAGAGAGAGAGCAGGGAAGGGACAGAGCAAGATGGAGACACAGATCTGAAGTAGGATCCAGGCTCTGAGTTGTCAGCACAGAGCAGGACGTGGGAATCGAACCCATGAGCTGTGAGATCATGATCTGAGCTGAAGTCGGACACTCGACCTACTTAGCCATCCATCCAGGTGCTCCAATTATTACATGTTTTTAAATCATGCTAATTGGTTAATCACTTTATTGGTTATTTCCTAGTGGGTCAGAGTCACCACATATTCCAAGATATGCCATTTCAGTCACAGAATAGCTTTGCAACCTATAGACCTAAACCAATATATTTTAAAAATTAATGGGATTAGCTAGCACTAAACCCATGATTTTATGAGCAAATGATAAAATGAGAAATACCACACTTCTGTGCATCACCCTCAAAAAAGCCAACCTTGACAGAATTCCATTTCAGGCTAGAAATTCTGCTAAAAATAAGCCTGTAATCTCTGACCATCAGCAGCAGATTTTCAATAAAGACTGCAGGCAGTTTAGGGGCTGGCTTCAACATTGTAAATCAAGTACATGAAGTTTGTTGAGAACAAAATCAGCTGCCATGGTCATGACTTTAATAAAATAACATGTGTCAATAATAGAAATAATCATAGCTAGAACAACAGCCCTAGCCTGGCAGCAAAAGCCATTCACATGAACTGAGCATTCCATAATCACTTTATGTCATTTAATCTTCATTATAACCTGGTGAAATAGCTAATCCTGTCCCTGCTTTACACTTGAGGAGATAGTGCCTTAGACAGGTAACAGACACATGCAAACTGACAAAGACAATAACTAGAGGATCCAGGTTTTGAAGTCTGAATCTAGAACTCACAATCTTTTTTTTTTTTTTTAAAGGAGGCTTCACCCCCCCACCCCCCACTCTGCCCCAGTGTGGAGCCCAACCTTTAGTGTGAACTCACGACCCTGAGATTAAGACCTGAGCTAAGATCAAGATGCTTAACTGACTGAGCCACCCAGGTACCCCTGGAACTCATATTCTTGAAAAGCATCATATAACATCTTATCCTTTGGGATCAAATATAGGTTCAGAGGAAGCTGTCCAGCCAACGGTTAATTTTAGATGTCTTCAAACAAGTAAATGGATATAGATTTTGAAAGCTGCATAAAGCTTGATGGGCATTAACTTTTATTTCTGTCTTAAGTGTTTCAACGGAGTGAATCTTCTGGTATCCAGTTTCGGCCAGTCTATTTAAATGTTGGTGTAGAGGACAGGGGCTTGAACAAATATACAGGGAAACAAATCTACCGTTTTTACAAAGAGAGACATCAAAAATCATTTCTATGGTGAACAGGGTTCTGGTCTCCGAGTTTCTGAGGAATTAAATATAGGATTTGTCTTTGTCCATCCTGACTAATGTCTGTGAAATAAAAACAAAACCAATAGACTCCTGTCGAGTAAACAATATGTCAGCAAGGAGATTTTAACAGTTGTCTCTGTAGGGTCTTAGACTATGAAGCACATTTTAATTATTTCTTATGTTTGTGGTTGGGTGGATAGCCCGTAACTACAAAGCGAATACACCCACACATACACACATGACGAGAAAGGAGAAAAGAGGTACAGGCATTTTTATACTAGATGTCTAATTGGTTTAGGTAAAATGTTTAATTACCTTTGATTTCCTACCCCGTATCTATAACTCACAGTCATGTTTGTTAAAATCTCAAATGGAGATAGTGCTCTAGTGGAAATTCTTTATAGATTTAATACCACTTTATAAAAATAATCACACAATTAGGATACCCAACAGAAGAGAACTCTTCATTACTGCAAGTGTATAAAGTGTGAGAACAATCCCCTAAAAATAGCCTGTGTAGTCCCTTTCATGCAAATAAATGTACAGATGGACTAAACAGTTTGGCAAACATCACAAAGAGAAGAATTATCTGCGTTTCTCCCTTTTGGGTTCAGAATAAAATTCTTAAAATAGTCTATCAATCAGGTCACACCTTCTCTGGTATCTTGTCTCAGAGATCCCATCTATGCATCGTGGCCAAGACTCCAACCTATTATTTTCGCCTTCTCTTTCTTTTTCACTCAGTGTGTGTCTGGAAAAGCAAATCAGTGACCTATGGATTTGTTCAGGTCCACATTTATTTGCACTATGCTTACCATGTGCTTTTCAAGTTCTGAATGATTTGCCAATGTTTAAAAGCCAAAACATCCCCACTCCCAAATTCTCTGGAAAAATCAGACACTGGAGCAGGAGTTTGGTCATGGTTGATTCTTTCGTATAGGCCTTGTACTCTCTTTTTCAGAACTCAATTTCAGTAACCTTTAGTTTTGTATCTGGCCTGCCTTGCCTATGTATTGTATGCCCCATTCTCCTGTCAGCATTTTATTTCATTGAAGAATGTTCTGCTCTACACGAACTTATCCACAAACTGTTCCTCAAATACACTGTGAGATTTCCTACCTCCATGAATTGATTCACACTGTGGCCCTCACCTAAATGGTCTCTAAATGTTCTCCAAATACCAAATACCAAAACAGTATTCACCCCTTGAATCCCACTTCCAATGCCATCTTCACAGAGATTTCAGTCAAACTACTTCTACTACTTTCTAAACTTTTTAGGACATTTTTGCCTGTGCAAATGTACAACAAAGCAGCATTTAAAAAAATAATTTTTGTGCAGTTTTGTGTCTACCTCTTGACTTTCTAAGAGAATACACTTCTGTCAAGCAGGGCTTTTAACTTCCAGTTCTTTGTATCACTTACAGTTCATAACATTGTCCTTTGGGCCTCAACAAATATTTATATTTCATAGTAAATACTGAAAACCTTGTAGAGTTTAAATGCAACAATCTCAAAGACTCAGTTCTTTTTCTCTTATTTTTCTCTATATCTATAGTCTCTTAGGAAAATAATCTGCAGTACATTAAACTGTCAACTATTCCAAAGGAATATGATTAATATATAGCTAGAAAGAAATGATTCTATATTAAGCACATTTGATGATGTCTTCTCTAGACAGCAGCATAATTTATTTTCCCAGTAACTGAACAGTTCTGTCGGAAGGACTGGAGATTTGAAGGCTTATGTTTAAATGATTTTCCCCTATAAAGACATTATAAGTAGGAATAAGGTCTTCAGCAATTAACCTTTTTCAATTGGCCTTTTAGGGTTAGATTACAACCATTCTTATACTTCAAACAAAACATACAATGAACTCATGCTGGCATTTAGGGTACATTATTTTGGGCAGAAACTGATACCATATTTCTGGTAAGATTATGAACTTGGCTACTGTGTAAGCCTTTCTGATATAAACACCCAGAAATGCTGGTAATGTATACATTCTTCCAGAAGGAGAAATGAAATCTCCAGATGCAAAAATGAGGAGAAGCAAATTTGAAGGCTGACACAGTGGTGGTGCTGACAGGGAGAGAGGGCTAGGTGGCGAGAAGGAGGTCCTGAGGTCTACGGGCCTGACTTGCACATCCATACAGGCCCAGGAGAGAACACTTAAATCCTACAAGCACTGCAACTGACACCTGGCATACAACCTTGATGCATGCATGGAGAAGGGTAGAAACAATTTGCCCAACAGTTTACGGGAATGACAAGGAAGCTTGAGTCTGAAAAAAGTAGTCTCTTGAGAGAAACTTTTAAAATTCAGACTTGTGCCTTGCATACATTGGTGTTTGAATATAAACTAGCCATAAGGCACCTCGAAGCTAAGAGATTTTTAAGAATATGATCCTAGGGCAGGATAATCTTACTGTCCTTGGCAAAAGCAAACAAAATAACAACGAAAATTCTGTATATTCTCATACTTCAATCTGTACAGAATTTCTACAGAAAGAAGCCCTATGGAAGAGGAGCTGACAATAAAAATGAAAAAAAATTACAGAAGAAAATAGTTCACTTTTTGCAAGAACTAGATGAAAAGACAATTAGCACACGATGAATGTGAATTAAATAAAGATGGAGGGGTGGTGCTCCTGGGTGGCTCAGTTGGTTAAGCGTCCAACTCTTGGTTTTGGCTCAGGTCATGATGTTGTAGTTCGTGACTTTGAGCCCTGCATCTGGCTCCACGCTGACAGTGTGGAGCCTGCTTGGGATCTCTCTCTCTCTCTCTCTCTCTCTCTCTCTCTCTCTCTTTCTCTGCTCCTCCCCTGCTCATGCTCTCTGTTTCTCAAAATAAATAAACTTTAAAAATGAATTAAAATAAAATAAAATAAAAATGGAGAAATACAATTAAGATAATATATTTAAAATGCAAAAATTCAATTCAGACGTTTGATCTAATGGACATAAAATAAAGAACTAGGAACTCTTATAAGGAAACCAAACACCGTGGAAAATGAACAGAGATCTGAAAGAGCACCAAATAAAATTTCTGTCTATATTTGACAGAAAATAGTTAATAAGGATTTATAGTATATGTATAATTAAATTCAGAAGCTTGACCTAATTGACATGTATAGAACCTCACAAAATTATACGCAAGAAACCATATGCATATTCTATCCAAACACACAAAGAACATATTCAAATTGAGCCTCAACAAACACTGAAGAATCAGTGTCATAAACACCACATTCTGTGACAACGAGAGCGTGTAATTAGAAATCAATAATACTTAACTTCGGAAGTCACGTATACATTGAATAGTAATTTTTAAAGACTTTAACACTTAAAAATATAGAGCATCAAATAGGTTATTTAGGAAAGAAGAGAACTTGCAAATTAATAAGCTAAGTGTCTCATTCACCAAAGAGGAAACTGTAGTAGCAAAAAAAGAAAAAAGGGGGAGGAAAAAAGAAAATATGTTCTATTTTCCTTACTCAGGGACATGGAAGTTGGAACAAGACACTACTTCTAACCCTTCACTTCTCCCTGACCCCATGTTTTCTCAAATTTAAAACCATTGGTAATAATTGTTGGTGAAGATCTGGGGAAAGAACACATATATCACCACAACTAAATAAGACAATGGAAAAATGTGTTATTACTAACATCCACCACTATCTGCTACTTAATTATCTGCTATTATTATTTATTACTCTTATTACCACTATGGTTTCAATTTATGGTTATTTATATGGAAGCTAACGAGACAAAGTAATACATTGTTTTACTAATACATTTGGATCGTAAAAAATAGCATCTAAGAAAAGCTTATGCATCAACTTTAGTAAGGAGGGAGCAGATGGGAATTAAAGGATAATGGGGTTTTGGCTTTATCTGTAATACTGTATTATTTTAAAAACACAAGTGAAGCAAATATGGTAAAAGATTAAAGGTATAATTTCAAGGGGTGTCTATTGCAATTGTTCTAAATATTTTGGATGTTAAAGATATTTTATTTAAAAAAGAAATTTCCAGGATACCTCAGACTTTTCAAGCTTTAGTTTCTTTTTTGTAAATGGGGTTGAAAATATCTGCCTCATGAAAAATGCAATAAAAATCAAATGAGATAAAAAGAATCGAATGAGATAATGTACACAAATATGTTAAGCAGTGAACCATGTGTAGTTTGTACTAAATAAATGTAAGCTAGATATTAATTTGATGTAAGTCAATTTTTAAAAAAAATGTAAAGAAAAAACAAATTTACAAATAATTCCACTACTTATTGAATTTATTTCTAGTCTATGTGTGTGTGTGTGTATTTCACTTTTTATCCCAAATAGGAATCATGTAACACATAGAAATCTGTATCTTGAGTTCTTCACTTGAAATAACCTGAGCTTTTCCCCATGTCACTAAATTTTCATTAAAATCATGTTTACTAACTTATTATTTCTTACATTCGTGTTTTCTCGATACTTCTTCTTTTCCTGTCTTTTTTTTTTTGTATGTTCCATGGTTTGTGCGATTTATAAGGTATGTGTACTATTTTAAGTTCTATTTGGTGGTGACATTTAATTTTTTAAAAGTCCATCTCATCTATACTTTTCTACTCACTGGTTACTACTGATAATTTATCATCGTAGTACCTCCTTTCCATGGGCTTCATCTCTAAGATGGGAAACTTTCTCGTAATCTTGGATAAGTCTGGCAGAGCTATCATTCTGCTTTAAAGCAATGATTGGGTGCCTGGGTGGCTCGATCTCTGCCCCTCCCCCATTCATGATCTGTCTCTGTCTCTCAAAAAAATAAATAAACGTTAAAAAAAAAATTAAAGTGATGTCTATGGAGTAGAGATAATTGTTCCATCTTCTTACAGACTTGTGGTCAGAATCACTGAGCAAAGTATGAGTGTGGAAAGAAGGGCCTCTCAAAAAGCTCATGTTGTCTGTTGGTTTTATTTTAAAATCCAAATTTATTTATGTGTCAGTTAGTGGAAATTCTTCTTGTTTCTTGTACTAAGAGATCAATGGTTGACCCTAATTTTCAGTGAAGATTAAGATGTTTAAGATGTCTTTATCCTGGTCTTTATATAAATGTTACTGGGAAGATGGGAGAGGCCACAGCAAGGGTTGCTATTCAGAAGAACTGTTATCCGGATCCAATCTTCGTAAATTGATTGATTGATTGATTGGGGCAGGTGTGCAGAGAGAGAGAGGAGTGAGAGGCTCTTAAGCATAGAGCTCAGCATGAGCCTGACATGGGGCTTGATCTTACAACTGTAATATCATAACCTGAGTCAAAATCAAGAGTCAGATGCTCAACCAACTGAGCCATCCAGGTGCCCCTCAGTCTTCTTATATTTAGTGATGGGAGACACCTAAAGGAGGGTAAAAAAGATACTATTTTAAGAAAAACACGGACAACCTGATTTTTTTCCATTTGAATCACAGGTTATTTTCTATTACTTCTGAAAAATATTATCTTTGCCCTTCAGCACTGGAAATGCAAAAATATTTTATTTGGATTTGAGGAAAGGAATATATAGACTAAAATGTAATTTTAAACACACACACATCAGGTCAACCCTACTCTCTCTTTGGAACAGGGGTTGGAAATCACAAAAACCAGTTCACATATTTTTAGAAGTAGAAATATGTATTACTATCTTCAGAAATACCTTAGAGTAAAAATCTCCATTGAAAGTCTTTTGTTTCCCTTTTTTTTTGCATAAAAAAGAAGAAAGTTGTTATTCCAAAGATTTTGGAGATCATCTGTTCTAACCACCTCATTTTAAAAGAAGAAATATGAAGACTGGAGCCTGGACTGGACTTTTAATTTTGTGACTCCCAGGTCCACTGTTCTTCCCAGTACATCATGAGATGCAAGCAACTAAGTAAAATTAGAGGTTTAGAATATATTTCTCTTGGGATCCTCCTTATACTAACATCCTGTGATCTAGGAATCAAGGTTGCCTGGAATAAAATAGTAACTCAACCTGTTACTAGTAACCCAACTCAATTGGATAAGGTTGCTGAGTACAGGGGTTGACAAGAAATGCCAGTGTTAAAGCTGCACTGAGAAGACATTCACCAGCTGGGCTAATCAGAACACTGTCCAAATGACCATAGTTGTAAGATATTAAGAAGTTATCTTTGCATCTGACTATCCTTTAAAGATTAAATCAGAAATGAAATTTTGAACACTTTAGTCACAAGCTATTTATGTATCCAATCTAGACAGGGGTATTGCTTTCTCTCATTTTAAGAAAGCATTACATTTCTTTAAAGTTGCATGTAAAGTGAAATTGTTTACTGAGTTTGTTTGTATCATAAAATTGACAGTGCATGGCTGTGGCTAAACTCCTCCAATTGTTAAGAACTTTCAGAAGAAACAGATTAAAGGAGAGGACTGTCATAGCATGTATATTATTGGGTAAAATACAATTACACTCTAATGATACAATACCTGGAAAGAACAGAAAGAGGAAAAAAAATGTTCTACCAATGAGTTAGGGCAGTTCTGACTGAGTCTCGTGAGTGATGAAAGGTATGTCAACAGACGTATTATTTCTTCAACACACCCAAGTTTCAGGTGCAAGGCAGTTTTCTTAAAGGACCTGTAACTAAATCTTCTCCAAGTTGAAAACAATCTTATTGTTTCATTGTAATCATCCCAGATTATCCAGCACTGGGATGTTTTCATTTGTTTTGTTTATCAGCTGCCCATGAGAAAGCATCATGGAATATACAGACTATAACTTTATGCAATTTATTTATACGCAGGTATGAATTTATCATCAGAGAACTATAGCTTCCATTTATCTTCCAAAAGGGCTTATGACTCAAGAAGAATTGAGACTCAGCAAGAAGCGGGTTTGAATCGCATTTCCACAGAGATAATTGGGACAGATATGGTTCAATAAAATTGCATAGGTCATACAGCTAATTAGCAGCAGGGCTGTGATTAGAACAGAGGATCCCAACTTCCAAGTTAAGAATTGTTCTATTATACCACGTTCTTTTATGAAATATATCTCTGAGGGCCATCATTTAAAGCTTGGTGTTAACTCTCTGGGCTGTCACGTATCAATAATAACATATATTAGTAATCTATAAAATATGTCTTTTGTGTAACATCTAGTGAAGTTAGAGTCAATATTTAATGAAATAGATAATTTTTATCAAACCAGTGGCCAAAAAGAATATAGACATTAGGTAAATCAGGGAGAAATTTTTGAGTACTTTAGATGATATGATTGTCTTCCTAAAAACTCAAATTAATTAAAACTTAGAAACATATTGAGATATCTATGCAACATTATTTCCAAGTCACTAGATTTTCTTATACCAGTAACAACTGGGACAAAATTAATGGAAAATGGAACCCACTCACATGAGCACAAAAATGTAAAATATTTAGAGGTGAACTTATTAAGAAATATGGGTAACTTGTATGAAGGAAGCTACATAATTTCTCTTAGTTATCTAAGAAGTTTTTGTAAGTAAATGGAGATTAAGTACCAGACCTTGGATGACAATAATATTTCTAAAAACATTACTTTCCCTAAATTAATTTGTGAAATTAACTCCAATTAAAATGGCATTTGGACTTTTTGGAAGGGGGATTTTTTCTAATATTGATCTAAATAAGTAAATGAGCCAAAGTGGCCTCATTCTACTTGCTGTACCAAATTTAAACAGTACCATAATTAAATTCTGCAATACTGGTATAAAATTAGACTGTCAATGAAAGAAAAATGAAACCTAGTAACAGTCATAAGTATGCCTAATAATGGAGTATGATTAAATGCCAAATTTAATTAGTGTGAATAAATGGATTATTCAATAAATAATACTGAGAAACTATTTGGGCACTTAAAATAGACATATATACAAAAGAAAAAGGAAAAGAAAAGAAAAGGGGAAAAGAAAAGATCAGATCCAAGCCTCAATCAGCTATCTTAAGCTCCCCCTGATAACCTTTTCTTTTCTTTAGATGACCACATTACCTTTTGGGCTACCCGAAAATTCATGTCTTCAACTTTGAACTAAAATAAGAACAGAAACATCTGGGACTCTGGGAGCCAGAAACACATTACTGTCCCTGGAAGCAAGAAGTCAGAGGTAGGCAAAATTTCCAGTGATTAAGTCATGGGATCTTTTGGGAGGAGCTGTGGAAGTCAGTGAATGGTCAGTAAAGCATCACCTTAAGACAAAGTCTCCTTTGACAAAATACTTGAAGAAAATTCTCTCTTCCAAAGTCTAGGTCCAGGGCAGGGCTCAAGCTATCAGAGAACCAAGCATATTCCAATATGGTTGAGAGGCCAAAATGAGACAAGGAAGCAGCTCATTGGAGAGTTTTGGGTCCAATGAGAGCTATAAGTAGTACCAACCCAAATTTATCTCAGCTAGAAAATAGAAGCATGTTTGCACCATTTACTAATTCAGGAAACCCAGAAAAAGAATCAGGATAGGGAAAGAAAAAGAGTTGAAATGATTAGCCATTTCTGGTATTCCTGTAAGACTGAAACCATTGCTTATCATAGTCTTCATAGTAAGAAATCGTATTAAATATTAAATAATAAGTATTAAGAACGGACTTATTCATTGCCACAGCACACGAATCTCAAGACCCTAAATGAGGAATCTGGCCTCTAAAATCTACATATTTGAATAGATATATAATATTGTGATTTATAATAATAAATATGTACTTGGAGAATTTTGTTCCTTAATAGTATAAATGATGAGATACTATAAGGAGAGACAGATCCGCTGTAACGTACTTGCAAACACTGAAGGAAGACTGACTTCAGAACTTCTTCCTCTTTGAATCTGAGTGAGATGACCTACTGATATGGGACAGAAGCCTTTATTTGTGGTCCACTCATTTATTCCTGCATTCACCCAAATATATATATTACTCATGATTTCTCTAAATACCCACACCAAGACCAGTATTCATGGGAAGAACACAAAGACAAGAGTTTGTGTATAGAGATAGAGACTATATACAAAATGGCTCTCTGGAAATAGAAATAGATACATGCATATGTGCATGTATATATGTTTGTGTTACTAACACAATGACATATGTCATAATTCTACTGCACTTTTCAGTCTGCAAGCTGTTTTTATATACATCAGCTTTCTTGAGCTCACCCAACTGATGAGGGATAGAATCAGAAAACTGTTCAACGTTAGCCCAGAAAGCTGACCTACAGCCTAAATAATTTCGATAAGGATCAATGCTGGTTGCTATGTATTTTTTTTAAGTTTATTTAGTTATTTTTGAAAGAGAGTAAGCATGAGCGGGAAAGGAGCAAGGAGAGGGAGACAGAGAATTCAAAGTAGGCTGGGCGCTGTCAGTGCAGGGCGCCAACATGGACTTGGTGTCGAACTCACGAAGAACCTGAGATCATGACCGGAGCCAAAGCTGGAAGTTTAACTGACCAAGGCACCCAGGTGCCCTGGTGGCTACATTCTTAAAGGTCTCTTGACTGCTTGTACATCTCACTGATAGTTAATACTGACCTGAACGATAAGCACCAAACTACTCTGTTGAAATTGGTTTGCAAGTAGAAGTTCAAAGAAACATTTATGATTTAATGCTCCCTGAATTTACTCTCTCCTTTGAGCACTAAGCATATACTCACCAGCCTCATACAGCAGAAGTGCAGCTCTTTCTGGCTATGGGTCCTGTTCCTGTGCTACTTAAATAAACTTACTCAGTTGCACTGGAAAACATCTCAATATTGACCATTGTGCTCAATGATCCCACAACACAACTACTCTCTGAAGCAGGTTTATTATTATTATTATTATTATTATTATTATTATTCCCATTTTATTAATGAGGAATTCTCACATGAAATGATACATGTGGTGTCCCATATTTTTAAAAAGATGAAAATCATTATTATTCCTCCTACTATGATAGAGTTTAGTAACTTCGACTAAGGTGTATTTTTTTTAAACTCTGAATTCATAGAATGTTAACAGACTATTAATGTTAATAGATTATTAATAATGCACAGTACAAAAAGGAAGGGTTATGAGGTAAAATAAATTTATGCAACATTTGGGTTAAATAAAGTTTAATCAGTTTCTCTGGGATTTCTCTGGGTTCATTATGTGCTAATTTACCTTGTCAGTCCTTCAGAATGGGATGGAGTGTCTTCATGTCTCAAACTTTATGACAATGGAACCATTTATTGCTTGGAGTGTATGGTCTGAAGCGTGAACATGTTTGGAAACTCTGGTATGAGCATATTCTGAGTACATTTCAGCTTCAGCATTTTCTAATTGTTAAGTGTGTCCTCTTACTGAGCAACCTGGGCAACCTGAAATCATATTAACCCCCAGTCTGCCACCTGAAACCCAGAGGTTCCTTATCAAAGGACTGAGAGCATTATGCAATTAAAATCTAATTTTGCACTGCTTCCTTTCTAAATACTCAAATAAATTTTAAACACACAAGGTCAGACTACAGAGATAATTTGACTTCAGAACTGGACATTCATATATATACTTTATTTCCTCAACTTTTATAAGCATAATTTACTTAGAAAATACAAGGGAAATCTGAATTTTTAAGAATAAACTATTTATCACCTAAATCTAATGTACCATTGTGTGTAAACTGTACTAAAAAAAAAAAGAATAAGCCATTTGCTCTTTATGGCAAAAAAGTAAAATCTTTTTTTTTCCAAAAGAACAAAATCTTGCTCTGAGAACATGAAAGCATTTCTGTTTTCTAGCAAACCTTTATCAAAATAGAATAGAGCACTGGCAACTTTTTAAAAACTGATGGTATTCAACTTTAGTTTCTCATAACTTGTGGGAGCCCGACAGTGACCACAAGAAAGCATGGTTAGGGACGCAGAGATGTGCTTGCACACAGGACTCTGTGCCTGGGCAGATCATGCCTGCAAACAGGATGTTCTGCCAAGGGGCTTGCACACAATATCCAAGGTTAATGATCCGCTCGCACACGAGGGAACATGCCCTCCTTAGATATAGGGAGGAGGCTGGAATTGTGAGCAGGTCTCTTAGTAAACATGTGTGGTCGCTTCCTCCCTTTGCTCCCCCCGTCCTTGAAATGTGTTTGGCTACTTGCCCTTGTTTGGTAAAGGAATGCATCTTGTAGATTTCAGTTTGTATCCAGTTACCGGGGTATAAAATAAACTGCAAGAGGGGCTTGCGTAGAATTGTTCCTCTAGCCAGAGTTGTGTCTGTGTCTGTCTTTTGTGTGTGTCTTGTCTTTGTGTCATTTTGTCTGCAACGTAACTACTAGTAATAGAAATTGTTTCTGATGATATTTAAAGCACAGTGTTGTATTACTTCAGCATTGAGGTTAATTCCTTCTCAATGGACCTCCCTCGTCCACTAGGAACGAACTATGTCTAAATAAATTCGCAGATGTGATGAGGATTGAGAAAGGATAGGAATGTAGGAAAGGATAGAAAGGACCGAATTGTTGCTGGTTTAGGACTGTTTATAAACCGGAGGTATTAAAGTCACAGAAATTCCCGAGACTTTTAAAAATCTTACTATTCAGTGTGTGGTGGGGAGACCAGAAGCCCGGACTTCACCTGGTAACTTGTGAAACAGGCTAGATCTTAGGCTCTGCCTTAGACTTACTGAGTTAGAATTTGTATTTTATTTTATTTATTTTTTAAAAAATGCTTATTATTGGGGCGCCTGGGTGGCTTAGTTGGTTAAGCGTCCGACTTTCGCTTGGGTCATGATCTCGCGGTTCGTGGGTTCGAGCCCCGCGTCGGGCTCTGTGCTGACTGCCAGCTCAGAGCCTGGAGCCTGTTTCAGATTCTGTGTCCCCCTCTCTCTCTGACCCTCCCCCTGCTCACGCTTCTCTCTCTCTCCTAGAAATAAATAAAAAAATATTAAAAAAATTTTTTTAAATGCTTATTATTATTATTATTATTTTTGAGAGAGAGTGTGAGTGGGAGAGGGGCCTAGAGAGAGGGGGACAAAGGATTTGAAACAGGCTCCGTGCTGACAGCAGACAGCCCGATGTGGGCTCATGAACTGTGAGATCATGGTCTGAGCCAAAGTCGGACATTTAACCAACTGAGCCACCCAGGCGCCCCTAGAATCTGTAGTTTAATACAATCCTCAGGTGATTTCAATACATATTAAGGTTTAAGAATTTGTGTTTAAACAACAATAACAACAACAACAACAAGCCCAGGTTTCCCTCACTAGAGTCCATTTTAATGGCTGGAAACCTTCATTTTAGGCTTTTTCTCCCCTTTCTCTATTTGATGTATTCCCAAGAATGAGAATCAACAGATAACGGTTGTCTAAAACTTTTTATAATCCTTTATACAAAGCTGAAAATGTAGAACATTTGTCAATTCTACCTTCTTGAAGAAAAATTGGTATACTTATTGGAATAACCAACTCCTTGTATCATAAGACCAGTCATTTTTTTTTCCCCAAGCATGAAGCCTGGCTTGTAAATTTTAAGCAGTTAATAACTAAAGAGCCTTTCAAATAAATCAGCTTTTATAATGTTTTATCCAACAAGAATCAAGAGATTTAGGATTAAAATTCTCAATGAAAATTTGAAAATGATATCTCACTTATCTCACTTAATCCTTTTCTTCCCATTCTAGATTTTGGGGCATTTTCTTTTTCTTTCTTCCTTTTTTCTTTTATTTTTTTTTAGTCACTGGTACAGATACACTTTTAGGCATCTACAATGGATAAGCGTACTCCAGCCAAAGGATTAAAACATAAAAAAGCTTCTCTCTATTACAGTATACTCTCATCTCTACCCTTTGTAGCAGATCATCTATTTTCAAGTTCAGCATGTCATAGCTTTAGAGATAGAGATAGCTTTGAAAACGAATCTGAGGATGCATTTTAGCTACAAATGGGAGCTACTGACCAAGAAGCAGCCTAGCCGAGGAGGCAGAGCTTGGGAAGCAGACTGCCACTGTGATGTTTACACGAGAAGCACACGCTGTACTGTAGTAAGCAAGGAGCATTGATAATTAGCACGTCTCCATTCTTCAGCTAATTCCATTTGACATGACGATGTCTGAGAAGGGTATGATGATTCCTAGAAGCATTTTAATAAATGTTCTTTGTAAATTGTACTGTTTTTAGATGTAAGGGTTAAGATGTTATTGTACAAGACATTCATCTTTTTTTCCCCTCTCTTTTTTTGGCAGTATAAAAATCTTATATGAGGGGCTATACCCATCGAACATAGTAATGGAGACATACAGAGCACCCCTTCCCATCATAGAAGTATAAGGTGGGGAGGTCCTCCTTACCCCAGCACTCAGCATTTGAGCATGTGACCTAAGTGTGTGGACTGTATCCTCCCCTTCAGGGACTGTGGATGAGAAGCAAACAGAAGGTTAGGGCTCCCTCATAGCATCTACAAAGACAGCAACATGTCTAGGCCGTCTTTGCAAAATGTCAGCAACTGTGTTTCCTGCACTGGCATATTTGGAACTCCCTTGGGTCATGTTCTTTCCCTAAGTCTTGTTCTCTCTCTAATTCTAAGTCTGCATGTCCTGCTAATGACTTCCGTTTCTGTTGTTGCTTGCAACTAGGAATCATGACTGTAACAGAAATATCACCTCTTCATTAGACTTGAATAGTACTGCAGTCAACTCTACATAGCTCATTGATATAAGTTTGAGGAGGTAGCTACAGTCTGCGAAGAGCCCCAGTTAGTAATGAGGTTGGAGAAGGTGGTTAGAATGGTGGTAGTTATCAGCTGCAAGAACATATTATGTACCATACTATGTTAAGTATGTCAACTTAACACAGTAAGTAAGTTAATCAGTAACTCTAATACTTAAAACCACTGAGGGCCTGTACTACCACACCCATTTTACAGATAAGGAAACTAAAGTTCCTTGTATAAAAAGCCACACACTGAAGTCATATTAGCCAAAATCACATGCCTAGTATATTCCTGAAGCAAGATTCAAATCCAAATCCTACTAACTTAAATCAGAACAATTGTATTCTACTCAGTATCCTCATGGCGCTCTTTGAGGACTAATTCAATGTCATTAATTAAACTTTATAAGTGATAATTAAAATCATATATCCCTACCTAAATTGGAACGTACACAAATACTCAGGTCTTCTCACGCACGTTTAGCTGCTGGGTATTTATTTTTCTTACAGCAAACAAGTAAAGACTCCTGCCTCCAAAGAGATCATTCTGAAACATTTCTTAGCAGCCAAAACAAAAAATTTAATTTAAAAAGCAACTTAGACTCAGTTGTCTCTTTAATGTGTTATTGAATCTTGCCCTTGAAACACCATATCTAAGGTTCATGAAAGTTTCCTATATCCCAACAAGCTTATAGGATAGATGTCAGACTTGTCACCTGTATTAGACTTGAAGGGGAAATCTTTATTTGTGCAATTATGAGGCTATGTGAAAATTACTGATTTTTCTGAGACTGATTCAAACATAAGATGTGGAGTTTTTTATTTTGAAGATGGGCAAAAGTATACATTTTGTTGTCCAGCACTCCAAAACTACAGCTGAATTTTAAGGGCAATACTTTTTAAGCCATTTCTTAATACTCTTCCCATATAAAATTGTAAGTATTACTAGTCACAGTTCATGGTACCTTCTTTATTAGAAGTAACTGTCATAATAAAACAATAATGATGGCTATAATAGCTACTATTCATTGAGAATTTACTAGGTGCCAGGCACAGTATAAAATGCTTCACATAGATTTCCTAATTTAACACTGGCAACTCTAATGAGGTAGGCACTATTGTTATTGCCATTTTATAGATATCAAAAATGAAATAGAGCAAAACATCTCCCCCTCTTCCCTGGATCACTGCTTCAGAGAATTTTATGCTACTCTGTAGCCTTAGAACGAAGTCCAAACTCCACAGCTTAGCATGAATGGTCTTTAAAGATCTGGTCCCTGACTGTCAGCTTCTTTAGCCTCATCACCTTACTACCCTGTTCACCTTTTATGCTGTTCTTAGTGAACTGCTTCATATGGCCATGTTCCTGCTCCCACCCTTGCCCGTTCCTCAGCGTCTACAGAGACAAGACCTACTCATCCCGTTAAACTAGTTCATCTTGGAAAAGCCTTTGCTGATATTCGAGTTAGATCCAGCTGCCTCTCCTCTGTGCATGTTCCAGTTACAGAACTATCACACTGTGATATATCCATTGAACTATTTGTCTCTTTTTCTACTGGACTTAGAGTTCCATGATATTAAGTATAATATTTGTTTCAGTTCTTTATGTCCAGTGCCTTACCCAGGACCACACAAGCAGGCAGTGGGCACTCGAAAAATATTTTTTGAATGAATAACCAAATCTTACGTGCTCACCTTATTCACTCTTCTCTCAATCTCACTGTCTGAATAGATTTGCCAAAGAGCCATTCCCTATAATTTCATAATCTTCAAAATTATTAGAAAGAATTCTACGCAAGGAGTTAGGGTATCGAGGTTCTTCTCCCATGACTGTCAATTAGTAAATGAATGACCTTGAAGACTGATTCATTCAACAGTTTTTTCCCCACACATTTGCCATGTGCCGAGAAATATATACTACAGTGGGGATATAACAGTGGATACACCAGACAATAACCCCTTCCACCAAATAGAGCCTGTATAGCCTAGAGCCAGATTTCTCACCATAAGATCAAAAGTTTACACTTAGATCCCCCCAAGTCTAAAATTCCATGAAACAATAAGCCAAACCTCAAATTCTTTAAAATACAGTAAAGAACCATATAAAAGTAAAAATAACAGCAGGCAAATCAATTCATAATCAGCCTCCAGTATAATTAGTCCATGAGTATTAATTCCACCTTCTAAAAATAGATATAGATAAGTGATATTACAATCTTTTTAAAATATAAACTTTGATTTGATCTGATGCAAAATATTGGAACTCTCTCCAGCTCTAAGTAGTGGACCCACCAAGGACAAAAAGTGGAAAAAGTCATTTCAAGGCAATTAACAATGATTAGAAAGGGAGTTCTATTTTATCCCTTGAGAAGACGAATCTGTTCTATATGTCTAATGTTAGTCACAACATAAAGAGCATGTCTCTAATCAAACTTTATTTGTGTGAAGATTTGTGGTAATTGGACCAAAAAGGTAAAACATAATATTAGTGTACAAATTACATAGTAAAAACTAAATTAGCCTAGGCTCTCAGCTGCCTCATTAGAAAATTAGGTAGAGAAGGTCATAATTATTTAATTTGTGTCCAAATCTCAGCTGGAGAATGTTCTGAATGAACAATGAGGTAAGTAATTTTAAAGGAAAGGAAAGGCCTTGTAGCCAAGCCTAGAAACCCAATATTGACAGGCATAATTAGCATACTACCTTTCAGATTGTATTCCAAGAGGTGTTTGGACAGGAAATCTAATTTTCTAAAGATAAAGATTCAGCAATTCTTATTGTCACTGAGCAAAACATATCAATTCTTGGACATGCTGTGATCACGAGATGTACTTCCTGACATATCCTTTTTCCTCAAGCTTGTTGACATTGGATGGTGGGCACTGATGGTTTATGTGGACACTGAATTATGACAAAATTAAGCACACAATACTGGGTTTGTTCTTCCACAAAAGTCGTATCATGGAAACTGAAGTAGATATTTGAGTTGTATGGTGAGACTTCTCGTACTCTAGGTGAGGAAACTGAGGCCCCTAGAGGTGAACAAAATTACTGCAAATCTCACAATTGGTTAGTGGTGGAGCCATGATGACAGGAGAGTTCTGTTGCCCCAATCCAATGTTCTTCTCATCCCTGTATTATGCCAGTGGTCTCTTTGTAGGTTCACATCTAGTTCACAAGCTCCCATTCATTACGTTGACCCATACCACCAGGTTTAAGAGTACGAGTGGTAGCGGGGCAATACCGAAGTCATTCAGATAGTGGGCTTCTTTTTTTCTTGGAAAATCAATACTTCTGTGTCTTTGTGGGAAGAAAGACAACAGCTAGTTTGTACTTCTGTAGGAGAACTGGTGTGCTGGAAAGGAAACAAAAAGCCTTCCTCATCTAACTAAATTTGAGAGCGTGAATAAGCTGAATTTCCCCATCTGGAGACTCTCAGACTAGACAAGCCTTACAAATTAATATGAGTGTATAGGTCTGGGGCCCGAAGGAAATTAGGTCAGGCCCAGAAAGGAATCAGGTGGCTGACCACAGGCAAGAATTTTAATATGGATTCAAAACAAAGGGCAGAGATCTATTGCTGCAATTCACCAAACACTATTCGGACTAAACTGGAGCGTGTGACAAAGGAGGCTTCAGGACAAGGAAATAGAAAGGGAAACGATAAAGGACAGAAAATGTTCTAATCCATGTGCAATCCAGACTTTGATTCTCCTTTTAATCAACTCTTCTCCTTCCTCCCTGTGCTGTCTTCTCCTCTCCCTCTCTCATCTCATCTCTTCTCATCTCATCTTCTCTTTATGTAATAGATTCTTGCTTTCACTCTGCAGTTCTCTTTCTCCCTTTATTTTATTTCCAAGAATTGAGATCCAATGCATGGCATAGAAGAAGTGCTTTGATAAGGAGAATAAAACCATTCTGAGATGAAAATTATCAGAACACATTCATTGCTTTGGTGTAGTTTGGGGTCAGAATTGAGATATGTATATAGAAACATTTTTAGAAGATTTTAAGTAGAATCTGTTTTCCTAGGATCTCCAATTCATTCTCCAAAGATACGCTTGGAAGGCTTTGTATATGCCCTATGGTGAGAGGGTGGCATTATGAGAGCCAACCCAGGGATGTTCCAGATGCATTCTGCCATTAAGTGCTGGTGTGAAAAGTTAGAACATTTTTCTCTCTTGGGAATCTCTTGTGGCTTCATCCCTGTGCAAAGGTCTGAGCTTTCAAAAGTTCAAGATTGATTTTTTGGAGAAAAGAAGTGAAGAATTTCTAGCCAACGAAGAAACAGATTCTTTTGATGAAATGTCAGATTAAGGAAAAAAAGGATTCTACATGGAGTACCAGGACAATTCTCTAAAAGCAATGATTGTGAGAATAATGCAGATATTTTTGGATACAGGGTTATAGCCTTTGGAATTTTCATTTTCTGTACAGTTCTTGTGGTTAGCATAAATTTAAAAATGTGTTCATGTGCAGAACATTTCAGATTCATTTATGCAAAATTATGTAGCCCATGGGAAAAATCTCCCTTAAATTCCATGTATTATGGGGACACAAAATTCTACAAGTTTTATTTGTAAATATCCAGTCCCCTCTATCATCACACATTCTCAAAGTATACTAGATGTGGAAAGTGTCATTATAACACATTCACTCTCTCTCTCTCACTGCAATGATTGGCTATAGTCCAGTTGTGTAGGGATTCAATGGTACTAGCCCTGCATTGGCTATGTCAGGTAAGATCACACACTACTTACCTAAACACTTCTATAGCCTTGCTGGTTGTTTTAAACAGTTAGCCCATTGAAAGCTTAACCCATTACTCTGTGTGTGTGTGTGTGTGTGTGTGTGTGTATCTCCATATATATACATCTATATATATATGGCTTTTCTGGAAAACTTTCTCAAAAGAAATCACATGTAAAATAGACCCCATCCACACACCTTTCCTTGTCCAGTCCCCAAAATTTATTAGACAAATCGACAGTCAGAGGACATATTTATGGACTCATCTTTCACCTCCTCCAAATTCTAGCCAACCTTCCTTTTCACTTAAAAATGGAAAATGTGGGGGCACCTGGGTAGCTCAGTCAGTTAAGCGTCCGACTTTGGCTCAGGTCATGATCTCACGGTTCGTGGGTTCGAGCCCTGCATCAGGCTCTGTGCTGACAGCTAGCTCAGAGCCTGGAGACTGTCTTCAGATTCTGTGTCTCCCTCTCTCTCTGACCTTCCCCTGCTTGCGCTGTCTCTCTCTGACTCTCAAAAATAAATAAAAAACATTAAAAAAATTAAAAAAAATGGAAAATGTGACAAATGTAAGCCCTTACCAACTTCCCACTTCAGAAGGCTGTTGTCTTCCCTCTCCATTTTTCCAATGACATACCAGATACACGCCATCCAGTGTGCCAGGAGCGCAAACATGGACATGAGCAGAGTGAGGACGATTGTGCTGTGCTGGGAATAGCGGTCCAGCTTCTGCAGGAGACGCAAGAGACGCAGCAGCCGGACAGTCTTCAGGAGATGCACGAGAGACACCTGTGGGGAGAGACCGAGCAGCACCACTTGGCTCACAGGTTCACTCCATGCCACAACAGTTCTTTTTTCTTTCTTTCTTTCTTTTTTTAACTTATAGCTATTCTGGGAAGTTCTTGAAATCAAGCATAATCATGATTCCAATGCTATGGTCATTTTTTTGACCACAGCAATGTCTTTTCTCGACATGTTATATCAAGAGGTGATAGGATAAAGGATGATGAGACAGTTTAATTTCTTTCAATGAGTACTTATTTTCCTTAAGATTTATCTTTTTTCTCAACCTATTTGACTGAATATGATTTTGTAGGTTCTGATATAAAACTGAAACACATTATGGCATCAGGATCGAACATAAGGTGTCTCCACCTCTCACACACATTTTCTTTCAATTCCATATCCCTTCCACCATCCAAGAGTGACTGAAGTAAAACCCTGTAAAGTGGTAACAAAGGTAACTTAATTTTTTAAAATAACAGTAATTAGATCTATCAAACTTGAGTAAGATTTACTCAAATGCTAGTAGTACCTCCTGTCTCATGAGCTGCACTTTCTTCTTTCTGACATCATCGACTGACAGAGAAAACTTGTATCTGAAGCATATACTTTCCGAGCTCTCTGCCAGACAAACATTCTGAGGGAGCCAAAATCAAATGGAACACAATTTTCGAAAGCTCTCCTAGGTCCTCCCTTTGGACATACTAAAACAATACACTTGTAGTTGAGGACTTATATTCCTGACTTCAGGGCTCAACTGAAAAATATGCGCCACTGGTGTCCACAAGAATGGTCATTGTTACTATGCACAACATATGTGGTGCCCTAATGCACACTCTTTCACACCCTCAAATAGCCTCAATAAGCATTCTAAAATAGAAAAGGCAATAAAGTATCACATAGGGTAATAGAGTAAATAGAGTTTGGCAAATTAATTGACCTTTTCTAATTTGGAGGTGGAAAGAAGGGACCATAAATACAAGGGAAGAAAGTGGTTTGCATGACTATACCCAAGAACAGTATTTGCTCTACAGATTCAATCATAAGCAAAGTCAGCATCTTCTGGAAGTGTGCCTTTATAATTAGCTGGAGTCCGTTGACTTCTAGTTCCTTCCTCCATTATCTATCTCCCTTTATGTCTAAGAAAATTGTAGCTAGAACAGTGCTTGACACGTAGGAAGTGCTCAATAAATACATGTTACATGAGAGAATGGTTAATAAGATACAAAACACTCTAAACTCAATAGAATAGAAATTCAAGAAATGTTTTCAATTGTAATCTTGTGAGTTATCCTATACTGAAATATAATAAAATCATAAGGTCAGTTGAGGAACTTGCCAGCTACCTCTGCTTTTATTTTTTTTTCTCATTCTTCTGTGTCAGATTTTATTTTCTTTCCCTTCACAGCCCAGTCCTCATCTGTCACTTCTCCAGCTGAGTGTAAACCAGATGATTACCTGTCAAGACTTTGCAATATCTGCTTTGTAGCTTAGAAAAGTTACTTGGGGTGGAGTTTATTTTATAGGGAAAAGAGTTTGATAGATGGAGGACAATTTTGTACTTGAAATAAATACCAAACAGATGTCCCAAAAGGATGAAGTCATTTGCTGTGGACTGAATTGTGTTCCTCCAAATCTTATGTGTTGAAGCCCTAAATCTCAATATTTGGCGATGGGGCCTTTGGGAAGTAATTTGGTTTAAATGAGGTCATGAGGGTGGGGTCCTCAAGATGCGATTGGTGCCTTTATAAGAGTGCCCACAGAGTGCTGTCTCTCTCCCTCTTCTCTCTCCCTCTCTCCCTAACACTATGTTTCTCTCTCTCCTCTTCATGCGAGAACACAGCCAGAAGATAGCTGTCTACATGTGAGAAAGAGAGCCCTCACCAAGAACCAAACTGGCTGGAACCTTAATCTTGGACTTCCCAGCCTTCAGAACTGAGAAATAAATCTCTAATGTTTAAGCCACCCAGTCTATGACATTTTGTTATAGCAGCCTGAGCAGACTAAGACACCACTGAACATAGAATATTGATGTGGGCAATATCTCCATTTTCTCTGACCAGAAAGAGGATGTTCAAAGGAAGAATGGGGGACACTCTTACATGAGAACAATAGTCATTCAGAAAGATAAGGGACACCAGCCTTGGCATCCAGGATGAGGCAGCCTTGGTGATTTTGCTAACACAGTTAAAAAAAAAATTTATTCTTATTCCCATCTGAGTCAACAGCTTCATGCTATAAAATGTTAATTTTGGATCCTAATGAACGACAGAACAGGTGTATTTGATTTAGATGGAAATCTATAATCTGAAAAAAGGAAAGTATTTTTTCTACTCTTAGAATGCTGTTCTGAATTTGTCATTGATTAAAATTATAAACCGTTTATAGAGAGATGCAAGACAGAGATGCATTCATCAAAACCCCCAATCAAATGGCAGTTTGCCCTATTACCAATAGGACATGAGCACCCCCTGGCTATCCACTAGGAGGGGAGAAAGAAAGAGAGAGAAAAGTTGATTAATATGCATTGAGGTCTTTTTGGGTGTTTGACACTCAGCAAGGTATTGTATAGAAATGCTTTTTAGGCTATTGAAAAATGTTGTAGGGCTTTTTATGCTTATTTTGCCTATTTTGATGTTAATTTCCCCAAGGAAGTCACTGAGATGGTAAGTGATAAGACTGGGATTTAGACTTTGCCTTTTTCATTCTATCATATTTTCTTTGTCTCATTCATAACTTTGTCTCTCAGAGTGTCTTTCATAGTAACTTACACATAGTAAATTTTATTAAAGACACATGTGAGGTATATACGAAGCATTTACCATCAGCAATTATGGGTAGAGTCAAAACTAAAGCATCCAATACATTTTTGAGGGTTGTAATGAGTTTTTGAATGCCATCTACAGAGACCCACTAACTGGATGTGTTTTAGATCTGGAAAGCAAACACCTGTGTTTGCTTATTTGTTTACTTCTACCTTGCTTTTTATAAGTTTGTGCAGTATAACAAGAGCATAACTTATGAACTTTTCCTCATAACTCATGCTTTCCTGGGAAGTAAATACAATACTTTGAACAAACAGAATATTTCATCTTGACTAACTTATTTGAGGCATAGCAAATTTATGTGCCAATTTGTTAATGATCATATGCTCGCTCCTGTGAGGAGCAGAAAAATTATCACTTATAAGAGAGATTCCTTTCTTTCTTCTGCTTTTTTCTTTCTTTCTACCATAGATGTTTATCTATAAGTTGCATTTATAAACTATTCATATCAGATTTCACAAGACAGAATGAAGAAAGGGAGCAGGAATGTAGTGAAAGTGTACAAGCATTTAAAATTCATCAAAATGTGAGAATTAGACTTAAAAAAATCTTTTGTGTTCATTTTAGACAATGACGATGTTAATGATATATAAACATGTTATGTATTTAAATTTTTGTATATTTTATAATACAATTAATAACATATATTTTAAATTATCCTATTTGTTCAGTGCCCAAAGAGAAATGGAACATAAAAACATTATTAATATTCTGTCACAAAGCAGCAAGTTAATTTAGAGCAGAGTCTATCAAACACTATTCATTTAACAATTCTCAAGGAGAATGTGGACATTTTTTCTTAGTATTTTGTGAATTATATACTTCTTTTGAATTTTTTTTGTTGCAGTCTTGCAAAAGCTTTGTTTTAAGTCATTACACGTTCATTACAGTACACTTATCTAGTCAAATTCAATTTTAAAAAGCACTTTAAAAAGTCTGAATAACAATTCTCTGTAGCACTGATTGATATTATATACTAAATTTTTCCCCAGAGGTTTCCTTTCAGTTGACTTATAAACCTTCTAAAGATGTTGACACCCTCAACTTTCCATCTTAAGAAAAAATGGAAAGAAAAAGAAAAGGAAAATACTAATGCACAGACAATTAGCAAATGCACGAATTTGTACTAAATAGTCAGGATTACAGTTTTCTCTTCATTCCAAAGTCAATAATGACTGTATTTGAAACACTGATCACTTTAATATTGAAAACGATGCTTTTAAATTCTTGATGAAGAATCTCATATGCTTGTCAACTGTGTAAGAAATAGGTTTAATCTGAACTAATGTTTAGTAAATTTTTGCCTGCTAAAATTGGTTACTCTAGCAGCAAATTGCATTACTGGCCCCAAAATGCTATTATACCTCCCTAAAAGTCACTATGTTTATTAGAGAGCACTTACTGCTTTTAAGGACATCAATCGTTAAATAGTAAAAATAGCTACTACCATGAGTGGACACACTTTCTTTCCCGTGAGGAGACAGGAGGATAAAGGGAAGAAAGAGGAGATGTTACAAATATCAGTAAAAATCCAAAAAGGCTCTCAAATTCAGGTGGTCATTGTATCATTGTGTCATTTTTGCCCCATCCAACATTTTTACAAGGACTTCTAAGAAGTGGTTGAATGTTTTTAACTTTAGTACTCTGTATCTTGATTGCTCTTTTGTTTTGCTAATGAATAATGAAATACTCAAGAGGTAGAGAGTAAAGGTCATAAAACCATAAGAAATCTTAAACTCTCCACTAAACTTCTGAGGCAAAATACCTGCCAAAGTAATACAAAGTAATGCTTATTACTTTTGGTCTCCTTATTACCAAAGGATTTCTTCTGTGAGTCAGTATTGATGATAAACTCATGCTTTTGATATATCCTGGTTCTAAGTATTTAAATAACTAAAACAGACAATGCAAATTCCAAAAGGAAGTAACTTCCTCAAGTAGAGAATCTGGCCTGCATACCATTGGTCACACTGGCGTCTCTATTCAGGAGGCCACAAAGTCCTGGACACACAAACTGCCACAGACACTTAAAACCTGAACGTGTGGAAAATAAACACAAGGTTAAAAATAACCTTCAAAGTCATGTGGAAGGGAGCTCCTTACTCACCACTGTGACGTTGAAAGCATACAGGAGATCAAAAGGCAGGGCAGCAATTAAATCAATGATGAACCAGGTCGTAACATAGTGGATGCAAATTGATCTTGCTTCAAAGATAACTTGGCCAGACTTGCTGACATAGGTTGTTCGGAAATTTAAAATAATATCTGCTTGAGAAAAAAAGATAAGAGAAAGAGAAGGAAGAAACAGAGAGAAGAAGAAGGAAACACAAGGAAAGAAGGATAAAAGAAGACAAGCACGCAGGCAGGAAGAGGGGGAGGAAGAAAATTGTATAAAATTAAATAAAATAAGACAAACGATAACCTCTTCATGTATTTCTGACTGATAATATCTTAAATACTCCTTTTGATACATCCAGTTGAATTCAACAAACAGGTATTACAGGGTGAAGAAAATAATATTTTCTGAGCACTTAATACATTCCAGACATCAGACCACATGTTAACATAATTAACATGAATAAAAATAGCAATAACAACAATAGTCATCATTACTAAATGCTCACTAGGTACCAGACATTGTTCTGAGAACTTAGCATAGGTTATTTCACTCACTCTTCAGAACATGTTCTTTTTTAAAAATAAATTTTTTTTATGTTTATTTTTCAGAGAGACAGAACATGAGCAGGAGAGGGGCAGAGAGATAGAGGGAGACACAGAATCCAAAGCAGGCTGCAGGCTCTGAGCTATTAGCACAGAGTCCGATGCGGGGCTCAAGCACTCGAATTGTGAGATCATGACCTGAGCTGAAGTCAGACGCTTAACTGACTGAGCCACCCAGATGCCCCTCAGAACATGTTCTTAAGTGGATGTTAAAGAGGCAAAAACTAAGTCTTAGTGAGGAAAAGTAACACATCTGTGGTCCATAATGTCAATGATGGCAAAGATGATTTTGAACACAGATATAATTTCTAGTCCGTATTCTTTTCTAAATATAATTCTATTTTACTTTGTGAACAAAGTTTTACTAATCTCTCTGTGGACATAGAATTCATCTCTGCCCTAAAGGCACTTAGATGAACAAAACACTGGAAGCTCCTTTGAATGAATTTCTGCATTAAATTTTCCCATTCCATTTTAATGGATGATGTAATCATTGTCAACCTTTCCCCATATCATTCTTTTATTACATTTTTATTTTTTATCTATATAATATTTATATTTATTTTAAATGTATATTATATTTTATTATTTATTGAGCTTTTTACAATCTATGGGGCCCTCAGTAGCAATAATCAAATGATAGCCATAGCCACAAGGATCATCTTAGGCTCACTCCTGCTATCTATAAATAAACATCGTTGTGTCTGTTGTATTAGTCGCTGGGTTATATATCATTAACGCACTAGAATACATTACTTTTTCCTTAACTTGTTTTTGAGTTGGATACAACCAGGCCACTGGCAATTTCAGTATTGCTACATACATGTAAGGGTGATAATGGTTGAGAATTTAAAATTCTTTTTTAATGTTTTTTATTTATTTCTGAGAGAGAGAGACAGCGTGTGAGCAGGGGAGGGTCAGAGAGAGAGGGAGCCACAGAATCTGAAGAGAGGCTCCAGGCTCTGAGCTAGCTGTCAGCACAGAGCCCAATGCGGGGTTTGAACCCCTGAACCATGAGATCATGTCCTGAGCCGAAGTCAGACGTTCAATCGGCAGAGCCACCCAGGCAACCTTGGTTGAGCATTTTATGGACTGGTGAATCCAATGTAAACATATCTATCCGTGGAACTTTGTTCTTGGGAAGTGCCACGAGGCACTGATTCAAAGATCAAAGGAGGGAGTGCAGGAAGTAAATATGCCAGACAAAGAGAAGAGGAATTGAGAGAGGTATGAAGCAAATGCAAAGATCTGAGTTACACGGTTATTGGGTGAATTGGAATACTCTTTACAGCTAATTTAAACCCTTGAAAATAAGTAGAATAGTGTTACATGAGGATAAAAATTTGATATTATGATTACGATGATGATGACAATGATAAAACATACAATGATGTACACCTTGTATGTCACTTTAACTTTTCATTTTATGGTCACATTTGTGGTAGGCAGAGTTCAAAGATGACCCTCCCTCTCATATGGTCTCCTCCCCTTACATGAGGGTGGAGAGCCCATGTGCCAGATAAGGTCTCATGCCATGATACTGTTGCAGTGTAGTGAAGTAGTGTAGTGAAGGTAGGCACCTTCATTATCCTCTTTTACAGATGAGGAAACTGAGGCCCAAAGGAGTTCAAGTGACTTGTCCAGAGTCACACAAACAGTGTAACTGAAGCATGGGATTAAACTCCTTTAGCTGGTCAGTGAAAGAACAAGGCCCCAGTCCAAATGTTCTAATTTCCAGTTCACCACAGGGCTTTTGGTGCCTTAACAGAGGCCAGTCACATCTCAGGTCTGAAAGCAAGTTCTAGGTTACTTAAAAAGAAACGATAATTTTTCTTTTCTTTCATGAATGATCTAACTTTTTAAAATGACATTATTAAGAGTCACACGCTTGTCAAAATATAAAAATATTGAAAAACTTCTGTTGCTAATCTTGAGAATATGAAAGGAAGGAACAGTGGCGAAATCATTCAAAACAGATGAGAACAATGCGAAGGTGATTTCTACTGAAAGCTTAAAGTGTTGTCATGGCAGAGTAGCAATGCATCACTGAGGCACGGCCATCAGGAAGGAGCGGGGGCACAGTGGAATACCGTCAGGTCATGGTAGCATGTGAACTTCTCATTCTTTCTCGTAACTTTCTGGGCTCATGTATTTCTTTATTAGCAAATCAATGTAACTGGTCAGGCCACCAGCTCTTGAAATAAAGCAGAGATTTCAACCTCATGGTTTCTAAAAGAAAGCTCAGGGTGGGCATTTGGGTTTTCATCTCATGAGTAAGAAACACAGAGTTGCTTACCAAGCCGGTAAGTGATCGACGGTTTCCATAACTCAGGCTGAGATAAGTCTGCAAGTTCATTATACGAATGGAGGGACAAATTCCTTGCATATTTACCAACTGACCACCAGTTCTACCACGAATTTCACAGAAAACTCAATGCCACCATCCAGGATGCCACCATCCACATTCCTGGGGCACTCCGTGAATGGTGGAATGAATGAAATGATTGGCCTTTGGTTGAATGACACAGCAAACATTTTTAAACCTGAGTAGTAAACTGTGTTTGCCTAAAAAATAAAAGAGTTGCAGACTTCTGAACAGAAAAGATATTTTTTAAAAAATATTTTTATTTATTTCTAGGAGAGAGAGAGAGAGAGAGAGAGACAGCATGAGCAAGGGAGGGTCAGAGAGAGAGGGAGTCACAGACTGAAACAGGCTCCAGGCTCTGAGCTGGCGATCAGCACAGAGCCCGACGCGGGGCTCGAACCCACGAACCGCGAGATCATGACCTAAGCGAAAGTCGGACGCTTAACCGACTAAGCCACCCAGGCGCCCCTGAACAGAAAAGATATTTTTATGGACGAGTCATTAAAGAGTATCAGTTTAGCAAGCTCTTTAAAAAATAATTTGTAACTCATTTGAGTTAATTGGGTGGAAAGAAGATATGCTAATTTTAGGTTTTAAAAAGAAGTAATTATAAGATTTTTATGCATAAATAGTAATAATAGTAAAAGAATATAAGAGGGATTTTAAAAAATCTATGGATACAAATCTATTTTTGAAATAAATGAATTTTTTATGTTTATTTTCAGAAAGAAAAAAATGTAAATATATATTATATTCCAAGATTTTTAGGACCATGGCCCTATTGTTGTGCAAAGGCTGTAGGTTTATTCAAGGATTAGTATTATTTTTGGATAGCGGTTTCTAAGAAATCTACTTTTGTCACATGCATAAAATGGGCCTAATTCTGGTGTACTGTAATTTACAAAACATTTCCAGGCATTCGTTAGTTTGTGTGACAAAGCCAACTCTTTCAGGTGCACTATTTTATCAAAGACTCAGGAGATTTAAGAAACTTGTTTAAAGCCATGAGGATAGTTAAGTGACAGAGAAACGGGATACGTATTGACACTTGATCCCATTGTCTTTCCATTATTTTATTTTATTTTATTTATTTATTTATTTTAATGCTTTATTTCTAGGAGAGAGAGAGACAGCGTGAGCAGGGGAGGGTCAGAGAGAGAGGGAGTCACAGACTGAAACAGGCTCCAGGCTCTGAGCTGGCGATCAGCACAGAGCCCGACGCGGGGCTCGAACCCACGAACCGCGAGATCATGACCCAAGCGAAAGTCGGACGCTAAACCGACTAAGCCACCCAGGCGCCCCATGTCTTTCCATTATTTTAGAAACTTACTTCACTTCCAAATATATTTTAGAGGGAATAACAGTGGGTCGGTGCAGGGAAATGCATTTTTTTTAATTTTAATTTTTTGAGAAAGATATAGTACAAGCCGGGTAGGGGCAGAGAGAGAGGGAGACACAGAGTCTGAAGCAGGCTCCAGACTCTGAGCTGTCAGTACAGAGTTCGATGTGGGGCTCGAACTCATGAATTGTGAGATCATAACTGGAGCAGAAATCAGATGCTTCACCGACTGAGCCACCAGGAGCCCCAGGAAAATGCATTTTTGATCAGTGGAAATGCCCTTAGATCAAACTCTGTATCAGCACTGCCCAGGTAAAAGAATGTTAAATACTGAATCACAGAATTGAATATAAGAAATTAACTGCTGTTGCTCTGTCTAGAGACAATGGAGAATACTGTTTTCTCTCTACTGATAAGAATATGGTATTGGGGTTCGAGCACCAGGAGAATCCAATGCTTGTAAATATCCCCTTAAATGGAAGGGCAGAGATGGCCAGACAAGGTCTCTATGAGTGAGTGAAGAATAGACTGAACAAGATTCTGGCGAGGAAGACAAGAGCGCTCCTTCCAGATCTGGTGTCCCTCACAGGAGAATCACGGAGGCCAAGTGGAGCTTGGCAAACACTGGCTGCAGCTTGTCTCGCTTCCCTTAAAGGGTTTGTATCTTTGGCAATTAAATCAGTGACTCATTCAAATGCTACAGTAAGAATGAGGTCTCCTCCAGAAAGTCCACAACCTACCTGAAAGGCAACAGTAGGGTGTCTATTCTGAGACATCTCAAAAGCGTAAGTGTAATGTTTTTTGACTTTATGTCAAAAAATACATGAAAACATACTCAGTAACATCCAACTTTCACATGTAATTTTCTCATTAATTCCATTCATTATCAACATGCACAATTGTCTAGAAATACACACACACACACACACACACTCACACAGTTTGAACCAAGAAAAATATTCTGAAACCCATGACAAATTAATTCATAATTTGCCACCTCGAAACCATAAAGTCCCGTGTGATTGTGCATAAATAATCCCTTGTAACACACGGTGCCAGGAACCGGTATCATGAGTAAATAAGCAGGACAACAGAGAATGATCATACATATTGTATGTGGTTTGTAGACTTTACCCAAAATTGGTTGTAATATACGCCACCAAAATGAGGTGAAATATAAACGAAGAAGCTGATGACTCAGCTGGCACTTAATGCTTATCAGGATGATCAACTGGCCTTGGTGTATTTCAGATTTACATTGCATGATTACAATGAAGACAAATGATGGAGAGATAACTGTGTACATATTCTGTTTTCATATTGTTAAGGCCTCCAAAAATAAGCGTTTCATTTAGCTTTTCCACTACAGGGCTGCATATGGGGACTAAAAGGCGGGAAGGTTAAATCTATATTTTCTAGTTTGATTTCCTCGAGAACAAGTAATTAGAAAGTAGAAAAAAAAAAGAAGGGGGGAGATGAACTTGGTAAGGTACAAATTAGTAGATTTCTTTTCTTTATTAGTATGCATGCCAGATGGGAAATAATTTAAAAATCATATTGGCTTACTTGTTAAAAAGTAAATTAAAATATAATGCTGTGCATGCAAGCATATGCACCACATACAAATAATTAATATTTTCATTTAGCCATTTCTTTAAAAATTAATCAATGTAGTACAGCGTGGGTGGAAGGATATTTAACTAAACCAGCTGCCAACTCCTATTCTAAAGGTGCCCTGTCTTTTTTCATTGCTTGTGAGGCACTCTGAACACAGTATGATGTCACAGCAGACTGGGCTAGAAGGTGTGGGAAGATGAAGAGCTGAGAGCTAATTAATGAAGAGGTTTGAGGGACGAATAGTCCTAAGAATGTAATTGATTGCCCATGTTAGTGGAGGAGATTTTCATGCCACTTGAGCCTTGCACATTTGTCAGTATTTATTCCTCTGGCCTACTTTATTTTTTAAAATGTATTTAATTAAATTCAAGTTAGTTAACATACAGTGTAGTACTGGTTTCCATAGTAGAACCCAGTGATCCATCACTTACATATGACGCTCCGTGTCCAACTCATGCCCTCCTTAATGCCCACCACCCATTTAGCCCATACACACACCCACCTCCCTCCATCAGCCCTCAGTTTGTTTTCTGTATATAAGAGTCTCTTATGGTTTGCTTCTCTCTCTGTTTTTATCTTATTTTTCCTTAATGTGTACAGCAGTACTATCAACAATAGCCAAATTACGGAAAGAGACCAAATGTATACTGACTGATGAATAGATAAAGAAGATGTGATTTATATGTACAATGGAGTATTAGTAAGCAATAAAAAAGAATGAAATCTTGCCATTTGCAATAACGTGGATGGAACTAGAGTGTATTATGCTAAGCAGAATAAGTCAATCAGAAAAAGACAAATATTATATGGTTTCACCCACATGTGGAATCTTCTTGCTTACTTTACATGAGAGACCTATGGAAAAGAAAAAGCAGCTGACTCAGTGAGAAATAACATTTGAGAGCAATTTCCTAAAGAAGGCACATCAAGGGGTGTTTGATGCTCATATTAGCTTCTGTTTTGTACCCGTGTGGCCAGAATCATCATGGCGGCCCCTATAGTGGTTTTGACCCTTAACATAAACATCACTTGGACCCATACAGAAGGGAAGGGACCTAAAAGTCACTTTCCTCTAATAGCTGCCTTTCTCTTTATACTCCCTCTCCTTGGTTCTAGCTTTGTCCTTTGTAGCAACACAGAATACATTGTTCTCTCGCATCCCCAACCCCCTTCTATAAATATTAGAGATCAGTCATCAAGTTCTCTCTGTGCCTCAGGCTGACTATCTCCATTTTGTTCAATGGTCTCTTACTGATCTTCTCAGTCCTGATGCTTTTCTCTAGCTTGGTGATTTTCACAACAAAATCTCCTGGAAGACAGGATTTGGGCTTTCACACTCTCCTTTCCTCCCTTCCTCTTTTCAAGCTGAGCTTTTATTCATTTTTACTTAATGAGGCAGCATGTCAATTTTTATTTTGAAAAGGAATTTCAAGTCTTTAACACAATAAAGAAAAGAAAAGAAATCCATTTATGTGTTCAAATACTGTCCTCTTAGAAGGAAGGTACTGAAAAGGTAGAAAAATATACCAGAATATGCCACTTGGGCATAAGAATGAGTTTGAGCTGAAGGCAATTGAGAAGCAAGAGAAAGACTCTCTGCCCTCTGCCTATTTGCCTAAAAGCTGGGCATAAATTCTCAAAGGTCTCACTTCTCTCCTCTCTACCAAGAAGGACAGAAGTTCATCCCCAGATCCTAGTGCGGCTGGTGTGGTGGACAGTGGCAAATACGTTTACTGCCACCAGTATTTTCCCAGAATCCTCATTACTCCACTATCTTACCAGCCCTTGATGTTACCAGCCCTTAAAACTTTTGCCAATTGGGTGGGAGTATAACACTACAGATAATAATACATTTAGAATTGGTTCTATTTCTAGTAATGCAAACTTAGTAAGTTGTTGGCAAATCTTTAAAAAAAAATTCTTAAATTACTATTAGTTGAAGTAAACTTTGGTCAACTCAAATCTCCACACAGACTGCTCACAACTGACTGCTCCTATTCTTTATTGAAAGGCCTAGGGGCACCTGGGTGGCTGAGTCAGTTACGCATCCAACTTCTACTCAGGTCATGATCTCAAGGTTTTGGGAGTTCAAGTCCCCCATCAGGCTCTGTGCTGACAGCTCAGAGCCTGGAACCTGCCTCAGATTCTGTGTCTCCTTCTCTCTCTGCCCCTCCACTTGTTCTGTCTGTCTGTCTGTCTCTATCTCTTTCTCTGTTTCACAAATAAACAAACATTAAAAAAAGTTCATTTGAGAACTAAAGCATGGTTGTCCCTTTAGCTGTGCCACACCCTCAAGCACTATAAAAAATAACGCTATTGATGACCTGTTGTGCTCTTCGCCCCGCGCTGGACCTTGGGCACGTACAGATGCACAAGGCCTGCAAAAGAAGCACGCCTTTGCCTGGCAGCCACAGACTCTCATTTTGTTACCTGCAGTCCTTCTACCTTTCCGTACATAAGTCAGCCTCATCTGTGGCTACGCCGGCAGGTGCAAAGAGACAGCACACACTCCCAACCCACCACTTACTGTCTCCAAAACTAATGATTTTACTATATTGACTTTGTACATTGCTTTCATTTTATTGTATAAAGTTTACCATATCAAAAGACTTCCACCTAACATGCACAATTGGTCTGTGTAAAGCTCGCCAATTTTGGCTCCCCATAAATTCTTCACTCTGTTTCAGTGATAAGTAACTCTAAATTAGATACTGAACTTTGAAATTACTGGATCATTTTTAATAAAACTAATTTAATGATTAAAAATCAATCTGCTGAAAGACCATGACTCACACATATGCCACTTAATTATAGAAATCCTTTTGGCATACTTATTCTGTCCTTAGTTATAGTTACCAGGTGGTAAAATTTCCAAACTTAAAGTACAATAGAAACTAGGAAGATTATCATATCTACAAATACCCAGTCCTGAAATTTTTAAAAACCCCAAACACTTGAGTCTCTTAATTTCATATGAAATAGATATTGATTATCTAAGTAATAAAACTTAGAATTGATGAAAATTGAGATAGATAGTACATGTGTTGATATAATTAATGTTTGGCCCAAAGTGAAATCCAACACATGTATCCTCATTAGAGAGAAAAATTCTAGGTTAAATAAGGGTTTTATAGTTATGTATGTATACATATATAAAGTATACAAAAAGTCCATTTTAATTAGGACTTTCATGACCATTTTCATATTTGAGGAAAATAATATCCTTAGTATTTATGGCAGTCTTTGTTGTTGTTTACCAAATATTTCTGGTTCTCTACCTGTTGGTATGATTATCTTTCCCTGACACCGGAAGAGACTGTATGTCTCTGTGATTTGCTTCGGCTACAATTATAAGCAGGAGTAGCCTGAAACACTCTGGGGCGAAATTTTGAGAGCTGGTGTGTAATTCCTCACATTTTCTTTTCCCTGCTTTGACGATGAGGGAAATATGTGGGAAGAGAGGATCTCTGTCAGCCTGGGTTTCTGAGTGACGACAGTGGGCAGAGCTCATGGCTGACCCACAGTGGACACGTAGCGTGAGGGAGACATAAACCTTGTGTTATATCCCACTGAGATTTTGAGGTTACTTGTTACCACAGCCCAACCTGCCTGATACGTATTCCTAAAGGCTATAGAGCAGACTGGGTAACAGTGAGAATCTGGAGTCGCACCTCCTGGGTTGTAACCCCCGAGCAGGTATCAGCTGCCATTGTTATCACTATCAGTAATAATAGTACTAGTAGTAGTGGTACTACTGTCATTCCATAAACTTCAAAACTAAGAAATAGGGACAATGAATGACATCTAAAGTTGCCTAAGAAATTAATACTATTATTTTTATTGTTACTTTATAGATCTGATACGTATATGTTGCTAATATGAAAATAAAATTCTAAAACCAATGAGAATAATAACAGATAACATTTTTTAAAAGTCTTCCTACCTGGTAGGCATTATTTTAAGTGTTTTGCATGTATTACCTATTTTGATCCTCACATGGTTACTATGAGTTAGGTAATATGTCCATTTAGTGATAGGTTACAGACTCAGATTTAACTTGCCCATGGTTACCCAACTAGAAAGTGGGAGATCTGGGATTTACGGCTAGAGTCTGTCTGTATAAATCCACAAAACCTTTTTTATTATTACTCTTCCCCTTCTTGAAGCCTAGGAACAGAATTCTGTTGAGATCAATGAATTACTTTTTGAAATTTAGGTAATTCTTAGAGTCATAAGAAGATAATATGTAGTATTTTGACTGTAGGTTGCCATACATAAAATTATTCAGCATATTTAAAAAGGTTTTAATTAGAAAATTGCATATATAGTACAAAATGCACTGGTCTTTCAAAAAATTATTTATTATTTTTGGGAGAGCACAAGTGTGGGGGGAGGCAGAGAGAAGGGGACAGAGGATCCAAAGTGGGCCCTGCACTGACATGCTGACAACAGTGAGCCTGATGTGGGGCTTGGACTCACGAAACATGAGATCATGACCTGAGCTGAAGTCAGACACTCCACTGAATGAGCCACCCGGGTGCCCCCAAAATGCACTGGTCTTAAGTGGACAAGGTGATGAATTTTTGTAAAGTTGACCATCTTGGTCATCACCAATGGATAGAGATATAACTAGGACCAGAACACCAGAAGCCTCCTTTATGATCTTGCCCAGTGATCAACTCCCAAAAGGTCACTGTTGTTCTGATGACCATAGATTAATTTTGCTTAACTAGGAACTTTATATAAATGGATCATATAGTATGTACTCTTGTGTATGGATTCTTTCACCAGACATTGCATATGTGATTTTCATCAATTTTGTATCATATTCACTGTTTTTTATTGCTATATAATATTTCATTGTATGACTATATAGGAATTCACTTCTTAATTTTATTGTTGATGAAAATCTGGGTTGTTTTCAATTTGACCTATTATAGTTAATGCTCTTAGAAATACACACACGCGCATGTGCGTGCACGCATGCACGCACACACACACACACACACACAAACACACATTATATCTTTCCTTGTATAGGTATAACTGTTGACTCTATGAGCAGAACTGCTGGGTCATAAAGTAATTACATAAGTTACCTTAGCAGATGCTGGTGAAGAGTCTAATAAAGACTGCACTGATTTGCATTCCTACATACAGTGTATGAAATTTCACATTGTTCCATATCTTCCTACAACCCTTGGAAATTTGTCTTCTAATTTATTTTAATTTTTCCTACTCATTCTAGTGGTGGTGAAATTATTTTCATTTTCCTAATGATCCCAAGCATGTACTAACTGCATACTTGGATATCCTCTTTCATGAAGTGTCAGTTCAGGACTTTCGTCTAATGAAATATGTTGTCCTCCCTTCTCTTTTACAGATTTGTACGAATTGTTCTTATAAATTCGGATTATGAGTTATGTTCTGTTTAAGTAATTGATGCCTATGCCAAGATCACTAAAATATTCTACAATGGTGTCTTCTGGGAATTTTATTTTTTGACTTTTACGTTTTCTCTACAGTCCATCTGCTGCAAGTCATTCTGTGTAGGGCATGATGCAGGAGTCAAGATTTATGTTTTCCCAGGTGGGTATCTAATTGATCTAGCACCATTTTAGAAAACATTACCATGTCCCCCAAAGCATTCTAGTGATGCTTGTGTCATAAATCATGTGATCATACATGCATAGATCTATTTCTGGTCTCTACATGTGCTCCAGGGGCCTGCCAGATACCAGCTTTTCCAGCACGACAGAAATGGATACGTTTAAACTCTATCAAAGTATTCTCAGACGCATTTAGAATATGATTAATATATTTGACGTTTAAAGCACAAGTTGATTAGTCACAAATCTGAAACGTTATATTTAAAAAACTAAAAAAAAAACCCTAAATGGAATAAAATATTCAGTATTTGAAATAATGGAGCCATGCTTAAGAGAAAAATAGATTCTCACTTTAGCACATTATGATTTCATAGCTATTTTTATGAGAGTGATCAGTAGAAATTGCTCATATATTTGTGTTATGCCATAATTGCATTTCTACTTGCGGTTTCTATAATTTAGTCTACTTTTAGTCTTGTGAACAGTAAAATCATAAAAAGATCAATAGTGTCAAACCACACTTATCTGATTTCAGCAAGATATGAGTAGGATCAAGCGATAATGACAAAGTTGGGGCACAGAGTGGTTCTTTGCTCTAGTTGTAGTATAATCCAGGTCACTGAAATCAAAAGGAAAGTTGGGAAGTAAGATGGTATCGATGTTTTATTAATTCTCCCTCAGGGTTGTCTGAGTAGAAGTGGCCCAATGACAAATCAAGTCAATATCACCAGGCATGGGGTGGGGAGGTCACCAAAACCAAGATGGGAAATCACAAGGCAAGCAGAAATGGAATCCAAAACACCACATATGGAACTCAACAAGAGAGCAGACCTAGAGTGGGCAGAAGGGAGTCTGAAGCTAGTTAATACCCAGATGCACCTACTGTCACAGTCAAAGTGGAACATGACCTTTAGGAGGTTAAATCTATCCTTTGGAAATGTACAAAATCAAAGGGCCACCAATTGGAGCTACAGCCTTAAAAGAAACAAAGTTTCTCATTATTTTTATTATTCATGTTTCACATTAAAAGTTTGTTGTTGTTGTTTGTTTTTTTAAATAGCTTTTACAGGTTTATCCTTTAACTTATTGCAAGATATTTCTGGAGGGGAGTGAAGAAGCTGCTTCTGTGTCTCTTTATATAAATAAAATATAGTGTTTAGTGTTTCTGTATCTGTTTACATAAATAAAATATAGTGTTCTCAGGGGGATTCTACAGAAAGTAAAACAGAACTCTCAAAACCTACCAACTCTGTGTTTTTCTCATTATTACATTTTCTACGTATTGTAATTACTTAATTCTACTTATTTTCTATTTAGAGGGCAGTTTTTGATGTAAAGATAAATAAAATTTTACAAGGGCACACGTATTTGTTAAAAATCATCTACTCATGAGTTAGGGAAAGGTCTTGTCCTCAAAGTAACCTTTTATTACATGAAGATAGTTTTGCCGCTGTTTTTCTAGCAAAATGGATCAAACCACATTGTCTTTGTCAGGGTTAGAATCAGAAGGTGCTACAAAATTCAGTTTTGAATTCAGGACTGAACATTGCCACAAACTGGAAGTTTAAGGTTTTATTCCAAGAAGTTGTTTTCTGTTTCACTCCAACAGCTGAGTACTCCAAATGTGGTTATTTGGCCGGCACTACTACGTTACTTGCCTTGGGGTGGTTTTGATGAGTTCTATACTCCAGCTAATGTCCTGTGCTTATTTAGTATCTGAATGTCCATCAGTACTGATGCTATTCTGAATATATTTAAGTAAGAGCAGTAATGTCTCCTTTGCTATTTGAGAGATTCAAACATAACTGCTTCTCAATGCTATTGACCATGCATTTTGCATATTTCAATTGTTATCAGGCTTTTCATATGTGTGGTCAGGTTAGATTTTCAACCTGTTACAAAAATACATCTCTTAGTGACAAGGATTCACTTGTATTATTTTAATAACGATGTCCAAGACAGAGGCTGATCTGATCAAATATCACCCTCCAATATGGTACCTGTAATGAGGAACCATGTAAAAATTACTTCCATTTGCTTATCTATAAGTCTCATCACTTGGGAAGAAGTATATTGGTGTCTTGTAATACATAAGACTCGAAATGCATTCAAGTGTAACAGCAAAGCTTTTAATAAATGACTGTGGAGAAAAAGCATATTTATTTATTTTGCAGGTAGAAGATCTGCACATTCTGTTGACAGTAGGTTGTGAAGTCAGTAAAGAGTAATTCATATGGAATCTAAGTTATACCCAAAGAAAGTTAGCCACCCATAGAGTATGTCATTTTAACACATCATCTCTCATTAAGTCCATTCTGTCACCTTTTCCTTTGACATTTAAAGAGATTGTGGCATCTTAAGAAGCAGGTGAAATAGCTGACCAGCATCCAGTGGTCATGTTGTAACTTCTTCAAAATACTAAAATCACATTCAAATCAATAAAATCCCCACTGTATGGCAGAAGCAAAGGAAATAAGACCTATCTCACACCTTATCTTCTCTTAAACTGAACAATGATGAGAGTAGGGCACTTGGGTCGCTCAGCCGGTTAAGCATCCGAACTCTGGATTTCAGCTCAGGTCATGATCTCACAGTTTGTGAGCTCGAGCCCTGCGTTGGGGGCTTGCTTGGGATTCTCTCTCTGTCCCTCCCCTACTGTCTCAAAATAAATAAGTAAACATTAAAAAGAAATAAACTGAATGATGAGGAAAACTGTCTTTTACTATTTAAAATAGTACCTTGTTTTCCTTTTCCTTCTCTCAGTCTAACAGCCACATAATGCAACTCCAGTATATCATTCAAAATACAACAACCAAGGATGGCTGTTCACCAGAATTCATATTCCCTTTAATCCAGAGTAACAACTGCAGCTGCATGACAATACCCACCCCCTTTGTGACCAGTGTGGTCTTGCAAGTGGAAGTACTGTATGCAAATTTTATACTTTGCACATACAATTATGCATATCTGCTTTCTACACTCTTGCTTTTCTGTTCCTGCTGGCTGGAATGAAGAAGAGAGTGACCTTAGAAGCCACCCACTAATGATGGTAGAGGCATTGTCAGTCTCAGTCCTTAAATGACTGCATAAGAGAACCACCTCCCCCTCTCTCCTCTCTATCAGCCTTCAGTACACTCCCCAGGACATTGAGTGAGACAGAAATAACTTTCTGCATAACATAAGCCACTGAATTATTGTTGCAGCTCTTGCTACAAGAGATTCTTAACCCTAACTAAAACACGAAGCTAAGTCCACTGCTCTCATTCCTCCATTAACTTAGTTAATGTTAGTTAAGTTATAACATTTCCCATAAATAGTGCTTTGGTAGCTGGTCTTCACATTGCAATCAAAATGTAACTTTTCATCGTTATGGGCCAGGAACTCAGCCACCGCCCCAGTCTCTACTAATGATGGCAGCACTCGTAAGTAGTAGTTTTTCTTTTGCACTCCTTAGCCAGAAATTGGTCAGCATCGCTTTAACATAGACCCTTCTTGCAACAGCTCCTGGGCATTCAACCTGATGGTGTTGCTTGCTAAAGCCAAGGCATTAGCATGATCCGTTGAGGTCACCCAGTATAATTGACCAGATTTAGCACAGGACAATCACTTTACTTTGAATTTCAGATAAAGGATGAATATATTTTTTAGCATAAATATGTCCCATAAAAAGAAAAAGTCCTTTTATTGCTACAACCATCCTTGGACTAGTAAGTCTTTCAAGAGATCTCCAGATGATCTGAAATTGATCACCTCTCCCCATCTCCCTGACATATGTGTACAAATCACAGGAGCCTTAAAAACGTGTGTGTGCACACACACACACATGCACATGTACTTACTCAGCTCCAGATGGATCTGGATATGTACGTGCTGTGTGCAGAAGTAACATAGTTCAGTACCACAAAACATGAAATATCACCTCCTCATGTGCCTCTCTGCTACTAATATCTGTTGTTCCCATTCTTTGTTGGCTGCTACACCTGTTAACTTCCCTGCAGTTTCTTCCTGCTTCACTAAATTTATACAGATTACATTCTAGATCCTTCTATCATCAACTCATCCACAGCAAGGAACATTCCATCTGCCTTTTCCCATCAACTTTTATGGTTGTACATTCTCACACCCTGTCTTGTTGTACCCTCATGGAATGATCTCATTTGGCCTTCACACTTTTTTCTTAAGAGTTGCAAATATTAGACATCTCCCCTTTGTTCACTATTGGCCTCCCAAAAAGATGAATGAGAAGAATGTCTTCTTGTTCAGTATCCTAGGCTTTTGTTCCACTCCAGATCATGTTGAGTTTTTCTACACTTTCTATAATACTATTTGGATGATCCAGTGTAAATAAAATTGTTTTGAAGGTTCCAAAGGAATACCACCAAAATTACTGGCTTCCATGGAAACTGCAATAATAATAATCATGCTATGGGCACAGCATTAGCAAGTTGAAAAAATGGGTACTTTCTTTTGTATTTTATTGTTTAAAATGATAATCGTAGTTTGGTTAAATGTGGTGATATGATAATACATCATGACTCTTTGGGATGAACACTGGGTTTTAAAAAATATAACTGGGTTCTAATTTCAGGTCTCCCACTTGGTAGCAGCATCTCCTGTTAAAAGTTCTGTTTTTACCTTTCCTAAGTTCTAATTTCTATTTCTATTTCTAATTTCTATGGAACTAATCATAATTGTCCCTCATTTATTTATGCAACCAATATTTACCTACATGTATTGGCTGGATACTGGGAGTACAACGCATACTCTGTTCATGCATTTGAAGAAATTGTAATTTAGTAGAGACTATAGGTATATTGACAGGAAATTATAAAATTATGTGATGAGTGCTCTGGTGGAATAGCTGTACTCAAGGAATAGCTGGCTTGGAAGATGAAGACTTGGAAGGTGAAGTCTGCGACAGACAAGTGGGAGATCACAAGCAAGCTGAGTCCAGAAGGATGAATAAGAGTTAGCAACGCAAAAGAGAAAGAGGATGGAGGCTGCCAAGTAAGCGTTTATTTAAAGTTCAATAGTAGAAAGTGAATGAAGGGTTTTAAGCAGAGGGATGACATGATCAGATATACATTATAACAACAACGGGGGTGCCTGGGTGGTTCAGTCAGTTAAGCGTCAGACTCTTGGTTTCATCTCAGGTCATGATCTCACAGTTCCTGAGACCGAGCCCCATGTTGGCCTCTGCACTGACAGCATGGAGCCTGCATGGGATTCTCCCCTCCCCTCCCCCCCTCCATCTCTCTTTCTGCCCTTCTCCTGCTCAAGTGTGCTCGCTCTCTCTCAAAATAAATAAACAATAAAACAACAACAAAAACCTGACTCTAGCATAGTGAATAGATCCCAAGAAGCTGAGCAAGGAACGAAGTTAGTGGGGGCGTAGTAATGCTATCAGAACTGATGGTAACTGCAACTAAAGTAGCAGCAGTGAAGAGTAAGAAGAGACAGTGTATCAATAGATGGTTAGGAGGTAGACCACACAGGATTCTGAGTTCGATTTTCCTGGGGGATGGAGACAGAGGGAGGAATCTGTGAAAAGCCCTATGTTAATGGCTTGTGGGGTCATTCACAACATGTTCACGGACATGCTAAATCCAGGAAGGAAAGAGGTGAGTCGTGTAAGAAAAGCAGATGAGTCAATATCCCATCTGTGGTATTCGAAGAAGTCGTGCTTCATTGGAGAGATCATCTGTATACAGTTGAATACACATGCATCAAGTTTCAGAAGCAATCAAGTTCAAAATACTGATTTGGGGATGGTACAAACACCCCATGGTAAGAGAGAGACATAGAGGAGAGAGAACAGAGGACCAAGGGCAAATCCAGGGAAGGGACGTCATTTAAAAATACAGGCAAAGTGAGAAGAGATTGAATAGCAATCTGGAAGAAGGAGAAGGAAAACTAGAGCCCAGTCTGTCCTGGACGCTGCAGGAGGGGAAGAAGGGGTCGCCAGTATCAAATATGGAGAGAGTCAGAAAAAGACTATCAAGCTCCATTTGACAAAATGTCAATAAGCGATTGGAAAACTCTTCTCTGGCTTCTTTACAGTCATTAGATGAAATAATAAATATGAAAATATTTTGTCTTGAGTCTACTGTCCAAAGATAAGTTTAGTCTCAAAACAAAGAGATGGAGGTCTGCCTTTGGAAAAGAAGGCTATTGTCCGACTCAATGAGTTACATTCCTATTTTGTTTATCTGCACTATGGTAGTAGGTAAATGTTAGTCTGTTTACAATGGGTCAGATACTGTATTAGCTGGAGGGCCTAGAGAAATAAATGTCCAGTCCATGTCCTCTGGGAGCTCCTAGATTATTTATGGTATGTGTGTGGAGTGAGGGAGAAATAGACAATTATGATATAGGGTTGAAGAGTGGGGAAGGAAAAGCATTTAAATAATGCCTGAGGGAAACCTACTCCAGACCATGGTGATAGGTAAGAAGAGTTAAAAAGAAGACTTTGTGGAAGACATCAGAGATGATACTTCAAGGAGGAGGAGAGTTTTATCAGATAAAGAAGAGCTAAGAAGACGTCTTCCCATTTTTTTCCCTGAGAGTAGCAACTACGAAAGACAGGAAAATGCAAAGAACGTAAGGAATGGCGCAGTTCATGAACTACTGGTGGTCTAGAATGGCTGGCGCCACAGGAAAAAAGGAGAAAGTGATGATAGATAAAAGGATAAGAGTTCAGGAGCCTCCGGGTGGCTCAGTAGGTTAAGTATCCAACTTCAGCTCAGGTCATGATCTGGCAGTTCATGAGTTCCAGCCCTGCATCAGATTCTGTGCTGACAGCTTGGAGCCTGGACCCTGCTTCGAATTCTGTGTCTCCCTCTCTCTCTGCCTATCCCACTCATGTTCTCTCTCTCTCTCTCTCTTTTTTAATTTTTTATTTATTTCTAGAGAGAGAGAGAGAAAAAGAGAGAGAGAGAGAGAGAGAGAGAGAGACAGCGTGAGCAGGGGAGGGTCAGAGAGAGAGAGTCACAGACTGAAACAGGCTCCAGGCTCTGGGCTGGCTGTCAGCACAGAGCCCGACGCCGGGCTCGAACCCACGAACCGCGAGATCATTACCTAAGCGAAAGTCCGACGCTTAACCGACTAAGCCATCCAGGCGCCCCTCATGTTCTTTCTCTTTCACTCTCTCTTTCAAACATAAATTTTAAAAAAAGAAAGGATAAGAATCCAGACTCTGGAGAGTCTTCCATACTATGCTGAGGAAACGCCATGTGCAGTCAAATTAGTGACATCATATTGGTCCTCAATAAATACTTCACTGAAAACAGTGAATTACATCTAGGCCCAGGTGGCCATAATTTCTTCTGTTATCTAAAATATTCAAACAATTTTTCAATATGTTTGGTTTTAAAAAATTATATAGGTATTTACCTTAAATCTATTGGGGGTAATTGGAGAGATTATGTGTGCATTAATTGGGAAATAAAAACCATATAAATAATGCCATTTTTACTTAGTGAATATGATTTTTTATAGTGTAAGAAAGCATGCTTGGAAGAGTGGGAAAAGGAGAGAATGACATAGCAGAGTTCATGTTTGATAAAAGGCAAATGGAAAGAAAAAAAATCCTTCATTACCCTGCAATAAGTTTCTAAATAAAGAACTTCCAATTTTCTTCTGGGTTTCTAAATTTAGTAATATTCCATTTTTAATGTCCTTGCCTCGTTCAAAACAAGCACTATTGTTTCATATTTTATGAGCACGTGCTCCTCATAGTCTATTTATGGTAATAGGTAAGTCACAGATCAGCATCATTCTCGGATGTGTGCTAAGACAATTTGCCTCCAAATCCACCATCTCACAAGCATCTTAGATATAAACATAATGGATTCAGGTACATCATGTAGTAAGTTTTGTATTTGTCAGGCAAATACAACTCTACTTTCCATATATATCTAAGCTTCTAGGGAAAACCAAAACAAAAATAAATACCAACAATGCAATATTAATAGCACTATTTTATCTGAATTACTGAGATGACTGTTTAGGAGTAAAACAAATACAGAAAGTGACATGCATCTATAACTTTTCACAATAGTTACTACTATAAAAAATACGAGCATGAACAAACTGCATTTTGACTAGAGTTTTACTGCCCAATAACTGCTCTCAGGATTACGTGATTTTAAAAAATGAAACTTTGAAAATATGTTATACACTGCATATATTGATACTTTTTGGCTCAGTAATTCCACTCCTTAAGATAATTCTAAATATATGAGTAGGGTCTTCTGCATTTGATGTTCTCTGTGCTTGTAATGTTCTTCCTCAAGGCATACAGTTGACTGTTTCCTTGCTTCCCTCTGTCTTTACTTAAATGTCACATTCTTAATTCACATCCCTGACCACTTCATTTAGCATTGCAGCCCATTTCTTCCCCCTTCTTTGCTTCACTACCCTCCATGCAACTCACTACTAACTGACATGTTATATATTATACTTATTTGGTTTTTTCCCTGTTTATCTCTATTGGGATATGAAGGCAAAGGTCTCTATTGGTTTTGCTGTTCTATACCTACCAGCTAAAACACTGCATGGCAAAAAGCATTCAATATAAGCTTGTTCAGTTTGTGAATAAATATATTTTTCACGGGGATGTTCATTATAATTTTTTAAGTAGCAAAAAAAAATTAATCAACTCAAATGTGTAATAATTAAGACACAGTAAAGTAAACAAACCGAGTCCATGTACATGATGGAATATTATGCAACTATTAAATCTTTGTAAATATTTCTGAAACACAGAGAAATCCTTACATTAAAATCTTAGGTGGGAAAAAAAAAGTCACCAAAATTTGTGTAGACTATGATCAGAGCCACATGAAAATAAAAAGAGAAAACAATGACCAGAAAGACTGGATGTGGAAGCAGTGGCCTTGCTGGGATGAGTGTGACTAAGGACCATTTGTTTCCTCCACTGTTTCTATTTTAAAGTTTACGTGATTACCATGGTCTGTCCACAAGGAGAAATTAAACCAATCAAAAGAAAATGCCTTGAAAATGCAATCTGTTAGCTTGTTAGAACATTGTCATTGAGTATGATTTCAGTCATAGCAAAGAATGGTGGGAATATTTCTAAAAATCTATGTGTGTAATAGGAAAACACAGTGAATAAAGTGGTTTTTATAATCAAACGTAAACCTAGATTCTAGCCGAAGGAAGACATTAATTGCTATTTTTGGCCCAGTCCAATGTAGAAGCATTGCTTTCTTTCTTTCTTTTTTTCTTTTAAATATTTTTATTTATTTCTAGGGGAGAGAGAGAGAGAGACAGACAGACAGACAGCATGAGCAGGGGAGGGTCAGAGAGAGAGGGAGTCACAGACCGAAACAGGCTCCAGGCTCCAAGCTGGCAGTCAGTACAGAGCCCGACGCGGGGCTTGAACCCACGAACTGCGAGATCATGACCCAAGCGAAAGTCGGACGCTTAGCCGACTAAGCCACCCAGGCGCCCCTAGAAGCATTGCTTTCTAGTTTCACATAATTCAGGAAAAGACCGTGGCCACATATCCTGAGTATCTGTCCAATATTTGACTTATCATAGCACTTCATCTTCCCACGGAGAATTCTGAAAAGTCTAATGAAGCAACAATGAAACTGACAGTTCATTTGCAAAAATAAATGCAATTTTATTTGCATTAATCTATGCTTAAGTTCCTGAGTAAGTACTTTAAAGTCAATGAATTTGGGAGCCCTTAATAACAATAAGGAAAAAAAAAAGTACCTTACTGTTTCAGTGCACTCCAAAGGTATTCTGACATTTAAGATCTCTTCACTTTTGAGATAAGATAATGTGTGTTACACTTCCGTGGCAATCTGAAGTGGCACAGTCGTTGTCTGGTTTTGTTGTTGTTGTTTCATTATTGCTGTATCCTCAGACTTAAATTAATTCATCAGAAAACGAATTAGCTGGTCTGCAGTTAAGTGAGTATCGGTTCATTTCTAGTCAATGGTTAAACACATTGCATTTATTCACTACTCCAAATATATTATCTGGGAATGGAGAGACTGGGATTCTCTTGTAGTTGGGTTAAAAATGCCCACATGAGAGGCACCTGGCTCACTCAGTCAGTTGAGCGGCCAGCTTTGGCTCAGATCATGATCTCACAGTTTGTGGGTTCAATCCCCTCTTTGGGCTCTGTGCTGACAGCTCAGAGCTTGGAGCCTGCTGCAGATTCTGTGTCTCCCTCTCTCTCAGCCCTTCCCCTGCTCATGCTCTGTTTCTCTCTGTCTCAATAATAAATAAACATAAAAAGATTTTTTTTTTAAATGCCCACATGGGACAAAGGTCAACTGTGAACCAAGGCTATGAATACCATCTTGAGTTTCTCTTGTTAAGAGATGCTATTATTCGGGCTCCTGGGTGGTTCAGTTGACTTTGGCTCAGGTCATGATCTCACGGCTCATGGGTTCCAGTCCCATGTCAGGTTCTGTGCTGACAGCTCAGAGCCTGGAGCGTGGAGCCTGCTTCGGATTCAGTCTCTCTCTCCTCTCTACCCCTTCCCTGCTCACATACGCTCTCTCTCAAAAATAAACATTAAAAAAAAAAAACTTTTTTAAAAGAAAGCTATTACTCAATCCAAAAAGTGTGAAGGGTGAGGATATGGGGGTGTTGGCCTCCATTGCTACCCTATGTTTGAAAGAAAGAAGGAGAACAAGAGAAAGAAAGTACATGAGTGGCAGGAGAGGAAGAAGGGGGCAGATGGTGGAAGAAAGGAAAGGAGAGAGGGACTCAAATACTAAGAGATAAATGAATGCTAATTCAAGCCTTCTAAATAGGTAGTCTGGGAATACCAGAATGCCCAAACCGTTCAGTGGTAAAATTTATTTGAGTCCCCTCATCACCATTTATTTTATTCATTGTGAGAAACTTCTCTCTTCAGGGACCTCCTGGATGGTTCAGTCGGTTGAGCCATCAGACGTTATTTTAGCTCAGGTCATGATCACACCATTATGGGATTGAGTCCTGCACTGGGTTTTGTGCAGACAGCACAGAGCCTGCTTGGGATTCTCTTTCCCCCTCTCTCTGCCCCTCTCCTGTACATGCATGTGCTCTATCTCTCTATCTATCTAACTCTCAAAATTAAAAAATTCTTTCCCTTCAGTATCCTAGTCCATATCTTTACTATCAGTCACTTAACTAAATGGGAAAATGACATATCTTTGCAACTTTCAGGAAGACAACTAAAAGTTGGGGTTTGCTTTTGGGGATTGAAATGAAACAGCAATCAAATATCTGTAGTCTTTCAGGTTCCACTGAGATTTATATATTTTACTCTAACAGAAAAAAAAATACCCAAGAATACTGAAAGAATTAAAGTATTTTTTTTGAGGCTTGAGTTTCTATCAGAGAGTAACGAACTGCAGGCAAATGGTGTAAGGATGTTACTCTTCAGTTCCATGTTAAATGGGAAAGGCATATCAATAAAGATTATACACAACAAAGAGAGGCTTTGGGAAGAAGTGTGATAAAACAAACATATCTAATAGTGCCTGCGTGGCTCAGTCAGTTAAGCACCTTACTTGTGATTTCAGCTGAGGGCATGATCTCATGGTGGTGAGATGGAGCCCCACGACGAGCCCCTGGTCAGGCTTCTGGGTGTGGAGTCTGCTTAAGATTCTCTCTCTCCCTCTCTCTGCCCCTCCCCTATTTCCTCGGTCTCTCAAAAAAGTATCTATAACTATCATTAGAAATTGAACACAGATCCAGTAAAATTATGAATTTGTTGAATAGAGAGAAGTATCAGTTACTTCTCTTAAGCTAGTTATTAAGCCTTTAGCTAATCACTTCCTTCTAGACTGTTACTGAAAGCCCAAGTAGTGCCTTTCAGGTCTCATCAGAGCAGGGCAAGAAAAAAAGAGGAGGAGCTGACATACAGATCAGCTTATTTGCTTGTTCCTACAAGTGTTGATGGAAGACAGGATGGAAAATGCATCTGGAATGATGGCCTTGAATATTATTAGTGGTCACTGCAATGCATGCCAGTTAAAGGATGCCTGACTTAGGTAGATGCAAGAGACCTTCTCTCAGCTTCTCTAAAAGGATGCTAAGTCAAGTCTGTAGATAGCTATAAAAGCCTTAGATCCTTTAAGTGGTAAACGAGTCCCCAGACACTCGTGTTCTTGAAAGCTAAGGGATGTGGAATGTTCTGGTCTACCTTATTCCCATGATTAGCTGAATTTTCAGTTTGTATTAAATAAAGAATTCTTGTTTCCCTCCCCCTCCAAAAAAATAGTGGATATTAAAACAAACTGAAGAGATAGGGGCTTGGTGACATTATTGAACAATACTTATCAGTACTGATTAAACAGTGAATGAACTTATTTTTTGATACGATAACCTCACTAAATCCTCATAATAATGCTAATATCCATTTTAAAAGTGAGTTTAGGGTTTTAGTCCTAGCTTGGTCAGTAATCAGCTAGATCTTCGATAAACTGCTTACTGTTTTCCCGCTTTTTCCTCCTATGTATAAACAGATATACCTGATTTGATTGTGTCACAAGGTTATAATAAAAATGTAGTGATAAGAAGAAATAAAGATTTTGAGATAACAAAATCTGGTGACATGTGAGTGAATAAAAGCATTAGTTAACAAAGCATTACAAAAGAGAAAGAGAAAAAATAATCAGAAATGTTGAAAATATAATTATGCCTATAAGATACATTACATGTAGAACAAATCTGTTCATTAGTGGGGGTAAAATTATTTGTAGATAAGTAAATTGTGATCTAAAATCATTAAAACCAAATGATGGTAGCAGTGATTGAAGTACAACCTACATATTTCTTTTTTAAATTATTTTTTTAATGTTTATTATTTATTTTTGAAAGAGAGATAGAGCACGAGGGGTGGAGAGGCAGAGAGAGAGGGAGACACAGAATCTGAAGCAGCCTCCAGGCTCTGAGCTGTCAGCACAGAGCTTGACAAGGGGCTTAAACCCACAAACCGCGAGATCATGCCTAGAGCTGAAGTTGGACACTGAACCAATTGAGCCACCCAGGCGCTCCTAACTTATATATTTCTAAAATGGTTCCTATATGTGATTCTGTGCCTATGGAGAACCAGTGAAATAGACTACCTAAATCAACACAAAGTATAACTTTAAAAATAAAAACACTTAGGAAAAACTACCTTTTGAATATGTATGGAGTGTTTTGGTAGCATTGGTGGTGACCAGTGGGTAAGGATGCTAGATGTTTGGTCCTGGCCCTTTATCTCACATGACTTTGAACTGTCCTTTTTACGACTAAGGGGATTGTAAACAGAAAGTACAGTTGTGTACTATGTTTCCTTTGACTTTTAGCTTTCTGAGGATTCTTAGAGAAACCAAGTCAACCAGAGTTGTAGCTTTATGGTTTAACCTATAATGCTAAGCCTTTGTGATTATAATAGCAGACATGTGCGGTTATGTGCAAACCACTTCCTAGATAGGCTCACAGTGGAAGAAAGAGGATTCTGCTCCTCTAGAAAGGAGTTTTCATTGAACTTCTGAAATGGCCCAATTTTTCAAAAATTTCATAATGATATAGTATCAATAACAAATTATCCAATTAATAGTTATATCACTCAACAAGGAGTCCACATCTTTCTTATGCACCTCATTATTAAAGATAGCTGCAGTAATTACACTACATCCTACCCTTCCATCTACACATTCTAGGGGAAAGAAAGGAAGAGTGACACAAAGATTCGATCCCACATGTCTCTCTTCTCTTTTCCAGGGAAAAAATAATATCCAAAAGGCCCACAGAAACAATGTCTTTATATTCTATTGGATAGAACTGGTTACAAACTTACCCCTATGTCTGAAACTGGGTAAGGGGACAGGAACTACCACTGGCTCAGAATACTCCTAATTCATTCCCTGGGTCTGGATACTGTCACCTGTACAAAATTGGGTTCTTTGGGTTTTTGATAAGGAAAAGGGGTAAGTGATTACTGGACCTAATGGCATATCACAATTTTTGCCACTGAGATTTCAGAGATTACAACTATTAACTTCTGCATTCATGGAAGAGAGGGAAGTTGGCACTTCTTTCTCTCATCTTCTGCCTCATTGCTATAAATTAAGGAAAACAAGCTGAGTAGAATTTTTCAGAAAAGGAAACCATATTGGTTACAAACTCTTAAGAAACCTCATCTAACAACCAGGAAACCTGAGTGGGCCACCAGGTAGTGATGAGGCCTTGGGCCTATCACTAGCGCTCAGTTCCCTCCCCTCTCCCCCCATAAAGTAAGAAAGATTAGATTAGATAAATTACTAGTAGGTCACGTCTTGTTGCAAGTTTCCATAAGGCTGTGAATCTGTAGCTAAATTATACATGATGGTTTTCAAACTAAAAGTAATTTTTTAAAATATTTTTATTTATTTCTAGGAGAGAGAGAGAGAGAGACAGCTGAGCAGGGGAGGGTCAGAGAGAGAGGGAGACACAGACTGAAACAGGCTCCAGGCTCCGAGCTGGCAGTCAGCACAGAGCCCGACACACGGCTCGAACCCACGAACCTCGAGATCATGGCCTAAGCGAAAGTCGGACGCTTAACCGACTAAGCCACCCAGGTGCCCCAAACTAAAAGTAATTTTATAACCACTTTGTAACTTATAGCCAAACCTTGGGTCCTATTGATCCTGAAGAATTAATGTGGTTTACAAAGCAATTTGCCTTAAGATAAAGGGAGTAGTTAGGAAAGATTCAAGCTCATCATTCATATGTCTAGTTTGACTAGCATAATCACACTCAGATACTTTATAGTGAATTTATCAGGGAAGAATGCTTTCAAGTCAGTCTTCCCAAAGGAGTGTTACTAAGCGGTCTGGGAAGGAATGAGTTCAGAGACAAAAATAACTTTAGGAGGTGCTGGGTTAATCACGGTTAAACAGATTTCTTTATCATTTAATTTCTCAGAAGATAGATAAAGCTAATGTGCATGATGCATTACCAAAAGAGATATAATATCTTTCAAGTTTCATTTTGACTATATATTCTTTTTTTATGGAACACTTAATTTCCCCCATTTAGAAAATAATCACATCACCTTACTTGTATAGAGTGGTTCAAATAACAAAATATTTTGGAAGCATCATGCAATATGAGAGCCTTTCCTTCTCAAAACTCTTTTTAAACTACTTTTTAGCAGTTCCGACCAGGCTGATTACAGGATGCCAATTTAATAACACTATTCGACAAATAGAAAATAAGTATGTTAAAAATACATATAGAATTGCCACACATACCAACTTAGTAACTATTAAATGATGCAAACACTGCCTGATTAGTATCGTGAAAGTACAGTATTATCGGCAATACACGCTTTTATTCTTACTGTTTTCATTTATTTCTCAGCGATCATTTTCACATCACCTTTGTGAAGAATTTCATACAGTAAGAGTTCTGGGAAACATACTTGGAGAAATTTTCAACTACTTTCTCAATCTATTATAATAATTTATAAATACATTTAAACTCATTTAAAAGAAGAAGGAGCAGGAAGACAGCACTAGTAAAGAGTGGTCAAGTTTTTACTGCTTATAAAAATAAGTCAGTCAAGAAAGGATTCCAAGCTGGGATCATTCTGAAACTGTTAGGAGGCCCAAATCCCAAATTGTAATCTTTGTAGAACGTAAACTGCATAGAGTGAATTTTTATTTCTTTATCATGCTGCTAGTAAGAGCTTGGGTATTGCCTAACTTGAAGGACATCTTACTGCCTAGAGTATAGCAGAAATGTCAGTCACCAAACCACAGCAGACTTAGGACCACTGTCAGTGGGTAAGCCAGGCTCCATTGGTTTAGTACCAGAAAGCAGCCTTAAAAAAACCCAGCCAACCAAGTAACCCTCCCAAAATTGTATAAAACGTCTTTCTTATAAGTGTCAGTTTTGAGTATAAACACATCACCATCTGCAAGTGAACATGTAGTACCAGAAGTGGCTTCTAAGCCTTTAAAATTTCAAATATCCTAGAACAAGGAATAATGGAAAGTTCAAGATAGAACCATGTCCCTATGACAGTTGTAAATAACAATAGCATTATTAATAATAATGATTTGAAATGTTTGCTAGGCAGATACTCAGATGTAATAGACATTTGAGTGAGTTATGTGCAAGTAGGAGAAGACAGGGAATGCTGGCAAAGTAAAAGGATATAAACCCACAATGACTGGCATATCGACACACCCAATTTGTTGGTAAGCTGGAATGTTGTGATTAGGCATTTAAGAGTGATTTTACAGCCCTTTTGGTTACACTTTTCCAATGAGGAATGGTTTCAGTTAAAAAAAAATTTAACAATGTATTCCCTTGACTTTGTAGTCTTGCCAAACTACCTAAGTAGACAATATTGCCATCTAGTGGCCTAAACATACTACAGCCACCATTTTTGGGGTGGGAGCAGGGGTCCTAACATAGCTCTGAGGGGGGTGCTCAGTAGATGCAATGTTAACAGTGGTGCCAAAGCCACACCAAGAGCATACAAGCTCATTCAGAGAAAATATTCAGTTAGAGGACCCACTCTGGCCCCAAAACTTTACCAGTCAGCTCCACAAAGAAAAAAGTACCATGACCATTGAAATAAGGGTTTGGTCCGCCTCATTAATTTTCTTCTTTGGATTTTTAAGATCCATTCCTTTGTTCACCTACCTGCTTGAAAACATTTTCCAAACACTCTTTCATCTTTACAATAAGGATGTTGCCCTGTATCACCATGACCACGTAAAGAATCAGGTATCGGGTTGCCAATGGTGGTCAAGAACTCTACAAGGATGAATGAGAGGGACAAGGGACATTTCTGTACTATCTTCCCAATTCCCTGTGAATCTAAAAAAAAAGAAAAAAAAAACCCCAAAATACCTCCATGGGGAGTCAGTCTGAGCCTTTAATGGAGGTACAGAATTTGTCTTAGAAAGAACAAGAAAGAGCTAGCCTTTGGTCTGAACTGACGAAGCTTATGGGGCAGAGAAATAGGAAGAGGCTTACAAGAGTGGGGTACAGACAGCATCAGCTCAGGATGCCAATATTCTAGAGATAAATATTCTTAGCAAGCATCCCTTGGGGACTCTTTTTAAGTTAAAATCAGATACTCCCTGCGTCTCCCAATTGACTGGAAGGCTTACATAATCCTTTGCTTCTGCAACAAGGCCACCTATGGCAACAACCACTGACATGCTAAAAAGGCATGAAAGGGAATGGAGAACCATGCCCAGGACTGGGCCATTATCAGAACACCACTGCTGGGATCTTGCCAAGCCCATCTTTGACCCTGCACACTTAAGATCAGGATGGACGTGAGAGTACCAACAAAATCGCCATTAAGTCTTGTTAGCCCATTTTTGATGAAACAAGGAGAAAAACACAAGAAATGGGTTTAGATCTATTTGACTACGGGGACCGTAGGAAGCTGGACGAGGCAATTTTCAGAAATCCAAATATGTGCTTCCTCAAAATTTGCATCACAGGCTTAGTCATGCCCATGCAAATAGGTCTTAGTTCAAATTCATGTCAGAAAAATCTGGAACACACTTACTTCCTCTATGCAAATCTAGGAAAGCAGCCGTTGGGTCTTACCTATAATAAAAAGAATCTCCACTGCAATGTCACTGACTGTTGTGCTCCGCGTCGTGGACAGGTCGTCGTTGCCAATAAAGCAAACGTTGTAAGGTACGGTCACGGCAACATAAAACGTCGCCAGGAGAATAAGCCAGTCCCAGCCAGCTTTAAAAGTGCTAAAATGCAAAAGTATGAATTTGGATTTTTTTGCATCAGAAACTTTATACTCCGGAAATGCTGGTTTATCTACAAACACATTCTGTGGATAAAGACAAAAAGGAGAGAAGAGAGACACAACATTAGAAGCAGGGATCACACAGCCTTAAACATGCTTCTGTAAGGAGGATCATTCATACACGCAATGCCAACATCTCTTTTTAATATATATTAATGTTTTATTTATTTCTAGGAGAGAGGGAGAGAGAGAGAGACAGCGTGAGCAGGGGGTGGGGGTCAGAGAGAGAGGGAGTCACAGACTCTGAAACAGGCTCCAGGCTCTGAGCTGGCAGTCAGCACAGAGCCCGACGTGGGGCTCGAACCCATGAACCGCAAGATGATGACCTAAGTGAAAGTCGGAAGCTCAACCGACTAAGCCACCCAGGTGCCCCAACATCTCTTACAAGTGACTTTTAGAAGTTGGTGATGCAAAAAGTAGAGATGTATATAAAGAGATCTTTGTTATACGTAACAGGAATGTGCAGAATTTAGTCATGAATGTTAAGCGAGTAATCCGGACTTTGTTCGTTAAGAACAAAAAGATCATTACCTAAATTGTCACCTACAGATATCCACAGTTGCAAGTATAATCCTATACACACTGGAAACACAAACATACATCTGTATTCCTATTGTCATGGAGACATTCCATAGACTTATAGCTTTGAGATGACAGTCATTATCTAAAGGGTATGTCTGACCTGAAATTCTTCTAATAATACCAAAGCTACCATGGTTTTCCTAGAGAGGATAAAAATATATGATCATCATTCTATGGTTAATGCTACTTACATTCCTTCCAAAATATAACTAGGTTGTGCTAACTACTTGTGTTTTGCATTGTGGTTGCTGGTGAAGTTTCAAGTTGGGAGCCTGCATTTCATACCCTCGACTGGCATGAATCCATCCTGACACTGGCTAGCCCGTGTTAAGATGGCAAAGTGAGAAACAGTTACTTAAGAGTCATTCAAGTCATGGGAGGAGAAAGGCAGTGTTCACTGCTGCTGATTAAATGCAGGGGAATTGCTGGAATTTTATAACCGCGAAAGCACGTCATTTTGAAAGCAGTCCAAATTGATGAACTATTCTTACTGCTACGAGACAAAGGGAGGCTCAACAATAGCATGTGTGGAAATTTGACAAGCCTACGACCAGATACTTGCAGACCTTGCTTTGACCTCAATTAATGAGGAATACAAGATTGGTAATGGAAACTTAAAACTGAAAGTTAAGTTGAATGAAGTGAACAGTTAAAAGTTTTAGAATACATGTTACTTGGCGGTCACGGTGTGTTTTTTGTTTGTTTGTTTGTTTCAGCCACTGGGGAAAGAGCAAGTTAATGGGGTATGTTCAGGGATTCCTGAGGTACTAGAGGATTTAAGAAAGGTCAGGGCCATCAGGAATATGTAGCTCTTTAGTAGTAAATGTTAGTGACCAAATATTTTTGCTGCCTTAATATGGATGCACCCCCTAACTTATATCGCTTCTTGGTAGGCATTCCCAACACATCCTTCTACTTCCTATAAATATTCTCACTCAGCCCACATAGGCACCTCATAATGCCAGGATTTCATGGTAAGGGACTTCTACACCACTTCCAGATGGTCCTCTGACGCCCATCTGCCACTACATCTATGTTTCATTCAGTTCTCTCGTGTTTGACCTGCCTCCTTCACCTCATTCTCTGGTTTCTAGAAACCAGTTTAAGGGTGGGCTTTGGCATAACACTGGGAAGAGGAGAATGGGCTTCTTACTAAGGTGTAGGCAGGTGGATAGAAGAAGAGAGAGTTAGGGTTGGTAAGTATAAACCATGTGAAGGTTGATAAGTACTTCTGTTTATAGAAGGACATGATGGATTCCCATATAATTTTTTTTCAAATATAAACATAAACAGAGAAGCCATGGCAGAATACCTCAGTTTCTATCTGAGTAAGTCTTTTGCTACCATATTACAGAGATGAAAATTTTACCTTATTTGAAGTGAATGCCAGCTCTAGGAGTGAGGGCTGGGAAGACTCAGGAAGTATTCTTTGGGATTATGCTGATTACATGAAGCATTAGTAATGTTGGTACAAAGAGTCAGCTATGTATTAATTACTTTTACAAGTCAGAAAATAAATGACACTATTAAATCTTTATAGGCTACTTAAAACACATTCCTTAAGATTATTTTAAAAGATATTAAAAATTTGTTACTTCTCAGGGTGCCTCGGTGGCTCAGTTGGTTAAGAGTCCAATTGGAGCTCAGGTTATGATCTCATGGTTCATGAGTTCAAGCCCCGTGTCAGGCTCTATGCCTGGTGGCTGCTTCAGATTCTCTCTCTCTCTGCTCTTCCCCCACTCACACTCTGTCTCTCTCTCAAAAGTAAACATTAAAAAATTATTAATAAAATAAACCCTTTAAAAAACTCACGGTTTAAATTGATTTTTTTAAAACTCAGATCCCACAAAAAATAGAGTGAAAAAAATAGAGGCCCTTTTCCTCCCACCACCAAATTTGTAAAGTTGGATCAAAAATCTTTTGAATGGGAGAAAATTTCTTACACCTGGAAAGTATGTTTTTAGCAAGGAGGGGGAAGAGACACTTCTTATTTATAACCCTGAAACATGGAGTTTGCCTAGGGAAAAATCCAACCAGCTAGTCTCAATTTCGGTTATATATTATTTATTAATTTTGAAGCATATTCTTTAGTACCAATGCTGTTTTCACTGTTTAACCTCCACCCTATGAATTATTGAAGCACAATGGTCAAAGGGCCAAAACCTAACTAAGTTAACTGCTCCCTAAACCATTTCTGTCACCTTTCTTTGAAACTAACTTTTGAACGATAGGAAAATGTTTCTATAATCATGGCACCAAGTCCCAGGATAGCATGTGCCTTCAAGGACCATTGTTACCCAGCTGGTAATATTTGGGTATTTAAAAAACTCTGCTTTCAAGCTCCCATGGCTCTCATCTGATCTGTACATTTCTTTGCACTGGAAACACTTGTTTCATTGTATTGACATTTAAATAAATAATAAACCAAACCAAAAACAGAAATTATGTCCTTTTTCTGAGATGCACCAGGCAGTGAGGACCAGGACCGGATGATGTGACATCCTCATTCACAAACCTTGCTAGTGGCGTGATGAGTTCGGTTGCCTACGATTGAATCATACATTCTTGTTCCACAGAACTGCATCACGGAAGGGACCGTAAGACAGGGGGCAAAAACACAGGGCTTTGACTCGGAAGATTCACACCTGGGTCCCACAACCTGCTTCTACTATTGAGATCTCGAATAAGTTCTCTTCCATCATTAAAATGGAACTAATAAAAATCATACCTAGTACTGGTTTGCTATAAAAATCAAATAATATGATGTAAGTAAAAGGAATTTGTAAATAGCCAAGAGTTCTAAAAATACTGAGATTGTGTGTGTGTGTGTGTGTGTGTGAATCATAATCAGAATTCTCCCCAAATGGACTGATCAGCCAATAAGCGATCCAGATCATTTTTTTCCTCTTCTTCCTTCTCTCTTCTTACTGTCCTTTAGCCATTCTACTCTGTCCTCCTTGAAACGAGATGGTGAACAAGGCCAGTCCTGATTCCACCCATTAGAAGTAAGATACTACCTGTCCTGTTGAAGTTGCTGTGTTGATTAGACATCCTTAATTACTAGGTATTATTTTAATGCTACCTTCATGTTTGTATTTCTTAGATGACTGGCAATTTAGCTAATTAGCAAAGCAGTGAGAATTATGATTTTTTAAATCCAATTTTTAAGTACCATTCTGTACTTTGTTGGATCTAAAGGGAAAAACAGCATGTTCGGCAAACACATTTTGAAGCTTAGTTGTACTTGCTACGTTTTAAATGATTTTCAACTAAAGGCTAAATGACAGCGTCAGCTTTCAGCGTTACAGAATCTCAGGCTAATATTTGTTTAGGTGCTTTGTTGGTTGATGTGCGTACAGTCAAGCCCTGATGTGGTTACCTTTATTTCTTCCTAGAACTTGTTTACTGTCACTAAGGTGACTTGGTAACTGAAGGGGTTGTAAATAGGAACCAGTGGAAGGATCCATAGAGCAAGAGGTGTGCGCTCTTTCAAGTCTATCCTTGGACTCTCAGGAAATCAATGACACCGGGGCACAGGGATCCCCAGAAAATCTTTATACTAAGTCAGGCCGAAATAAGCAGTGTGTGACTCCCAATGGCGGTACCTGGCAGATCAGCACCGGCGGAGGGCAGGGGCTGGGGAGGATGATCCTAGAGCCCAAATGGACCGAAGCAGTTTGTTGTGGTGTCCAGAGAGAAATCACACTGAAGCAGAGCTAGATGTGCAGCACTTCCTTGTCAGATCTCCCCCCCCCACTGCCCCAGGCATCTTTCTTTGTTCACTGGAGAGAAACGGATATTTGTATGTCTGATGCATGACAACACATGTATATTAGGTAGTCTGGAGGTTTCTATGCAAAAGTAAGATGCCAAAGAACCCCATGTCCCTAACTCCCAGAACTTCTGGATCTTACGTCAATTCTAAGATAGCTCTGCTTGTTTGATGTGATTTTCCTAATGTCATTGGCAAGTTAGACCCTAAGTATTTGTATCTACTACCCAGTCACATCACCCCCCAGAGGTGTATATTCTGTGGATACCCAAAGGTGTATATTCTGAAAAATCCACAATGCACATTAATGATACTACCATCATTTGCAAAATTATCTTTGAATATGCACAACTGAAGAGACATAGTTCTGGGTTTCTCAGTGACATCCCCCAGTGGAACCAGTTATGACATTCGTGTGAAATCCTGGAAGATGTGTATCATGTAAAACTCTGCACAGGATCACCTTTTTAAGGCACACTTGTTTGCTGTGGCTTTTGACCGATAAGCACCAGGTTTCAGAAAGTAGTCCTCTTGTCATTTACTAAGCGTGCAACTTCGACAAAACTGTATGACATAAGGCATAGAATTTCAAATCCAATGTTGCACTGTGTGAAATTTGCAACTCTGGTTTGTATAAGATGTAAATTTTTAAATGGAGTAATGACTTCGATTTGCTCATGGTCTTCCTGGATAAAAGCATTAAGTGAAATTAGATAAAGTGCAAAATAAATGGAATTAAAATTAAATTAGAGAAATTTTAACCAACAAACTATGAATGTGTAATAGCACTTGGTGCATTATCTTGTTCATAAAATGTAACCAATGTGCCCCCCTTCACAGCGTCCCTAGTACCATATCATACTGACCACAGTAATATTCTAATCTCTGTGCTGTGATAACACTATGATTAGGCACCTTTATAAAAGAAATGACTTATGACTGCTGACCTTTTCTCGTTTATTTTTTATAGGAAAGCTCAAGCCAAAGTGCAAAAAAATCTAGGCAAACCAATAAATGAGTCACTGGAGCCTTTCTTTGGTGAATCAAATATTGGCACCAGGGGAAACTCCAGCATTCATAGTGTACACACATACCACCTACATTATTTATTTTCAATTTGTTCTTTTCTCTTCTTTGCAGGTGCCCAGAGATGTGATAAAGGACCGCTCGACTCCGTCTCCGGGCTGAGTCAAGGTGGGTCCCTGCTCTTGATCTTCCTTTGGCTTTGTCTGGGGGAAAATAAAACTCATTAAGCACCAATGAATGCATCATTTCATTCCAAGAAAGTCAGGTTTTGACAGTTCCCTTTCAAGATACATAGTACATGTTTCTCAACACTTAAAATTATCTGCTGGCTCCTCATGACAGTTAATTTTAGTCCTTTACAATTTATATATTTTTGTCATCTTATTAACAGCATTAATTTCTGAATTACAGTAAAACATACAGGAGCACAGAGAAAATTTCAAACAGTTTGGAAAAACATTAAGCTGAGAAAAAATATCTTACTCCTATTTTCCTGCTCTTCCACATTCACATCCCTAATTCTGCTCCCAATGTTTTTTCTTGATATTTTTTCCACAAAAATGTCTCCTATATATCCTATATTCACATTTATACTTATTTCTCTTTGCATAAAGGGAAGTTTACCATAAAAAGTGGTTTACATATTCTTTTTTTTCACATCAAAGTAACTTGCAAATCATTCTAGATGTGTACTAGCTCTCTCACATTCTTTTTAATAGCTAAGAGCATGCCATGTTAAGGATATAACTAGGTTTATTTATTTTACTATTTCCATATCATGCACACGTAGGTTTGGTCAGGATTTTTAAAAAAATCTGTGTAGATAATACTGCAATTAAATTCTTAAACACACAGGGCCTTGTACTGGCATGCCAGGATATTTCATAGATAAATTACTAGGTGTGGGTATGTACATTTTAAATATTGGTATACATATTCCAAATTTCATTCTAGTAATTTAGGCTCCCAGCAGCAGTGAATGGATATGCCTACTTCACCAGACACATATTAAAATTATAAAATATATCAGATGGTATCAAAATGCCAGGTGGAATTACAATGCTAATCAACAAGTGGACCAGGCTAGAGATTTATGACAGTTAATAAGCCAATTCCCTTCTCAGTGGAGAAATCTAATCAATAGCTGTGATGTTCCAAACAGAACAACAGCAATTTTACAGTCTTAAAAGGGGGCCCCTCAAAAGGGAAATATCAAAAAACAGCAAACAACAAACAAAAATTTGTCTTGATCTTGGCTCTATAGCGAAGGAAAGAAGTTTGTCTTGAAAAGTTTTAGTCACAGTTTAATCCTTATGCAGCACTGGGTTTGAAAATCATTCTACTTATGGGATCTAAAATCTCCCAAGCAGAGAAATGAATTTAAAATGCCCCTGAGTTGTTGCTCCTGAATGGAAAAAAAACCGATGGAAACCCACAAGTAGAATAGGAAACAATCTAGTTAAAAAAAAAAAAAAACCTATACATATATATATATATATATAGGGGCTCCCGGGTGGCTCAGTAGGTTGAGTGTCTGACTCCTGGTTTCAGCTCAGGTTATGATCTCCTGCTTCTTGAGATCGAGTCCTACATTGGGCTCTGTACTGACAGCCTCCTTGAGATTCTCTCTTTCCCTTTCTCTTTGCCTGTCCCCAGCTCATGCTCTCTCCCACTCTCTCTCAAAATAAATAAATAAATACTTTAAAAATATATGAAGTGTTCATGACAGTAATCTTTGTAATTTTCACATACACACAAACACATATATATCTACATATATATGTAATATAGACTTGTGTTTTTGCCTATAACTAAAATAAGCCAAATGTCCATTAACAAAATGATGTAGGAACACACTGTGGCAGAGGTATGACACAGGAATCGCAAATTCCATTAATGGACATATGTGGGAATAAATGGGAAGTGACTGAAATAGTGCCTACCTGTTACCATAGAAATGTGTCAAAAACATAATAATGAGCAAAAGAGGAAGAAATAGAAAATAGGCACCATGGCAATATTTTCATAAAATTCATATACCTGCAGAACTAAATAATATATATTTAGGGGAATGTATGTGCTGTACTCAACTACACATAATCAACACACATACATATATATTGGAGTTGCATCTAGGAACAAAATTTACATATATGTTATATATTTAATGTATACCAATATATAATATAATAATATATAACATATTTAATAGAAATATTATACATTAAATATTTATATATTTATCATATAATAGATTTTATATTCTGTTATATAGTATATTCTATATTTAATATATATTAATATGTGTATTAAATATATAACATGAAAATATATAATATATATTGAGTATATATAACATAAATAAACATATATATATATAGTATTTTTTAATAAAAATTTTTCACAGCAGAAAAACGACAAGATCAAAGTGATGAAGCTGTGGGATCTGACCCAATGCTTTGGAGAGGTGGCCGGCTCGGGAGGGTGGGGACATCAATTGCTTAAGAAAAATACTTCAGATTAAAATCTGAAAGAGGACTAGTTGTTACTAAGACAAGATGAGGGGTAACAGAGGGGAGCCTGGGTGGCTTAGTCGGTTAAGCGTCCAACTTTCGCTTAGGTCATGATCTCGCGGTTCGTGGGTTCGGGCCCCGTGTCGGGCTCTGTGCTGACAGCCAGCGCAGGGCCTGGAGCCTGTTTCAGCCTGTGACTCCCTCTCTCTCTGACCCTCCCCTGCTCACGCTGTCTCTCTCTCTCTCTCTCTGCTAGAAATAAATAAAACATTAAAAAAAAAAAAGATGAGGGGTAACAGAGGGAAGAGCACTTCTGACAGAGCAAATAAAAGGTGTGAGGGCCTTGGGCACCAAAGAGCTCAGCATCTCTGAAAAACCGAAAGAAGTCCAGGAGGGTCTGGATATAGAGAACGGGAGGAAAAGAAGTAAAAGGGCAGGCAGGCAGAGCAGACAGATCGCCCACCACCCAGGGCCTCTGAGGCCACAGTAAGAATTTTGGTTTTTACTCTAAATGCGATGGTAAAAACATTAATTAGGGAATAGCTTAGGCTTGAATAAGAATTCTTGAATAAGAAAATGACTGTGTGTGTGTGTGTGTGTGTGACTCTCTTTTCCTTTCCTGTAACACAGCAGAGGTTGGCAATGAAAAGTGGTGGAGCTGCTCTGCCATCCTTTAGAAGTGGCCTCCATCTCTGAGTCCCAGGAGGTTCCCCTGGGGAAGGAAGAAGAGGAGGTAAGTAGAGGCCATGAAGCATCCTGTGAGGAGCCAGGGGTCACTTACACTTTTACTCAAACCACATCAGCCACACTTGGCTACAGAGGCTAGAAAATATAGCTACTAGCTGAGTAGCCTTGTTCCCTGTTGAATCTCTGCTGTAAGTTGGAGAGGGTTCTATTATTAATGGATGAGTTCTGGGGGATGATTAACAGTTCTGGCACATGAAGCCATAGCAAGGTTGTAAGCCTCCAAATGACATGAAAAAATCTGAGTTTTCAAAATAGTACGTTAACTTGCAGTGTGGAAACTGATAGAAAGCATCAACAGAGGAATCGCTCAAGTGGCCATATTAATAGGTCAATTGAAACAAGTGGTAGCAGTAGAGGTGGGACAGAGATGACACACTTGAAATATTCAGAGAGGAAAGTCTCATGGTTTTGTCACTTAATGGATAATGAAATGATTTTACAGTAGAATTCAGAGTTTCAGAAGAAAATCTAGGCCCTCCAAAAGGTAATAGGGCAAATAGGAGGCTAAAGAGAGTTTGAAATAGAGAAATACAAAATAAAGGGAAAGATAATTGTGGTGTCACAGAATCTGACGGAAAAGAATGTTCCAAGAAAGAAAGAGAGGCCAGAGTGTCTTCACACCCCACTTTGAGTGATTATCTCCTTAGGTGGAAGAGACATCCCATTCCTCTTTTAATAGGAGGCAAGGAGGACATTGATTGTATATACATGGGGGTGTATATACAATCCTTTCTTCCTCCTTTCCTTCCTTCCTTCCTTCCTTCCTTCCTTCCTTCCTTCCTTCCTTCCTTCCTTCCTTCCTTCCTTCCTCCCTCTCTTCCTCCTTTCCTTCCTTCCTTCCTTCCTGTATCATTGACTTCAGAGGTGAAGTCAAATGCTAACAATGATGGGTAATTAGGAGGCTGGTAGTTTGAAGACAAGGAATGAGTGAAATATCTGTTGTAGAGGATGGGCTGTCAAGCCCAGTAGGGAAAGTGATAGATTTCTTGGCGGAATTTGACTGCCCCATTTGAGGCTGCTAAAAATCAATTGTAGCGATTTGCATCCTCCCTAATGTAAGCATTATACCAGCAGTTCATAGCCACTTGTGCTTAGGCCAAAGAAAAGGTATTGTTGGTTCTTATTTTGAGTTTGCAGCTTTGTCGGTTGGATATATAGAAAATTTGGAGGTACAAGAGAGTTTAGGGTATAAGCACAAGGGGCTTTAAAATGATGAGCCACGAAAGCTAAGGCAGAAGGAAAATGAAAACAGTAATGAACAAACAAAAGGAAGAAGATGAAAATTTCATTGACCTGGAAGTGATCATCAGTTCTAAAAAGTAAATTAGTAATATTCATGAAGGGACGAGGTACTATGTCCATAAGCAGCACAATTAAAGAAGCAACTTCAGTTATTGCGCAATACCGAGTGAGAATCATCTCCAGGAAGAAAATAAAAGTTTTGTGTATACTCCTGTGAGTTAGGACTTCTCAACAAACACTATGTATTCACAATATTCCCTTAGCCCCTCTCGTGCTCTAGGCATCAGGCTAGGAGCGCAGTCTTGGTTCTCATAAAGCATCAGTTCTTCCATTTATGGCAAAGCAAATGAGAGGTCATAGAAATCTTGAAACTTGACCAAATTCAAAGTGGGTGGAGGGTGGACTGATATTTGAATCCTTAATGATCTCACTTGAAATCTTGTGTTCTTTCCACCTCGCCAAATTTATGAGCAACCAAGCAATAGCCTCTGATTACGTGTTTTTCACTTATCTGTGTTATCCTGTTGAGTCAAAATGGATCCATCTCCTAGATAACCATTATTTCCTCTGCTTTTCTCCTGCCATTTCACTATTTTCCTTACATCAAAAGTGACATACACTGGAAAACACATCTCCCCAGTGGTCAATTTGGGACTCCATTTCTTCTCCCACTTCCTCTCATTTCCCCCTCCTTTACATTGTAAAATGTAGTTTTTCAAGGGAAAACTCATATTTAATGGAATGACAGAAGTTTCTGTCATTGGGAAATACAGAAAAAATTTAAAAAATATGCTTGGTTGGTTTCATTATCAAGGGTTTTCTGCATTTTCTTCCAAATTTTTATTGTATTTGTTTTCTATAAACTCAAGTGCAATTTTATAGTATATATACTTTTTTCCTTGAATATTAAAAACTAATATATGTACATTTTACAAAATTTAGAAATGTAAAACAGCATGAAGCAGGAAATGTATGTCTTTCATAACACCATCTTTCAGAAATAATTTACATTTTGGCAATTTTATTCTTCGATTTTGTTCTAGGCTTCTTTCGTTTTAATATTACCGACCTCATATTATATAAACCAATCTTAAACATAGTTAACACAGGAATAATCATAGATCTTAGAAATGAAGAGGGGGAAAATATCTATCAGTGGACATAGGCTGGATTTTTAGCTTTCTTTACCCAATTAAGAAAAAAAAGGTGTTTACCTCAGTTCATTAAATATGAATTTTACAATCTGATGGTTACTGGAGGGGCATGAGTTAATTAGGTAATAGGGATTAAGGAGTGCACTTGTGATGAGCACAGGGCAATGTATGGAAGTGTTACATTACTATATTGTATACCTGAAACTAATATAAAACTGAATGTTAGCTAGCTGGAATTAAAATAAAAAACTTAAGGTAAAACATGTAAAAATATAAATTTTAATTGTATAATTATTTTTATTTTTTTATTAAAAATGTTTATTTATTTATTTTGAGAGAGAGAGAGAGTGAGCTGCAGAGGGGCAAAGAGTGAGAATCCCAAGCCGGCTCCATGATGTCAGCACAGAGCCAGATGCAGGGCTCAAACTCAGGAACTGTGAGATCCTGACCTGAGCTGAAATCAAGAGTCAGACACTTAACCGACAGAACCACTCAGGAGCCTTTAAAATCATTTTTAAAAGATTTGCAATGCAAATGGTTATTGTCGACTAATTAAGCCTTGTTTCTGTGATGGGAACTGAAAAAGTCAGAGATTCTGCCAGCATAGTTGTCGGGAATGCAGTGCTGTGAACCTGCCCAGATGCACGCTCAAAACTAAAAGGTGGAACTGCAGTTGCTGGCAGTGCCTGCCCAGAGCCCTCACCGCTGTCCTCAGACCAGCCGGGAGCTGCTTCCGACTGTAGAAAGTGACTTTGACCAAAGTGAACTTTGAGAGCTGGTGGTGAACTTGGGAGTCAGCAAAACACTTTGTTGTAGCTTCACTGCTGGCCACCTCTCTGCTCTGCTCTGCCCTCCTTTCTCTTCCTTTATTCAAGTATTGTTCCCAAGAGGGACTCCTAAGTCAAAATCCTGCAATGTCCATCCCAAGGCTACTGCCTAGAGATCCCGACCTACATCAGCAGTGTTACCACTTGACCACTGGTCACAGGGCAGAAGAAACACAACTAGTTGGTGCGTTAAGTAGTGATCTGACATGGTGAGAGTTACTATCTCAACTGTGGAGTAAGGACATGCCCCAGAACAAATATTTACTGACACATAGAAATGGCTAGACGTGAAAGCAGAAAAATGCAGCGAATTGCTCTACAACCTGGTTTCCTCCATGAACTGAAGAATTCTTCTGGACTAATATATAACTGGTCCAAATTGGTTACAGAAAAACATAACTTGTAACTTCAATATTTTTAAATTTATAATTTTGAATCCTTCTATTGGCTGGGATACATCCTCAAGTAAGTTTTTTCAAGAGACATCATATATTTTATTATGATTTTCCATATGATTAACTATATGATTCTCTACTGTGAATTTTCTTACTCTGAGAGAGTCCCCCCTCTCTCTCTGCCCTTCCCCTGCTCACACTCTGTCTCTCTCTCTAAAATAAATAAACATTAAAAAAAATTTTTTTTAAAGACATTTCACTAGAGGTTGTGAGAATGTCAAATAATCATATGAAAAGTATGTTCAAAATCACTAGCCATCAATAGCCATTAGGGAAAGGCAAACTGAGATTAAAATGGGATGTCACTATAAACCTACTAAAAAAGTTGAAATGAAGAATAGAGACAATACCAATTGCTGGTGAGGATGTAGAGAAATTACATGTTTCACACATTGTTGATAGAAATGTAACATGATACAGTCACTTTGAAAAATAATCTGGCAGTTTCTTGAAAAACAATAACAACAACTAAATATATACTTAACTATACAAGCCAGCAATTGCATTCCTGGGCAATTATCCCAGAGAAATGAAAACTATGTCCACACAAAAACCTGTGCAAAATTATTCATAGTGGATTTATTTAATAATAGTCAAGAAGTGGAAACATTTTGGATACAACCAAAATGTCTCACCATTGGTGAAGTTTCAAATAAATTGTGGTATATCCATAACATGAATTACCATTCAGAAATAAAAAGGACCAACTATTGATATATTTAGCTACTAGCATTATATTTATTCAGTGAAAAAAACTAATCTTGAAAGGTTACAAATACATGTTTCTATAATTCGAATTATAGAACATTCTCTAAATGTGGGAAATAAAGGACAGATTAGCAGTAGTCAGGGGTTAGGAGTGGTGGAGCATAGGGGGTGAATATGAGTTTATAAGGGTAACAAAGGAGACATGTTTATAGTCATAAAGTAGTTATATATATATTCTTTAAATTTTTTAAATGTTTTTATTTATTTTTGAGAGAGAGAGAGACAGTGCGAGCAGGGGAGGGTCAGAGAGAGAGGGAGACACAGAATCTGAAGACAGACTCCAGGCTGACGTGGGGCTTGAACCCACGAAGCGTGAAATCATGACCTGAGCCAAAGTTGGATTTTTAACCAACTGAGCCACCCAGGAACCCCTAAAGTAGTTCTATATCTTGATTATGGGGGTAGTCACACAAATCTACCCATGTGATAAAATGGCATAAATCAATACACACATATCGTACCAATGTCAATTCTTTGGTTTTGATATTATAGTATACTTACCTAAGACGTTAAGTATTGTGAACAATTAGGACCTCTTTTTCTCTTTCTACTACCTTTGCATAGATCGCTGTGAATCTATAACTAGTTCAAAATAAGAGTCTAAAAATAATATTTTTCAGATTGTGTCTAAGAATTGGTCTGTTTTTACTGATTTTGAGTACAGCATACTGAGGCCTTTTAATTGCTTTCAATACTTGAGAATCTAAGCTGTGTGAAAGCCTGGAGCTGGTGTTCCATGCTCAGTGATGCTGGCCCAGCCCAAGAGTTTGTCAATTTGAAAAATGAGTCCTTCCTCAAAACATATTATTTCCTTCTATTACAAAACTGTTACAAGGAACCCAGCTTGCTGGAAGATGACACTTTACTGTCATATGCCAGAAAATTGATCATTAACCAGCATACAAATTTACACATCTATAAAGCAAATATTTTTACATCTGTCACTGTTACACATTCTGTGTCTTATTGTTGTATTATCAATATTTAAATTAGCATCTGGCATAGAATAGGTATTTAATTTTTTAATGAAGAAAATAAGAAAAACACTTCCCCTTATATAATAGTATGGCATTGCATTTGAATATCTATTGACTACTGGGAATGTGGCTAGATGCCATGCTTATCAAATAGTCACTGTCACCATCAGTTTTCATCTTTTATCTTTTTTAGTCTACTTTCCACAGAAGACTACTTTAGTCTTCAAAAGACTGCTGTGCATAAAACTTGATTTTGTATTTTACAAAGCCATGTATGTTTTATCCCACTTCTGATTAATTATTTTCAGTTTCTTTTATTTACATATTGAAATAAACATTTTATTAGGTATAACATATATTACAAAACAGAAAAGACAAATCAAAAGTATACAGCCGGACATCTGGTTGGTGCTGATCTTGAATATATAAATCAGAAAAAGATTTTATATACATATACATTTATAGATGTGATTTATACATATATCCTATATGTTCTGTTTCTTTATCTCTGGTTTACCCATCAACTCACCTAAACAAGTATGAATATATGTATGGTCTTGTGTAGCTCAAGCCAATCCACTCTTCCAGTTTCTTTGGAGGAAAACTCAAGGCATCAAGTCTGTCTGTCTGCCTATCTCTCTATATACACTCTACCTATCTACGTATATATACACACAGATATATAATAAAAAGTTTTAAAAACAAATCACAATACATATCACATACATAACCACATTCTTTGATATTATCAAATATCCAGTCATTGAGGAACTGTGGCTTTTAATTGGGATCCTCAGATTCCCATAGTTTAGAGGAAGTGTTATAGGAGGGAAATGCGTGAGTGTGGGACAGAAGAGAGTCAGAAAATGCACTAGGTCAGGAAGCCCTATTTCTTTGTGTCTATTTTATGAAACTGAACTTTGGAATGAGATTTTATTCAATGAGAGAACTCTATCACTTAAAGAAAAAGGAAATTAGTAAATAGGTCATCTTAGGTCAAAACAAAAGAGTACTATTCTTTGTGTTTTCTCAAAGTAGAAATAAATACACACTTAGCAGAGAAGTATACTGGATAATGCAGTCGGTGCTTTGGCTTTCCACAATTGCTGGTCTGGAAGATATATCATTATGTTATTTCCAAATCTTGTTACTCAGTACTTAGTACATGGATCCAGGAATCAGTTACTAACCATTGTTAGAGTTACTTAATCAGATTCTTTATTCATTTAGTTGATATATTCACTTCAATTGTTCTGTGTCAGGAATTTAAGTCACTGATTGTGGGAAGTTTGGGAGGAGCCTTTATACAAGAATTGGCTAAAAAGACAAAGGCGAATTGTTTTAGAATTCAATGGCAGAATTTGATTTCCTTTGAAAAGACCTCTGATTGAGTTAGAAGACATCAGAATAATGCCAGAGGATTATTACCAGAACAAGTAGCTTTCCCTTGAGAGTGAAAAGCAGAAATACCTACTTTTTTTAAAGTCTGAGAAGTCCAAGCAGTGAAACAGCAGGATATAAAGAAAGGGATTAATACAAACTAATATTAAGAATTTGAAAAAAACTTTTTAAAAGTAATCTCTGCAACCAACGTGGGGCTTGAACTCATGACCCCAAGTATAAGAGTCACATGTTCTCTGCCAACTGAGCCAGGCAGGCACCCCAACAGTTCAGAAAATGTTAAAGTATTAACAATTTTGATGGATGCTAAATGTGAAGATCAAGGTCAGTTTAAATAACCATAAAACGCAATAAAACTCATTATATAACATATCAAATTACAAAATGACTTGAGAATTACTCACTTTGATATTTGTTAGAGCAAATTTATATTTATCCATTTAAAAACATTTTAGGGTTTATTTATTTTTGAGAGAGAAAGAGACAGAGTGCTATTGGGGGAGAGACAGGGAGAAAGGGAGACACAGAATCTGAAGCAGCTCCAGGCTCTGAGCTGTCAGCACAGAGACCGATGTGGGGCTTGAACCCATGAACCACGAGATCTGACCTGAGCCAAAGTCAAATGCTTAACTGACTGAGCCAGCCAGGCACTCCTATATTTATCCATTTTTAAAAGCTAATATTTTCCAGCTAAATAATTACTGTATGGGGTTTATTATACCTTTCTGTTCGGATTAAAATTTTTCTTTTTTCAAAAAAATTTTTTAATGTTTATTTTTTTGGGAGAGAGTGACAGAGCACAAGTGGGAGAGGGACAGAGAGGGAGACACAGAATCCAAAGCAGGTACCAGGTTCTAAGCTGTCAGCACAGAGCCCAACACAGGGCTTGAACTCATGAGCTATGAGATCATGACTTGAGCCAAAGTCAGACGCTTAACTGATCAAACCACCCAGGCACCCCTAAATTTTTCACAATAAAAAAAATTTTTCAAAGACATCCAAGTTTGTGGTTATAGATCAATGGAGGTGCCAAACCATGAACCATTTTAAATCTTACAAAGGGACCACTCCCTACATGTGAAAATTAAGATATGTAAATTTTAAAATCAGAAAAAATATTCACCAAAATGTTGACAGAGGAAGAGAGGCAAATGGAAGAGTAAATATTTCTATTTTTAAAAAATTCATGCTTCTCGGGGCGCCTGGGTGGCTCAGTCGGTTAAGCGTCCGACTTCGGCTCAGGTCATGATCTCACGGTTCATGGGTTCGAGCCCTGCATCAGGCTCTGAGCTGACTGCCAGTTCAGAGCCTGGAGCCTGTTTCAGATTCTGTATCTCCCTCTCTCTCTGACCCTCCCCTGCTCATGCTGTCTCTCGCTCTTTCTCTCTCAGAAATAAATAAAACATTAAAAAAAATTCATGCTTCTCAATGACACTGGTGGAAACAAATTTTCAGAAAATATCGGAGAAATTCAAAATGTCTTGATGAGTGATTCTTTGATTTCATGAATGTCTTTCAGTGATGAATTCAAATAACTGGATCAAGGCTAGAATAATTATCTTTTAATGAGTACTAATAATTTCACTAAAATTATTACACATACACAAATAAGAAATAACAAACATACTGATCTGCATAGGACCATGCATTTCTGTCTTTTACTCCATGTCTTTCAGCTGGGTGCTGCCAGTTTAGTAGAAAACAGAGAAAACTTTTGGGTTGGCTTAACTGGGGATCATGCTAAAGAATTTAATTTTAACTCTTTAAAAATTTTTTTTAATGTTTACTTACTTTTGAGAGACAGAGATAGACAGAGCGTGAGCAGGGAGGGGTAGAGAGAGAGGGAGACACAGAATCCACAACAGGCTCCAGGCTCCAAGCTGTCAGCACAGAGCCTGACAAAGAGCTCGAACTCACAAACCGAACCGTGAGGTCATGACCTGAGCAGAAGTTGGATGCTTAACTGACTTACCCACCCAGGCGCCCCTAATTTTAACTCTTAAATAAACTATTGGAGTAATCTAGAAGGGGAAGATATGACCTGACTTTTGCTTTTGGATTTAGAGTAAAGGATGCACGGAAGGAATATTTCAGAGGCAGGAAGAGCAAACAAAGGGTGTCTAGCCATAAAAACTAAAGGATTGGTAGGAATCTCCTCTGATTATATACTCTTCTAGGACATAGTTCTGACAATACTTACCCTGGAAATAAAGAAATCAGCAATACACACTAAAGAAAGAAAGTCCTTGCGTATTCTAAATATGAGTAGATAAAAGTATTATAATATGGTATAAGAATTCTCCTATTCATGATTTGTTTATTTTTTTAATGCTTAGTAACATGTTGTTTAGGAGTTTCTTTACAGAAATTCTGATTACACAAAATAATGCATGAATCAAACAAGATAATGTGTTTTCTTCAATTCTGTCCTCCCTAAAATTGCAATTACTCAGTTGTCCCTAATCATTGTAAATGTGTGTGTAAATGTGTATACACACACACACACACACACACACACACCTACATATACATACACATATATACACACACATACACACAAGATTTATCAAGACATTGGGTACTGCAGTTTCTGTAATCTTTCATATATGAGGTAGCCCTAGAAACAACTTTTTAATGCTTGTTCTGTAAAATAATTCAAGTCAACATATTGTTATTGAAAAGTTGCTGATGGCTGAATTCTAGTTACAGTGTGTGGAATTTGGAATGGGTCGTTGAGGGGATATGTGATTTAAAAGACCTTCAAAATCATTGCGGAACATAAAACTGATGGGAAAGGGTTAAGGATTAAACATAAAGTAGATTAAACACAAAATAAATTAAAACACAAAGTTGAAAATATGAGGCACCAGCAACATTAGATAATACTTCTAGAAAGGAAAGGATCTCATGGGGATCTAGCAGCAGGCAGAAGGTGGATTACTAGGCAAGAAGAAAATGTAAACCAAGGCTTACAGGTAGCAATAACATGGCAAATTCAGGAAAGAATAGAGCAATCAGCATAAGAGAATAGTAATTTTCAAAATTCTCTATAAATCTTGAAGCATTTTTGGAAATATCAGAAGGCTTAGAACAAATGTGTTTGATTATTACAAGCAATGTTTCGAAATTTTCAAAAATGTGTTCTCTTCCAGAAAAAGATGACAGACAGAAAAACTGGGGGGGAGAGACAGAAAGAAGAATTAACATGAACTGAACATCTATTGAATTTCAGTTAATAATTCCACAATATAAACCAACCTAGTATAAATTTCATGTTAACCCTATATGGTAGGCTTGGTCTCCAGTTAGTTAGCAGATGAAAAGACTGAGGTGAGAGCTCATGTACCCCTCTCAACATCATACAATAGGAATAGAGGACCCGGCATCCATTTGGAGGTCTGTATGTCTCTAAAAACCCTGTACCTTCCACTAAACCTACTATATTAAAAAGAATGATGATAAACATTTACTCCTTATAAACTGAGAAGCCATCAGTTCCTCTGATCCTGACGGAAGAAATACAGAAAGGGATTCTGGAGGGGGAGATAGGAAACACTGGGGTGAAATGGAATGATTTCCCAGAGAGTGGTAGATTATCTATAAATATAGCCACCTAATGGATCGCCACATTCTTACTCATACATGCCTCTCTTCCTATCAAAAAACAGTCTGTTTCCTCTTCCCTTGAATTTGGGCTGGTCCTGCAACCAACAGAATATAGCAGAAGAGATGGTGGGTGACTTCTGCATCAGCGCAGCTTCCATATTTGCCTTCTTTGGATCCAGCTTGTATGCCACGTGGAAAGGGCTGAATTACTGAATAATGAGAGAGAGACAGAGAGAAGGATAGGGATAGAGGGATAAAAGGAGAAGGACAGAAGAAGAGGGAGAAGGAAAGAAAGAGAGAGAAACCTAGACAAGCCTGCCATTCTCTCCTCCTCAGTGAAGGCACCAGGTATGTTAAGTTCTTAGGACATTCCAGCCCCAGCTGAGTTTCAGGGTAACAGTAGCTACATGAGTGACTTCCGCAAATACCATTTGGAACAGAAGAACCACACAGTCTACCCAAAGAGCCATGAGAAATTATAAGCCGTTGCTATTTTCATGTTTGAGGGGAAAGACTAACTGATATACTTCGTTTGGGATCCTGGAGTGGGGAAAACAAATCCTCAGGAAAAGATAGAGCAACAGAGTAATGTCACCTTAGTCTATCTTTATTCAGATCCTTGAGGCTATATATGACATTTAAAAATATCTCGATTAAAATACAAATACTCCTTGGAAAAGATACTTAGCTGCTTAGCAAGGACTCAATGACAGCCAATAGAGCACAACATACGGCACAGGATAGAGGGAAAGATTCTATTTACGCCTGACCTAGAAAAGGGAATAAGAAAGGTACAAGAGACTTCATGATTTTGCAAAGGCTTGGCCCTATCCATGTCTAGTTAGTACCACTACCATCATTTCTGCAATCACCATCTATCATGGTCATTTAGTGTGATTATGACTGACTTACAACTACCAACTTATGCAAATATCCTAGATCAAATTTAGTTTTATGTTTCTCTAATTCTCAGAGTGACACTTAGGTAAACATTGGCCCACTTTAAAAAGATAATGGCACTATAGGGTGGCTGGGTGGCTCAGTCATTTAAGTGTCTGACCCTGGCTCAGATCATTATCTCACAGTCCATGGGTTCAAGCCCAGCGTTGGGCTCTGTGCTGACAGCTCAGATCCTGGAGCCTGCTTCGGATTCTGTGTCTGCGTCTCTCTGTCCCTCCCCCACTTGCTCTCTGTCTCTCAAAATAAAATAAAGAGATAAAAATGAACAAAACCAAAAAAAAAGATAATGGCACTAAAGTGCAATAGGTTCAGATAACTTGCCCAAATCCTTGTAACTTACAAAATGCAGCATGACAATTACTACCCAGTTCTTCCTAATTCAAAAGCCTTTGCCATTTGCCTTTGTCAGTTTCTCGTAATTTACAGGCACTTTTTTTTCTTTCTCCACAAACCCTTTCCCCCCGAATTAGAAAAAAAAATTTTTTTAATTTATTTATTTTTGAGAGGAAGAGACAGAGTGTGAGCAGGGGAAGGGCAGAGAGAGAGGGAGACACAGAATCCGAAGCAGGCTATAGGCTCTGAGCTGTCAGCACAGAGCCCAATGTGGGGCTCGAACTCACAAACTTTGAGATCCTGACCTGAGTCGAAGTTGGATGCTTAACTGACTCAGCCACCCAATCGCCCCTCACCAATTTTTATTTTTTTATTTTATTTTATTTTTTAAAATTAAAAAAAAAATTTATTTATTTGTGAGAGAGAGACAGAGTATGAGTAGGCAAGGAGTAGAGAGAGAGAAAGACACAGCAGCCAAAGCAGGCTCCAGTCTCTGAACTGTCAGCACAGAGCCCTACGCGGGGCTTGAACTCACAAACAGTGAGATCATGACTAGAGCCGAGGTTGGAGGTTTAACCGACTGAGCCACACAGGTCCCCCTCCCTCCCCCCGCCGCCAATTTTAAAAAGCGTGTTGGTAATTGATTTTGAAAAGTAATCAAGTTCTATAGGAAATTGGGCCATATTTTATAGTTATTGAATACATTAAAAATTACTGACGATGAGAAACAAGCCTATAGGAATTCTGATGTAGAAATCAATTAAAAGGAAAGAAAACAATAATAATTTTAAAAGTTTTGCCTTCATAATTTGTAGCAGTAGCATTATCACAATGACAGTGGGTGGTGAAATGATCCAATATTTTTCTCACTGGTATTCTCCAGTGTCTTACTTTAAAATTCCTCAGTGCTTTTTTGGTTCTGGTTCTTCTCAGGTTTACAGAAGACAAAGCAACAACATCTCGACCATCCTTTGAGTCAGTGAAGGAATAAAATAGACTATCAGTGAAGAACTCAGGCCAGGAAGAACTGGCCAGGAGTGAAAGTGTAGGGATAAAGGAAGAGGAAGGAAGAACAGAAGATGTTGAAAAAAATTGCCCAACTCCCCGTCTACAAGAACAACATATAGATTTACCCTCTTCAGTCCATTTTAAAGCATCTATTTATTTTGTGCCAGCCGCTAAGCTGGGGAGACAAAGATAAATAATTCACATTTCTTGACCTGAAGGAAGAAGTAAACAATCTGATCTGGGAGGTTTGAAGGCGACACAGCTAATTTGCAGAGGTCCCAAGATAAGGCCCAATTCACTTTCTGTGCTGAGATGTGACTCCATCATTGCTACTAAGCATTCAATATCCAGTTGAAGAACAGAGTCAATACTACAATCCTCTTGTTACAGCCATAAGATAAAATTGATAATATGATATGCAAGATCTGGAGGAACAGACAGAGAGAGCCCTTTATGGAAGATTCCTTTATTTCTAAATGAACGTCTTCCTTAGAAAATCTTGCCTAATAATGCACCACTCAAAAATACTAAATAACAAATTAATTTCCATCAACACCAAAATACAACTATTAAATGATCTCTCAGCTTTTGGTTCATGATGGCTTGATTATAGACTGATGGCTTGATTGCTTGTACCTATGCTTCTCAGCCAGGTGAAATTTTGACAATGTCTGGAGACAGTTTGAGTTGTCAATACCAGGGTAGGGACGCTACTGGAATCTAGAAGGTAGGAACCAGAGCTACTGCTAAACATCCATCAGCACACAGAGTAGCCTTCCATAGCAAACAATTATTTGACCCAAAAATGTCAATAGTGCCAGGGTTGAAAAACCTACCTACCCATATGCCCATTTTACATGAATTTTAAAACCTTTTCATATAATTCAATCACAAAATGATGCTACCATCCATACACAAAAGATGAACTACCCCTAACAAAATTTTTAGGTTTATACATTTTTTTCAAAATAAGGGAATAAACACAGAAGTCAAATGACTTGAAGTCAATAACTTAATTCTTTATTGCTTTAATAATCAATGTGACATTAAATATTCAATTTAGAGACAGTCAATTCTCAATTGGTCCATATTTCTTCAGTCATGCCCATCAGTTCACCAAATAATGATCTAAGCCTTGGATAACTTCAGAGATTTTCTTCTGAAGCAGTTCTCCCAAACACACTGGCAAACTAGAAGATATTCTCATTTTTTCCTTAAAAGAAAAATGATAGAGTCTCACTCACTTGAATCCAAATATTGAATCTTTAATAAACTCAGTACAATCTAAGATAAATGTCTCTGGATCTCTAGTCTTGATTCTATGATTCACAAATTAACTTAAGATCATAAAGATAGTTCATATAGCTCAGGGAACAGACTTTGAGTGCACAAGAGAACTATTACTCAGGCATGCTAAAGCATTCTAGCTGGGTCAAAATAGTAGCAAACTACCAATTGACTATGAACACATACCCTTTTTTAGTCATCAAATGGATCCCCAAATGATCTGTGTGTCACCATTTTATACTTATGCCTTTTATTAACCATGTGTCAGACGCCAGAAAATGCCTAGGTGGCTGTAAGCTTTATGAGACAAGAATTGGCAAAAATAGAAGTTCAATAAAAGAAACTCTTGGATAAGAAAGAAGCTGACCAGGGTTTATAGCGCTATTACAGATTTCCATTTCTCATTATTTTGGTTATTATAACCAAATCGCTATCATTGGTTGTATCCAACAATTTTCTAGGCTTTAATACTCTGTCAGTTTGACTCCAGAGACTCCTCAAATCTCCTTAAGTAGACTTGCCTCTCCCTTCTACCACTTGAATTGGAAACTAAAACATCATTTTTTTTACTATTTCTTTTTAAAAAATTTCTTCAAATGCTTATTTTTGAGATAGAGAGAGGCAGAGTGTGAGGGAGGAGGGGCAGAAAGAGACAGAAAGGGAGACACAGAATCCGAAACAGGCTACAGGCTCTGAGCTGTCAGCACGGAGCCCAATATGGGGCTTGAACTCGTGAGCCGTGAGATGATGACCTGAGCCAAAAAAGTCCAACGCTTCTTTACCACTCGGGCGTCCCTTCTTTACCATTTCTCGTTCTAACACCTCATCACCCAGTTTTAACACTGTGCAATTCTGTTCCATGAGTTTAATGATTCTAGAATGTGACCACTTCCAGGACTATATGGAGGAGCTCTCTTCCTTCTTCCTTCTCCTCCAGACCAGAAACACGGCCCTATTAATTGTCTTAATGTGACCTACACTTCTGAAGTGCTATCTCTGGTATAAAATGATCTAGTTTGGGGAGAAATCCTTTGTTAATTAACTATCTAGACCAGGAATCTGCAAACTTTGGCCTACCAACCAGTCATCTGTTTTTGTAAACCAAACTTTATTGGAACACAGCCACACTCATTTGTTTATGTATTGTCTATGATTGCTTTTCTGCTATAATGGAAGAATTAAGCGGTTTTGATAGGGACTACATATGGCTCACAGTGCCTAAAATATTTATTAGCAAGCAAAATAATTATTTATTACAGAAAGAGTGTGCTGATGCTTGATCTAGATCAAATGAGAAAGAGCAAATGAGAATAAAAGTGTGAAGTAACCATTTTCCCATACTTGAGAGCTAACTCATTAGAAAAGGAGAAAGTATAATGGCCCAGCTTTAACAAAACTTTTAAAAATTAAACTTTGCATAATTGATCCTAGGTTTATGTATGTAGGTGGTTTAAAGAAAAAAAAAAAGCGTACCAGCAAGTACATTTGAAGTTCAAATATTTCCCAATTCTATTCATTTCACCATTATGTAACATCAAACACTCCATAAAATGTAGGGTTTATGAGAATCAAACCATTTAAAGACTGGGATTGAAATGCAAATTCCCATTAAATTCAATATGGATACTAAAGTCTATTTTTGTCTTTTTTCCCCCTGAATAAGACCCTAAGGTAACAAGAGACTTTTGGAAACTTCATATGACCATCTACAGTCTAGTACATGACACTCCTTAATAAATGCTTCTTCACTTAGCCACAGAGCTATTTATTATTTTTCTCCAACTGAATCTGTGGGTGTGTCAGAAGAAAAAAAGTGTACACTTTAATTTCAGGAACTTAGACCAGAATAGGAGTTTTTCTGGCCGGTAATACTGCATGTGGCAAATTCATTGAGTATCCTCTTCCTCCGGTGAGGAAGATTTGGATGGAAGATTTGTAAACTAGTCTTTGGGTCACAGTCTATGAAGAGGTCTGTGACCCAGCATACTGCAAGATTTGCCGTCATGTAGTATAATTATAGAATTACAGATTCTTAAAAGAAATGTAAGAAATTATCAAGTCTAGGGGTGCCTGGGTGGCTTAGTCGGTTAAGCGTCCGACTTTCGCTTAGGTCATGATCTTGCGGTTTGTGGGTTCGAGCCCTGCATCGGGCTCTGTGCTGACTGCCAGCTCAGAGCCTGGAGCCTGTTTCCGAGTCTGTGACTCCCTCTCTCTGTGACCCTCCCCTGCTCATGCTGTCTCTCACTCTATCTCTCTCTCTCTCCCCTAGAAATAAATAAAACATTAAAAAAAAATAAAAAAAAAGAAATTATCAAGTCTAATTATTTTATTTTTGATATTTTTTAATGTTTATTTAGTTTTGAGAGAGAGAGCACAAATAGGGGAGGGTCAGAGAGAGGGAGACACAGAAATGGAAGCAGGGGCTCAAACTCATGAACCACTAGATCATGATCTGAGCCAAAGTCAGATGTACAACCAACTGAGCCATCCAGGCACCCCGAGTCTAATTATTTATGCTGTGGCTGGAGAAACTGCAATTAGGAAAAGTAAAATCCCTGGCCTAAGGTCTCACTGCTAGCTAGTGGCAGAGATAGGACTTGAACCTGTATATATCAGAAAGTACATATGCCTGAATCTTCACTCTGATAAGGTTGTGTGTCTCATCAATTTCTGTGTCAGGGGAGTACATAGCTCTAGCTGGCCAAGCCAGAGTCAGAAACTACTTCCGGAATCTATGAAGAATAGGGCAAGCTCTACCAGAGCTATGGTCTGAGAGAGGAGAAATAGTGGATCTTCTCCTTCCAAATATAGTATGGAGAACAGGACAAGTGAGTACAAGATGGCCAAGATGCCAAAAAATGTCCACACCATGCACACAATAAAAATACACCTGACATGTATAAAAGGTCAAATGAAAGGTAAAAATTCAGAGAGGTTAATAATTTTGCTCTAGAACTAGCCTGTATAGGTTCAAATCCTAACTCCACCACTTTCTAGCTGTGTGAGCTTAGGCAAGTTACTTAACCTCATTGGGCTTTCATGTCTCTAAAAACAGAGATAAAAATAGGATGTACTGATTCGCAGTTGTTGATACTTAAATGAGATAAAACCCATGTAGTGCTTAGAATAGCCTGACACAGGGGAACCACTCAATCAACATTGACTCTCATGATGATACTTATTATTGGATATGAGAGGCAAACAGGATAAGTATTTGAAAGATTAGAGAAAGGAGTGAACACTTAACAAAGGAATTCAGAGTGGGATAGACTGTTGCACTCCACAGCTAGGGATGGAGAGCCGGGGAAAGATGGCATTCAGGGTGATACAAAGTGTAATGGTTGGAATAAGCAAAAGTTGGCCAATCTGACTAGAGTGAAGGGGAAAACTGTAGCAAGCTCTTAACTACCAGGATTTTCTTTCAAAAGTACTGGGCATGGGCAAACCAGCCAGCTTGTGTTCCTCCTAAAATGTAATTTTAAAAATTCCATTTTTTCATCTTGGATTCAATAGGTTCTTTATTGTGAAACAATTATAAATCTGCTGTTTTATTTAAGCCATTTTCTAAAAACAATTTTGTATGAAGGCATCACCATGTGATGTTTATGACATATTTATAAAATTACTCCATTAAGAAACAGATTGTATCAACTGATCCCTTTGAACTCAAGAACAGCAATCTACCTTGCCAATACGGATGTGTTGATCTGTGGGTTATTATTCCCACTTCAAAAGACTCCTACCCTCCTGATGGCTTTCATCTTCTCCAGACCCACTAACCCGTTTCTCGTAGCCTCTGTTCAGAAACTTCATAAAAGCAACACTGTTATGATTCCTAAGTTACAAGAATCCATAAATAACACAAAGGTGACATTCTCTATATTGACATTTCATGATATTTCCCATCCATCCATGGATAAGACTTAGCAACATTTCATAGAAGGTAACAATTCTGAACCTAGGCAGATAATTATTTATGTGAGTTGCTTTACATTAAAGAAGGCGTTATTTTTTAACTAATAAAAATCTTCTAATCAATGAAAGCAGTACAGTTTACTAGTCCTGTAACAGTCATTTATATAGAGTGACACTGCAGTTTTACTCAAGTAAAGAAGAAACACAAGGAAAACTCTCTCATCCTATAATCCCTTAAAAGTCAGTATGCTGACTGTTTGCACACCCATGCACTCCAAAATATGTGGTTGTTGCCACTGCTTTTCAAATCCATGCCTGCTATGTGGCAGGCATGTACTAGAAGCTAGAAAACAAAGTCATAGCCATCTTGCACCTAGTTTGACGTTTCTGCGGTACAAAGTCCACACATACTTTCCTCCCAGGAAGTTCTTGAATATAGAAAATCTAGGGACACCTGCGTGGCTCGGTCAGTTAAGCATCCGACTTCAGCTCAAGTCACAATCTTGTGGTTCATGGGTTTGGGCCCCGTGTCAGGCTCTGCGCTGACAGCTCAGAGCCTGGAGCCTGTTTCAGATTCTGTGTCTCCCTCTCTCCTCTCTGCCCCTCCCCGGCTTGAGCTCTGTCTTTTTTTCTAAAATAAATAAACATTAAAAAAAAATTAAAAGAAAAAGAAGAAAGTCTAAAAAGTTTTTTAACACAATAAGCAAGCCCCAAGAGAACACGGGGATTATGGGTGAGAGAGACACTTAACTCAGCCCACCTAAAAATGGAGCCTGTGCCAAAGCAAATCGCCGTATTCCATCTTTACTGTGACTACGGATGCCAGATTTCCATGCAGTTTTAGTTCAACTATTATACTCCGTCCTTCCAATAAGACTGTGACTGCTCATTACAAGAATATGGGCGTCGATTTATGCTCCACCATCGTATGCAAATTCCTTCTTGAAACCGTGATCTCCTTTGAGGGGTCTTCCCCTCCCTTCCTCTTCCCACTCAGAAATAATCACGTTACTTTCTCAAAACACTGTTTCTACAGCTCTGCGTTACTATATAGAATAAAGCATTTTAGTTTTTTGTGTCACTCCCCAATAGACAGTGGTTTGTGCAAAGGCAAAACGTTTCCTTTTTCACCCTTGTGTCTCTAGATGTTTGACGAGTTTTTGCTGAATAGGTAAGTATGACAATGAATCCACGGGAAGCATTTTGGGTGAAATCTTAAGTTTTAAACAGTACACATAAGAAGCCGTGCTTTCTGACTTTATGAAACACCATTAAACCTCCGAATAATTTTGGAGTCAAGTTTGAAAAGCCCTTCAAGACAGCTTTTCCCTCTCCTTCAGTAATTTACATAAAAGGAGAGGTTCACTCTCATTTTGAGTGAGCATCGCTCTCTTGACCACAGGCAAAAGCTGGTGTCTCCTACAACAGTGGCCCTTGAAGGCTGGGTCCTCTGAGAAAGAAAACAGAACATCACTAACAGATTGAAAAAGTTTGGAAACCACTGAGCTCCGGTTATATGGAATCAAAAGACAACCAAGCTCGCCAAGTCTAAAAGAGAGATTAGAAAACAAGCATTTGGCTAATATGAAGCTTTAATCTTGTCACACTCTGATTCCACTTGAACCCTGAAGAGCCGTGATTTGCCGTTATTTCCAGTTTTGGCACCGTCGCTCCTATTACTAATTTTTGCTTGTTAGAATCACTGGAGTTTACATTAAGGGAGTCTGTCTTGCTCCATTGAAAACAGATTTGATTTAATCCTTAGTTTCATTGGAATGGAAGGCAAATTTGCTGTGTGCGTGTGTGCGTGTGCGTGCGTGTGTGTGTGCGCGTGCGTGCGTTTATAAGAGAAGGAGAGGGAGAGGGGGAGAAGGGAAGGGGCAGAGAGAGAAAGAGATTGGGTTGAGTTCCCCGGGAAGCTGACTAAAGCAGAGAACTGCATTCAGGCAGATCTTTAGGGACTGCCCTCAGGGTCCACATCTGTTGGGGAAGAGAACAAAGGAGGACTGGACTGTGAGAAAGTAGGGTTGTGGCAGAGTCTCAGAGGAGCCATTTCTGGGGAGTTCTGGAGCTGGGAGTATCCTTCAGCATTGCTCCAAGCGAGAGGAGAGGACTAGGCCTTCAGACTCACTCTCACCTTAACCATTGACCAGTCACTGGATGAAGGTTGCCTCAGAAGGGCTGTCACCCTGGGTAGGCCCTCTTTCCAACTTAGGTAATCCCTGTAGGGAGCTAACAGCTCAGAGCTCTGCTTCCGGAAGCGGCAAACCCTTCAGCCCTGCATGGGGCATCTGGTGTCACAGCAGAAGGTCCATGACGATTCAATAGCATAAAAAATTACATGTATTATCTTAAATAAGTATTTTCTGTCTAAATCTTGTGTTTGGGAGATGGCAGTAGGAAAGATCACTGGGAACCAGCAAATCAACAACTTGAATCTTCCATTTTTTTTTCTCATCTATAAAACAGACTTGCTAGTACCGTTACTCCATAGAGAGATGCTTAAAGGTGTTGTGTTTCTGTTTAGTGTTTAATTTGGTTCTGTTTTCATCAGCTGTAACTGGTCCTTTGAAGACAAAAATGTCTTTCACTGCCTATTTATGAAATTAAAGAGTCATAGTTTTCATACGAAGAGGTGGGACAAATTTGTTAGTGTCATTTCTTTGACAGAACACTTTTGTGTTTTAGTTTATCAAAGAATTAAAACTAAAAGTGATCATTTATACCTTTCTCAACCAAATACTTAGACATAAACCTCTGTCTTTGCGATAGTGCGGCTGATTTCTACCTCAAGTGGGAAGAGACTTGAAAGGAAGAAGGATGTGTGATGTTAGCAGTTAACACAGTGCTTTGAGGTTTGCTGATAATTTGCTCCTGCAAGATTCCCTTGAGATGAAACACTTGATTGCCCAGAGGCCAGTGCAGGATTACTACTCCCTGTTGAAATACGAATAGAAAGCTTCATGATGGACTGTCATGTATCACAACTGAAGCTGAAAACTCACTATGATCAAAATGTTGAGCTTCTTGTAGAAACAAAGGCAACACTCACCAGGTCTCATTGTGTGCAGGCCTGTTAGGGACTGAATGCTTGTGTCCCCCCAGATTCATATGTTGAAGCCTAACTCCCAATGTGATGCCTTTGGGAGGAGATGGGGTCTTTGGGAGGTGGTTAGGCTTAGATGAGGTCATGAGAGGGAAGCCTCCTGAGGGAGTTTGTGCCTTTATAATTAGAGGAAGAGACCAGAGCACTCCCATCTCCTTACCTGCCATTTGAAGTCACAGTGTGAGGCAGCCATGTGCAAGCCCTCCAGAGAGGGCTGTCACCCAAACCTAATCATGCTGGCACCTTGATCTCAGATTTTCCAGCCTCCAGAACTATGGGAATTAAATGTCTACTCTTTAAACCACCCAATCTATGGTATTTTGTTAGACAGTCCAAGCCGACTGATACAGGGCTCGTTAGAATTTCTGAGAATATTCAGATTCTTTGATCATTTGGAAAATTCTGCTACAGGGGAATCAAATTTAATACAACATTCTAGTTTTCACCCAAATATAACCATGATAATGGTTTTATTTTCTTGAGTTCACAGACCTTGAAATCTCCTTCTCCCAAAAGGCAACTGATCAGACTTTATTCAGGCATCACTGTATAGAGTGGGACCATTCAAGCCTTAGCTTAGGTAGGAGAGATGTTTATTTAAAGTTGTTATGCACAGATCAGTTTGAAGCCTGCTAGTATGAGGCCTAATAAATTCTTTTTTTTTTTTTTTAATGTTTATTACTTTTGAGAGACAGAGAGAAACAGAACATGAGCAAGGGAGGGTCAGAGAGAAAGACACACACAGAATCCAAAGCAGACTCCAGGCTCTGAGCTGGAAATTCTGGAGATTCTAATTATCATTTGAGAAAACGTGAGGTTTTTATGACTTAGACAATCTATAGGCTTTACAGGATAGCCTTCAATACCGTAGAAGCACTTTTTCCCTGGTAGATCCAGGAAACACTTGAAAAATGGACTTTTTACTGAAAACTGAAGGACATAAATGATCTATAACATTTAATCCTAAAAATATTACCCCTCCCGATAGGCAAAATGCATGAAAGGAGCCACGTATTCATGTCCTACAGACTGCTTTTTTATAGGTAAGGAAGACAGGGCAACCATTCTGGCCCTGGGGATCCTCCAGTGCTATCTCCACTAACTAATTTGCCTTGTGCAGCCCTGATATTGCTTATTCTTCAGAATACAGTGTCCCCTTCTGTACTGGCTTTGGAGTCAGACCTCCATTGGGCACCTTAGCGAAGGCTGAAATCACCCACCAGTATGTCTGCTGGCACCCAGTAAGGACTTGGGCATGGGCACTCTATATATGGACAATTTTGGAATGTCCATCTTCCTTTTTAAGCAATATGTTGTTTTTTTTCTTTATATGAAGAGCCATCTCATCCATTTAAGTACCTGACAGGGAGAAAAGGGAAGTACTTTCGGTTTTCCTTTGTTTTGTTTAGCTTCCTCCAAAGATTTCAGGAAATTTCTCATCATTTACCAATAAATTAGGGCACGTTTGGATGAGTGCTGATGGAGCATAAGGTTGATTCACAACTTCTGAGTGCATCTGGTGTAGTTGATTAAACATGCATATTCTTCTTTAAAAAAAGATTAAAGTTAAACATGCACGTGGCTGTCAATAGTTCAAAAGTTCTTAGAAAACTAGAATTTTCCAAATCTTCCCATCCCATTTTTTCCTGCATCAGAAACAAAACTTTTCATGTCTTTTGGTTATTTTGTTTTTTAAGTAATCACTTCCAATATCCACATTACCACTGTTTTGATTTTCTAGTTCTAGGCACTACTGGATTATTTCTCACTATAAAAGATGAGAATTTAATATCTTTATATCCTCTCCCCCAAGCACGCACAACCTCCTTCTACACCCCTTCCTCCCAGGGTGGTTATACTGTTACTTTGGTTAGATCAAGTTTCAGTGTTCACAATATTGTGACAGTTGAGCCATTTATTGTGTGATACATATTTTTTTCGTTTCTATACAAGTGATTGCTTTCCTGGAGTTAATAACTATCTGGATTTTTTTGCTTTGTTTTCTATATATATATATCACTAAGAAAAATCCAAACTGTTCACCAATTATGTGAATTTTCCCTCAATAAATTTTGACGCAGCAAGTGGAAGAACCACTAATCTCAAAGACTTCTCCCAGAACTTTCTGACTGCTGTGATCTGGGCAGGATGGCTTACTCAACCTAGGGCACAGTCTCATCCCAGGTGGTCATCCTAAAGACAATATGCACTCTCTCAAATTACATCTTCATTTGCTAAATCTCACATCTTCATTTTTCTCCATTGTCTTCATTTTGGTTTTATCACAGCCTCCAGTAGATTCCTGAGAAAAGGTCCATGGAAGGGTAGTAGATTTTTAGAGACTTTCATGTCTGAGAAATACACACATATATTTTTTTGCCCTTGACTTTATTGGCAATTGGCTGACTGTACAGATTGCAGGTTGTTGATTAGCAGGCTTCTTAGTTCCTGGCACTTATCACTCTATTCTTTGCTTTCCTGAGTTCACCTACTTACATATCTCATGTAACTGAGATCGTGCAGTATTTGTGCTTCTGTGACTGCCTTATTCCACTCAGCATAATGTTCTCAAGGACATCCGTGGTGTCACATACGGCAAAAGTTCCTTCTTTATGAAGGCTGAGTAATATTCCACTGTACACATGTGCCACATGTTTCTTTTTATCGATTCATCCATCAATTGACATTTAAGTTGTTTCCATACCTTGGCTATTATGAAGAGTGCAACAGTGAACACAAGAGTGCTAATATCCCTTTGAGATCCTGATTTCAATTCTTTTGAAAAAGTATCCAGAAGTAGAAATGCTGCATCATATGGTAGTTTTATTTCTAATTTTGGGGGGAACCTCTATTCTAGTTTCCAGGAGGCACGATTTTGCATTCCCAACAGCTCCAATTTTTAAGACAATGCTTAAATACTGTTTTCAAGCTTCCAGTATTTCTTTTCAGAAGTCCAAAGTCATTCTGGTTTCTGATCACTTGTCATTTTTTTCTGGAAGCCAAAAGAATCATCTTTTTGTTTGCACTGTTATGAAATTTCAGTGTGGAAACTCACCTACTTCAGTTCTAAAAACTTATACTAGTTGATTAACAGACTCTTTCCTCCTAGTTTCATTTTCGCCCTATTCCTCTCCCCCTCTCTCTCTATCTCTCTCTGATACTGTTTTTAATCTAGTTGCTTAGGCTCTGAAATCCATGCTATTCAATATCACAGCTGCTAGATACCTAGGGATTCTCACATTTGCATTTAAATTAACTGAGATTAAATAAATTTTTAAAGTTCAGTATCTCAATCCCACCAGCTCCATTTCAAGGATTCAATAGCCACATATAGTTAGTATTTACTGTATTAGCACAAATATAAAACATTTCCATCACCACAGAGATGGTCCTCTAATCTTCTATCTCTTTTCTATTTTCCCCATCTTTATCAGTCCACCCTAATTTCTGAAAGATTCCTTAGTTTTAATCTTCCAAACTTTCTGACATTAAAAAAAACCATCATTATTTTTAAATTTCTGAAGTCTTTTTTTTTATTTGGATGTTTCCTTTTTTTCCCCTACATCATCCTATATTTCTCTCATGGATTTAATATCTATTCTTATGTGCCTAGAGATGTTAAATATTAAGCTTTGTTATACCTAAAGAGTTTCTTCTTACTCAAGGTAGATTTTCCTTCTGTGTTCATATCCTTTATATTAAAAGATTTCGGTAGAGGTCTAGGCAGTTTTTTATATCTGCTCCTATTTAAGAGTGGAACATGATAAATTGAAATGGAAGGTCTAATTTGCCAAATTTGTTCTTTGTTGTAGGGTGACAGGGGGAGCCATTTCCATGAGCAAGTCCTGCTGTCGACAGATTTAGAACTTTCCTCTGAATATGCTGTCCAGATTGCTTTGAAATGATTCTTCCAAACTCTTATCAACAGAGTAGACACTTGGCTGCTAGCATTCCAGGAGCCAAGTTGAGAAAGAGGACTGAGATGTCAGTACTTGGGATGTACACATGTTTATCTCCTCCTTTTTTAGAACTGTACCTGTATCCCCAGATGTTCCCAGTTTTCTGCAGTTCAGAGACCTCTGCTCTCACCCTCACAAAACGAGAAGTCTCAAGTTTTCAGCAAGGGACAGGAAGTGCATAAGACAGTGTGCTGTGCTTTCACAACCAAAGGATCTAGTTTGTAGCTGTTGGGAGTGCCCATGGTCGAAGACGGTTACTTGCACATGATAATGCACCTTTTGTGGGCCCAGTTTGTCTACAGTGATTGGTTAGCGTGGATGGCCAGGCCTCTCACTCATCCTGTTACTATATCAGAATCCAAAGTCTTCTGCTCCATCTGGGTTTCTTTCCTTCTCAAACACGTATTGATCCCACTAATACTTGCTTCCCAAGGTACTTAATAGTGTGGAAAGGGCAGTTGCCTGGTTGCACAAATTAACGGAAGAAATCTGTGGATTTAGTTGCTTCTTAAAAATGTTTTCAGGGGCACCTGTGTGACTCAGTTGGTTAGGAGTAAAACTCTTGATCTCAGCTGGGGTCATGATCTAGCAGTTTGTGGAACAGGGCTGCCACTCTGGCTCTGCACTGACAGCATACAGCCTACTTGGGATTCTCTCTCTCCCTTGGGATTCTCCCCTCCCCCACTTGTGCTCTCTCTCTCTCTCTCTCTTTCCCAAAATAAAAATATTACTTTCAAATTACTTTTATTATTTTAGCTTTACCATCCTTGTCACTTTCAAAGGGAGGTATTCATGAGCTTCTGGAAGGTGCTACCGTGGAAATCGCACTGCTTTTTTAGCTTTTTGCTCTACTGGTTAGGATTTAGGTTTCCCAGATCCATTCAGTCAGTTTGCACTCAACAATTCACTTTTCATTAGATTCTGTTACTATTACTTTGACCTGTAGGTTTATATCTTTTTTAAAAATATATATTTTCATTGTCATTTTAGTGACATTTTGGAAATATGTGCATTTAATCTGCCAGTTTCTTGATGTAGACTTCACTCTGAAGCTGGAGCTTCTGACATTTGTATTTGCAGGTCATAGTGTATACACTATGTTCATCATTCAAGCTTTCTGGTTGCACTAATCCCGGAAAGGAGAGTGAATAGGTAAGGGATTGTATATCTTGAAAGCTGATATATTCTTAAATGATGGGAAATTAGCAGACTGAAGTTCAGTATGGAAGGAGTTATTACAGAGTTTGCAATTATAAGATGCTATAAATGACTGAGTATAGACTGAAAAATAGACATCATCTCTAGAATCATGGTGGCTTGTGACTTGAATGACAGTCATAACTATCTTTAGCAGCCAACTTGATGGGGTAGAATACATCAAATGCAGGCACTTAAAAGCTGTCCTTGTATTAAACTCAGTATTGATGAGATATAATGTGCATTAGTATGTACTGTTCTAGACTCAAAGGGAGTAGAATGAACTTTGAGAGGGCTTAAAGGAAAATGGCAAAAATGATAAGGCTGTGGATAGGGAGAACTTAAGTGGTAAGTAGAAAAACACCCAGTTTATTCAGAAGAGAAGAATGAGATGATTTTCTAATGGCCCTAAAGCATATAAAGCAATACTCATTCGTTTTCACATTTTAAAGTGCTTTTTCTGAGAAAATTTAATGGGATAATTGGTGGGTAAAAGTACCTTATTGATAGCAGGCCATTCAATGTTAGTTTTCTTCCTTCTTAAAGGATCCAAGCATGATAAAATGGTCTAACTTCAACAAGAAGGAATGAAGTTTTACATAAGAATTTCCTAGAAGTGAACATTATAGAATGGGTTTATTGCTTTGAAGACATGTACTGAAATTTACATAGAAAAATGGGTGGATTATGTCAGTGAATGTGTGCAAGATGATTTTCCCTGCATAAGGAACCTACAAATAATGTATTTCTTCTTTTTTTTCTGTATTCTCATTTTTTTTCATAAAAGACTATGTGACATTTTTATAATGGATACAGTGGTTATATATTCCTTTATGTCATGATGAAGAGACCTTATAATGTAGACATTGTAGGAGATTGAACTCTTAAACTATACAAGGCTTGGATTTGAGTCCTGGCCTTGCTCTTTACCAGCTTTATGACCTTGGGCACATTATCTAACTTTAAACACAGTGATGATAATATTGTCTACACCATAGAATTATTAATCGGATTAAGTTTATAAATATATGAAAACCATTTAGAAGAATAACTGGCTTATGATAAACAATCAAAAGTTAGATATCATTTTTATTCCAAAAAACATTTAAGGCACGTACAAAAATATGGATTAGGAATGTTTTGAAAAATAAAACAGAATTTAGGTAAATAGTTTATTTATTATTTGAAAATAATAAAATGGAGCTCAAAAGAGCTAAGAATTTAATATTATTAATTTGGGGGGAGGGGTTTGGGGCAGGGGATGGGCTAAACAGGTGATGGGCACGAAGGAGGGCACTTGTTGGGATGAACACTGGACGTCATATGTAAGTGATAAATCACTAAATTCTATTCCTGAAACGAATACTACACTGTATGTTAACTAACTTAAATTTAAATAAATTAATTTAAATTACATTACTTTATTAATATTATCAAATATTATTATGAAATTTCTAGCTCCTAAAAGGAATCTTTCTCCAGGATTCTCATAAGGAGTCATGGGATTATTTAACTTTTTTAAAGTCATGAAATGTAAAAAAATTATATAATCTCCACTCTTATATACACTTAAAACTAAATTCTAAATATTAATGAGTACTCAAGGGTCCAGACTTCCTTATAGTAGGTATATATATTTTTTCTTACCTACAGAAATCAGACAGGGCTGCATGACAAAAATGCCCCAATGCAGGAATATACATTTCCCTCAGGAAGTTATAGGTAAACAAATCAATAGCTCAAGAAAACTGTACTGCTTTTGAAGTTAACTGTGTGTTTGTTTCCATATTCTATATTCATCACCTTCCTCCATAGTAAGTCGTCCTACAAATGTGTTCCATATTACACTCATGTAAATATTGTTTTCCTTACTTTGTCGAACTTACATAACCATTTGTACACATTTTTAAAACACTTACTTCCAAACAACTCATTTTTGCATCTAGACCATTTTAATAATACCTGCACCTTGAGTACATTTTCTAATCTCCATGTTAAAATAGTATAATATTTTTACTTACAAAGTATTTGGATGTCCTTTAGAATCAATGTACACTACAGGGATATGCGTGGTTTCTACTACTTTTTGGGAAACATTACATTAAAATACTATACTTTGACATGCATAGTCCCATTAAATTTTATTTTTAAATTTGAATCTAATAATATCTAATAGAGAGGTAAAAATTATGTTTCCTTGTTCAATGAAACAACAAAGAGGTAAATTCTGAGGAACACATCATCCACTAAAATCAAGCCATGCCTGCTTAGTTAGAATGCTTAATGCCTTTCCTACCGCTTTACTAGGATAGTGCATTTTACACACAAACTTCAGCCTCTGTTAACAGATCAGTCATCTAAGGTAATAAACTGAACGAATCCCCCCTATTTTTAAAAAATTGTTTATTGGGCAATTGCTTATTAGGTAATATTATTATGAAATTTCTAGCTATCTTTTAATGAGTCTTTTATTTTTTAAGGTTTTATTTGAACTCTTGTTAGTTACCATACATGTAATATTAGCTTCAGGTTTACAAAACAGTGCTTCAACACCACCACACAACACGTGGTGCACATCACAACAATTGCACTCCTTAGGTCTTATCACCTTTTTAACACATCCCCCTTCCCTCCAGTAACTATCAGCTTGTTCTTTGTTAACCTTTAAGGGTCAGTTTCTTGGTTTGCCTCTCTCTTTCTCCCCCCCCCCCCACCCTTTGCTCTTTTTGTTTTGTTTCTTAAATTCTCCAGGTGAGTGAAATCTCATGGTATTTGTCTTTCTCTGATTGACTTAACGTCACGTAGCATTCTACTACTGTCAAGCTCTGTCCATGTCATTCGAATGGCAAGATTTCATTCTGTTTCTTATGTCTTAATGATAGTCTCAATAAGTAAAAGAGCCAGTGTGTTCTGTGCTCATTTCTGCCAGTATTGTAGGCTTGAAAGTCTGTTTTTAATTTGAATTTTCCTGATTAGCAATTAGGTTGAATCTTTTGATATATTTATGACCAATTCATGTTTCATCTTCTTTGACTTTTTTATATCTACTGACATATTTTATATTGAGTTGTATTTTTATTATTCATTTGTAGGAATCCCTTACATATTCTTAAAAATTAATTATTAGTCATGTTCTAGAGGATTACAGGTAACTTCTCCCACTTTTTAAAAAATATTTATTCATTTTTGAGATAGAGAGAGAGTGTGCGAGCAGGGGAGAGGCAGAGAGAGGGGGAGACAGAGAATGTGAAGCAGGCTCTGCACTGAGAGCAGTGAGCCCAATGTGGGGCTCAGACTCATGAACCGTGAAATCATGACCTGAGCTCAAGTTGGGTGCTCAACCAACTGAGCCACCCAGATGCCCCATCTTCTTCAGATTTTTAAAGGATGGACCTACAGTTGGTCCATAAACCTTGGGCAGGGCTTGCATTGTACAGCAATTGTACGTCTCTGCCTCCCAGAGATGTCTGAATAACTGGCCCTTGTATTTGTCTGGCAATTCCAAGTTCAGGAGAGTATTTTGACTAAGGCTGTGGTAACCCAGCGGAGCCAAGAGAGGTTAGAGAGGACTGTATTCAGTCTGACGGTGCTATACACCACAGTTGTCTCAGTTATTCTGTATAATGTATTACACAAAGAACGAGACTTCTACTTCCTTAAATGAGGTGGGCCTCTCCACACACATCCAGATTATATGTCGAAGTGCTCCTGTCTCGTGTATGCAGGACTAGCTTGAGAGACACACTTGAGCTTCCAGAATATATGATGTATTGATCACTAATATATTTTTATCTGCAATGGTGCCCACTGGTCTGACCCTTTTGCGGTGTTTCTGTAAGTTTTCATCATAGTCTGTCATTGAAAAGTAATTCAAGTCTTCTGCTAAGGATCTTGATTCTAACTTCCTTCTGTATTGTTTAAAAAAATGACCCTTGTTTCACTTACCCAAGTGGTTTCTATGTACGGTTATTCCACCATATGAAGCTCCCAATGGTATCTGTCAGTTCAGTGACCATTCATCTTATTAAGAGTTCCAAATTTAATGTAGTCAAATATAAGTTATATTTTTAGTATCAAATGTAAGAAAACCTTTGGGGTGCCTGGGTGGCTCAGTGGGTTAAGGATCCAACTTTGGCTCAGGTCATGATCTCGTGGTTTGTGGGTTCAAGCCCTGTGTCAGGCTCTGTGCTGGCAGCTAGCTCAGGGCCTGGAGACTGCTTTGGATTCTGTGTCTCCCTCTCTCTCTCTCTGCCGCTCCCCTGCTTGTGCTCACTCTCTCAAAAGTGAATAAACATAAAAAAAAATTTAGGGGTGCCTGGGTGGCTCAGTCAGTTAAGTGTCCAGCTTCGGCTCAGGTCATGATCTCATGGTTCGTGGGTTTGAGCTCCGCATCAGGCTCTGTGCTGGCAGCTAGCTCAGAGCCTGGAGACTGCTTTGGATTCTTTGTCTCCCTCTCTTTCTGACCCTCCCCTGCTCACGCTCTCTCTCTCTCTCTGTCTGTCTCTTTCTCTGTCTCTCAGAAATAAATAAAACAGTAAAAAATGTTTAAAAATTAAAAAAAACCCTTCACTACACCAAAGTCAGAAAGATATTTCCCTATATTTCTTTTCTTAAAATATGTGCTTAATTCTCTTTGAATTGATTTGTGTCTATCATGTGAGGCAAGAACCCAAATACAGTTTTATTTAAAAATGGATGCTTAATATTTCTAGGAGCATGTTATTAAATAGCCCACGTTTCTGACATTACTGTACTATGCAAGCTCTGTCATATCAGATTTTCACATATATATATATGTATAGTTCTAGACTCCCTATTCTGTTCTATTTGTTCATTTTTTAATTGATGTTTGTCTACAACACTATATTATACTATAAATTTAGCATAAACACTGATACGTGTTTCCCTATTTGGTTCATCTTTGTCAAAACTGTCATCTGTTTTTGCAATTCTGCTTTTTCATACAAATTTTAAAGTCACCTTGTAGGATTATTCCACAAATATAAATAAACAAACAAACAAGTAAGAAAAAGAAAGAAAAATCTAAAGAAAAACAAAATAAAATCTTGTTGAGATTCAGGATTTTCACTGGAATTTCACTGGATCTATTAATTAAGATCTAATAACTGATATTATTTTGATATTAAAACTTTATATCTATTGATGCATGATTACTTTATTGAATGTATTTATTTAGACATTCTTTAATGTCTTTTAAGAAAGACAAAAATTTTTTTCCTAAAGATCATGCACATTTTTTTTTTGCTAGGAATCTTTTGTTCGGTATTATGTAACATTTTTAAAAATTACATTTATTTATAATTTATTGCTCATGTTCAGCAATGTAATTGACTTTGAACATTTTTCTTGTAATTGCAGTTTTGCTAAAGTCATTAATAAATATCAGTCATTTCTCTGTAGATAATGTTGGCCTTTTGGTGTAACCAATTATATCATTTGAAAAGATGACAATTTTGTTGCTTTCATAACAATCTTTACTTTTGTATCATTTTCTCTTCTTATAGCACTGGTGAAGACTGTTAGTGCTTTGCTAAACAGAAATGGCAACAACAATGTGTTTATCTATATCCTGATTTTTAGAGGAAATATTTTGAGTCCTTCAGTTGATTCTAATATTGGCTATTTTTTTTTTTTTTGGTAGGCATAGCTTAATCAAAAAGCAGAAGATTCCCTTATGTGTATTTTTGCTATGAACTCTACAAAAATATTTTTAATGTGCCCTGTCTTGCAACTCTCAAAATTACTGAAATGATCATATTTCCTCCTATAGTCAGTTAATATGGTATATATTTTTTAAAATATTTTATTTATTTCTATCAGAGAGAGAGAGAGAGAGACAGCGTGAGCAAGGGAGGGTCAGAGAGAGAGGGAGACACAGAATCCGAAGACAGGCTCCAGGCTCTGAACTAGCTGGAAGCACAGAGCCCGACGCGGGGCTCGAACCCACGAACCGCGAGATCATGACCTAAGCGAAAGTTGGACAGTTAACCGACTAAGCCACCCAGGCGCCCCAATATGGTATATTTTTTAAGACACTTTCTAACATAGAAGCTTTCTTTGTTGTGGTAAATTCAATTTGCTCAGAATGCATTGTTCTTTTTTCTCATTGCTGGATTCAGTTTGTTTCTATTTTTTGTTTAGAACCTGCATCTACATTTATGGTGAATTAGCTTGTCATTTTCTTTCCGATGCTTTGCAATCTGTCCTTTGCAGATGTAAGTGCCAAGATTATACAATTTCCCTAGCCTCTGATATAATTTAAGATTGACTTTATACGTTTCTTAAACATTTGGGCATATCCAACCATAAAATCACTTGAGTTTAATATTTCTGGGGAAAATCTTTATGCAAGTGATTTGGTATTTATAATGATTATAGGATAATTCAAATTTTCTTTCTTTTCTTGAGTCCATTTTTAAATATATTTTCCACAAAATTTCTATTGCACATAATTTTGAACAATTATTGGCATAAAGTTTTTATTGTATTATCTCCTTAATCTTGGATGTATCTATTGTCATCTCCTATCTTTCATTTCTAATATTAAAATTTCTAATAGGAAAGTTTTGTTGTTAAGGAATGATCTATGTTTTGGGCTGAGATTTCTGTATCTTATCTGCATTTTTTCAAGAGTTCAAGAGGATAAAACATTCTATGTTGGCACTGATTCTTATCAACACTTTGAAGATAGTGTCTCACTCTCTCCAGGCTTTTATTGTTGAGAACACAGCTGTTAGTCAAGTTGGCTCTCATTTGCAGATAAAGTCCTTTCTCAAAGCCCGCTTTTAAGATCTTGTTGCATCTAGTATTCTTTAGTTTCACATCAACATTTCCAGGTTTGGTTTCTTTACATTTATCCTGTTCAGATTTGTTGAACTTCCAAAATCTGAATATTGAGTTGTATTGGTTTTGAAGAATCCTCAATAGTTTATTACCTACTATTCTATTCTTTTGTTCTAAAGTTCTACATATTTTAGATCTTTTTACTCTAACCACTATTTCTCGACTTTTTTTTATGTATAATATACTTTGTATTATTTTTTTCTTCTAGATTTTCCTTTTTTTCCTTCTCTCTCCATTTTTTTTTTCAAGTAAGCTCTATACCCAACGTGGGGCTTGAATTCAAAACCCTGAAATCAAGAGTCTCATGCTCTACTGACTAAGCCATCCAAGAGCCATTGGATTTTTTTCTCCTCTAATTCACTGATTCTTTCATATTTTGTGACTAACCTGCTATCCATCTTATTCACTGAGCTTATTTTTAATTATCATCTTTCTCATTAGTAAAATTTGTTTGGTTCTTCAAATATATGCGTTAATTTTGATAGGCTTTATCCCTCCATCATATTTTTATAGCCCTTTTGAATATTTTCTAAATAAATTAAGCATACTTATCTGATAATTTCAATATCTACAGCCTTGAAGACTTCATTTTGTGATTTCTTTTTCTCTCTGTGACTCTTGCTCATGACAGTTAATATCACAGCACTGATGACTTTTCACGGTAAACTCATGTTCCTTGGAATTCTGTCTCAGGATTCTCTTTTTAATGTTTATTTTGAGAGAGAGAGCATATGTGCACATGTACATAGGGTAGGGATGGAGAGAGAGAGATTGAGAATGGAAAATAGGCTCCATGCTGTCAGCAAAGAGCCCAACACCAGGATCCATCTCACGAACCACGAGATCATGACCTGAGCCAAAATCAAGAGTCAGATGATTAACTGTGGGAGCCACCCAGACACTCCCTGATGGTTCTTTTAGAACTGCAATTAGAAATCCCCAATCGGAGGGGGAGGGGCAAGATGGCAGAGAAGTAGGGAGCTCCGTGCAATGCACTTGCCCCCATATCTCAAACGGATAAGATCTGAAGCCATAGGAAACCTTACAGAACCCAAGATACTGGGAGAAAAAAGACGCAGAATCAACTGAGAAAGCCTTCTACCATGACTGCGAACTGGGGAAGATAAAATTGGACCAGGATCAGAGACTCACAGGGACGGGGGCAATCCCCCTCTGTGGGGAGTGAGAGGGGAAAGAGAGACTCCTAAACTACTCAAGATATGGTCCCTGTCGCCAGAAAAACCTCCGCTTGGGGCACAGAAGGACCGTGTGCGCCTAATCCCTGTGCTCCAGGTCCCCGGGTGCCAACTCGTCAGGGAGCGGCCGCCCGCCGACTGCTCCTTAGAGCCCCTGGCTGGCTGGACCCCTAGAGAGCCTGCACACAGATCACGCCATTGTGCTCCTAGCTGGCTGGACCCCTGGAGGAGCTGCGCGTGTACCGGGCCTCCGCGCTCCTGGCTCGGCTGGACCCCTAGAGGGACAGCGAAGGGATTAAATCTGGGAAATTTGCCCACGAGTTCGTGTTCTGGGTGACTAGACACAGAGGGACCTGGCTTCCAGCTCTCCAGGAGACCCGGTGCGCCCCCTCAGGCAAACCCCGGTCCTTGCTCGCCAACAAGACCTAGAGGAGAAGGGAGCAGCGATTCTGGTTCCATCCCCAGGACGAGGCAAGAGGCTTGGAATTGCCCTGAGGGGATCACCTGCGAGGTGTGTCTACGGCAATTTCAGTGGGGCGTGGGGACGGGGATTTGGAAACTAGGCCTGGCCTGGGTTAAAGAGCGCGACCCACTTTGGCTGCGCACCCGGCACGTGGGGTTTACACACTGAAAAAAGCAAGACGAAGCGCTTGGTTCAAGAAGGGGCTGGAGCGCCGCTACTCTCCTCCCGACAACCGCCAAGGCAGAACTCCCGCCTGATGCATTGGATCACACCACGCCCATCCCTGCTAGAAAGCCGCACTCCTCCTCCCCCCCCCCCACACACGCCAAACACTGACCTGATTAACTGTGGTCACCAGCTTGCTTAAACAGCCACATTTAGTCACATTCGGTAGATGTAAATTCTACACCTACCTACCTTATCATCTCGTTCTCTCAGGAGTAATTAGACTAGTTTCTCTGGATAACACCAGTGTCCTTCTCTCACCTCTCCAACCATAATCCACCCTTTTGCTCTTTGAAAAAAACTTGTTATCCCTTCTACCTGTTCATTCTATTTCCAATTTTGCTTCATCCTTGCCCTGTCTACTCTCTCTTTCTCTATGCTCTTCAACCAGCACTGCATACATCCGGCTATTTAATTGTAGCTGGGAAATCCGGTTATATGCTTTAAACCGTTCTTTGTCTATCGGTTTTCTTCTTTTTTCCTTTCCTTTTCTTCTTTTTGACGTTTTTATCAATTTTTTTGCTTTCTATTATTAGCCTTCCCTCCTCCATCTTTTCTCTTAATTTTTTCGTTATCCCTCTCAGTTTGCATGTTTGTCAGATTTGTCTGTGCATTTCTGTGCCTCTGCTCCCTGTGTGTTTGTCTGTCTGTTTTCCTCTCCAAGGCTACCTCAAGAAACAAGCCAAAGTACACATGGTGGAGAGTGCCAAATATCATTATGAGTAGGAAAATAAATAACCAAGGTCTCAACAAGAGAGACCAAGAGATACTATTCAAAACACTCTCTGAAAGGATACGCCCCAGACAGTCAACGAGTCTTCTTGGGTACAGCAGCGCTCACAGGTGCAGAGAGCATAACAAGTCTTTAAAACTAACAAAAGAGACAGAAAGCCAAATAAAATGAAGAAACGAAAGAGCTCTCCTCCAAAGAAATTCCAAGAAGAATTGACAGCTAATGAACTGCTCAAAACAGATATAAGCAGCATAACTGAACAAGATTTTAGAACAATAATCATAAAATTATTAGCTGGGCTTGAAAAAAGCATATGGGACATCAAAGAAACTATGGCTACAAGCAACATGGAGCATAAAATAGGCACGATGAATTAAAAAATGTAATAAATGAGATACACAATAAATTGGAGGCGTCCAATGCACGGATTGAAGAAGCAGAAAGGAGAATAAGTGATTTAGAAGACACCATTATATAAAAAGAGGAAACAGAAAAAAGGAGACAAAGTGATACAGGAACATGAATTCGAGAGCTCAGTGATAGGGTCAAACGCAAAAATATCCGTATCATAGGAATCCCAGAAGAGGAAGCGAGAGGGAAAGGTGCTGAAGGAGTCCTGGAACAAATTATAGCATAGAACTTCCCCAACATGGGGAAGGAAGTAAACGTTGAAATACAAGAGGCTCAGAGGACTCCCCTCAGACATAACTTGAATCGATCTTCTGCACAGCATATCATAGTAAACATGGCAAAATATAAGGACAAAGAGAATTTTGAAAGCAGTTAGAGAGAAAAGGGCCCTAACATACAAAGGGAAACCTATCAGAGTGGTGACAGACCTATCTACTGAACCTTGTCAGGCCAGAAAGGAATGGCAGGAGATCTACAATGTGATGAACAGAAAAAATATGCAGCCAAGAATCCTCTATCCAGCAACCCTGTCATTCAAAATAGAAGGAGAGATAAAAACCTTTCCAAATAAACAGAAATTGAAAGAATTTGTCAACACTAAGCCAGCCCTACAAGAAATCCTGAGGGGGATGCTCTGAAGGAAAGGTTGCAAGAAACAAAGATACCAGAGACACCACCACAAACATGAACCCCACAAAGGACACAAAGACTCTAAACCCACATATTTCAATAATAACACTGAATGTAAATGGGCTAAATGCTCCAATCAAAAGACATAGGGTAGCAGAATGGATAAAAAACCAAAATCCATCTATTTGCTGTCTACAAGAAACGCATTTTAGACTGGAATATGCCTTCAGATTAAAAGTAAGGGGATGGAGAAATATATGTCATGCTACTGGAAATCAAAAGAAAGCTGGAGTAGCTATACTTATATCAGACAAACTGGACTTTAAATTAAAGACAATAACAAGAGATGAAGAAGGGCATTACATAATAATTACGGGGTCTATCCATCAGGAAGAAATAACAATCATAAATGTCTATGCACCGAATATAGGAACACCTAAATACTTAAAACGATTAATCACAAACAGAAACAATTTCATAGATAAGAATGTGTTAATAGCAGGGGACTTTAATACTCTGCTTAAGCAATGAATAGGTTAACCAGACAAAATCACTAAAGAAATAATGGACTTAAAAGGCACATTGCACTAGATGGATCTGACAAATACATTTAGAAATCTACATCTTGAGGCCAGGGATATAACTTTCTTCTCAAATGCGCATGGCACATTCTCCTAGATAGATCACATACTGGGACATAGAGCAACCCTCAATAAATATAAAAGAATCGAGATCATACCATGCACACTATCAGATCATAATGCTTTGAACCTTGAAATCAATCACAGGAAGAAGCCTAGAAAACCTCCAAAAACATGGAGGTTAAAGAACACCCTACTAAAGAATGAGTGGGCCAATTAGGCAATTAGAGAAGAAATTTAAAAATATATGGAAACAAATGAAAATGAAAACACAACAATCCAAAATCTATGGGATGCGGCAAAGGCAGTCCTAAGAGGAAAGTACATTGCTCTCCAGGCCTATTTCAAGAAATTAGAAAAAGCACAAGTCCAAAATCTAACAGTTCACCTAAAGGAACTAGAGGCAGAGCAACAAAAACACCCCAAGCCCAGCAGAAGAGAAATTGAAAAAATCAGAGGAGAAAGAGACAACATAGACACCAAAAAAACAATTGAACAGATCAATGAAACCAAGAGTTGGTTTTTTTGAAAAAATAAACAATTTGACATACCTCTAGCCAGGCTTCTGAAAAACAGAAGAGAGAGCACCCAAATAGACAAAATCATGAATGAAAATGGACTTATTACTACCAAACCCCTCAGAAATACAAGCAATATTCAGGGAATATGATGAAAAATTATATGCCACCAATTGGACAACCTAAAAGAAATGGACAAATTCCTAAAAACACACTCACTACCAAAATTCACACGGGAAGAGACAGAAAATCTGAAAAGACCCATAACTAGTAAAGAAATTGAATCAATTATCAAAAATCTCCCAACAAAGGGGCGCCTGGGTGGCTTAGTCGGTTAAGCGTCCGACTTTCGCTTGGGTCATGATCTCGCGGTTCGTGGGTTCGAGCCCCGCGTCGGGCTCTGTGCTGACTGCCAGCTCAGAGCCTGGAGCCTGTTTCAGTCTGTGACTCCCTCTTTCTCTGACCCTCCCCTGCTCACACTGTCTCTGTCTCTCCTAGAATAAAAAAAAAAAAACTCCCAACAAATAAAAGCCCTGAACCTGATGGCTTCCCTGGGGAATTCTACCAGACGTTTAAAACAGAATTAATACCAATTCTTCTCAAGCTACTCCAAAAAATAGGAAGCGAAGGAAAACTCCCGGACTCATTTTATGAAGCCAGCATCACTCTGATTCCCAAGCCAGACAGAGATCCAGCTAAAAAAGAGAACTACAGGCCAATATCCTTGATGAATGCGGATGCAAAAATCCTCAACAAGATCCTTGCAAATTGAATCCAACAGCACATAAAAAGAATCATCCACCAAGATCAAGTGGGATTCATTCCTGGGTTACAGGGCTGGTTCAACATTTGCAAATCAATCAATGTGATACCTCACATCAACAAAAGAAAAGATAAAAACCATATGATCCTGTCGATAGATGCAGAAAAAGCATTTGACAAAATACAGTATCCCTTCTTAATAAAGACTCTAGAGAAAGTTGGGATAGAAGGAACCTACTTAAACATCATAAAAGCCATCTATGAGAAGCCTTCAGCTAACAACATCTTCAATGGGGAAAAACTGAGAGCTTTCCCCCTGAGATTAGGAACGCTCTCACCACTGTTGTTTAACATAGTGTTGGAAGTCCTAGCATCAGACAACAAAAGGAAATAAAAGGCATCAAAATTGGCAAAGAAGAAGTCAAACTTTCACTTTTCGCAAACGGCATGATACTCTACATAGAAAACCCGACAGACTCCACCAGAAGCCTACTAGAACTGATCCATGAATTCAGCAAAGTTGCAGGGTACAAAATCAACGTACAGAAATTGGTTGCATTTTTATACACCAACAATGAAGGAACAGAAAGAGAAATCAAGAAACTGATCCCATTCACAATTGCACAAAAAACCATAAAATACCTCGGAATAAACCTAACCAAGGATACAAGAGATCTGTATGATGAAAACTATAGAAAACTTATGAAGGAAATTGAAGAAGACACAAAGAAATGGAAAGACATTCCATGCTCATGGATCGGAAGAATAAATATAGTTAAAATGTCATTACTACCCAAAGCACTCTACACATTCAATGCAATTCCAATCAAAATTGCACCAGCATACTTCTCAAAACTAGAACAAACTATCCTAAAATTTGTATGGAACCGCAAAAGACCCCGAATAGCCAAAGTAATACTGAAGAATAAACCAAAACGGGAGTTATCACTATCCCAGACTTTAGCCTCTACTACAAAGCTGTCATCATCAAGACAGTATGGTATAGGCACAAAAACAGACACATAGACCAATGGAATAGAATTGAGAACTCAGAGCTGGACCCAAAGGTATACAGCCAAATAATCTTTGACAAAGCAGGAAAGAATATCCAATGGAAAAAGGGAAACCTCTTTAGCAGATGGTGTTGGGAGAACTGGACAGCAACATGCAGAAGAATGAAACTAGATCATTTTCTCACACCATACACAAAACCAAACTCAAAATGGATAAAGGACCTGAACGTGAGACAGGAAACCATCAAAACCCTAGAGGAGAAAGCAGGAAACAACCTCCTTGACCCCCACCGCAGCAATTTCTTACTTGACACATCCCCAAAAGCAAGGGAATCAAGAGCAAAAATGAACTATTGGGACCTCATCAAGATTAAAAGCTTCTGCACAGCCAAGGAAACAATACACAAAATTAATAGGCAACTAACGGAATGGGAAAAAATATTTGCAAGTGACATATCAACCAAAGGGTTAATATCCAAATCTATAAGGAACTCACCAAATGCCACAGCCAAAAAACAAACAACCCAGTGAAGAAATGGGCAGAAGATATGAACAGACACTTCTCCAAAGAGGACATCCAGATGGCCAACAGACACATGAAACGATGCTCAGCATCGCTCCTCATCAGGGAAAGACAAATCAAAACCACACTGAGATACCACCTCACGCCAGTCAGAGTGGCTAAAATGAGCAAATCAGAGAACTCTAGATGCTGGCGAGGATGTGGAGAAACGGGCACCCTCCTACACTGTTAGTGGGAATGTAAACAGGTGCAGCCCCTCTGGAAAACAGTGTGGAGGTTCCTCAAAAAATTAACAACAGAACTCCCCTATGACCCAGCAATAGCACTGCTAGGAATTTACCCAAGGGATATAAGAATGCTGACGCATAGGAGCACATGTACCCCAATGTTGATAGCAGCACTCTCAACAATAGCCAAAACATGGAAAGAGCCTAAGTGTCCATCAACGGACAAATGGATCAAGAAGATGTGGTTTATCTATACCATGGAATACTACATGGCAATGAGAAACAGTGAAATCTGGCCATGTGTAGCAACATGGATGGACCTTGAGGGTGTTATGTTGAGCGAAATGTCAGGCAGAGAAGGACAAATATCATATGTTTGGATGTATAGGAGGATTAGGAGGAATTTAACAGAGGACCATGGGGGAGAAGAAGGAGGGGAAATGGTGGGGGAGAGGGAGAAAGGCAAACCATGAGAGACTCTTGAATGATGAGAACAAACTGAGGACTAATGGGTGTGGGGGGATAGTGGGGAGATGGGTATGGAGGAGGGCACTTGTGTGGATGAGCACTGGGTATTATTTGGAAACCAACTTGACAATAAACTATTTGAAATAAATAAATAAATAAATAAATAAATAAATAAATAAATCAATAAAAAAAGAAATACCCAATCAGAGAAGATGTGTGTGCCTGGTAACCCCACAGACCAGAATCCCTTCTAATTAAATATTCAGGTAGGTTTACTCAATATCCAAAGGATATTACAAATTCAGCTCCAAATCTAAATGAATGTGAGATTATGATTAGTAATTCTTATGAGAACTGTTCTTTTTCTATTTTCATTATTTACACAGATCTAAGGTTTAAACAAACAAGTCTTCTTTGAGGTCTCTCACCACCCCACCACCACATGTTATAATGTCATCTTTTGGTGGTCCTAGATTTATGCTGGTGTCTGCAACCTGATTTTCCACTCTGCTCAGGACCTAGGCTTTGTCTTTTTTCTCTCACCAACTCCAATGCACCATACTTGTTCATTGTTTCCTTTTCTTCCTCAAATCTAATTCTTTCTCTTACAGTATCACCAGCACAGCCATATTGTACATTTTTTCTTGAAGGCAGCAATTTTAGGTTTTCTGTACGAGGATTTCCTTTCTGCACCTCTATTTCATCAGTGCTTCTTAACTTTACTATTGATTTTTTCCCCTATAATCATAGGAACTCAACCACCCACCGCAATAGATGGACTGTTTTCATTTCAAAAATATGCGAAAGATACACTATTTTGTATCAAGGATTTAACTCTACAAGAGAAAGTTGAGGTCTCCAATTATCTACTTGTTATAAAAATAACAATTCCTTTTTCAACAGCAGGTGTGGAAAATACATCTGGTTGCTTGTGACTACCACCTTCTATTCTCCTTTTCACTATGGCCTTGGTAGAGCTCAAAAATTGATCATAGCATCCTTCCCCTGTGAGACAAGATGTCAACTCCAAATGTTTTTCAACAAAAAATTCTAGGTAGTTCTTACCAACCATATGGCATTAGGTCACATAGTAACTCTTATTTGCCATCCTTATCTTGATGATCTGATTTATTAGATGTTTTTTTCTCATGACTACCATTTGCTATCCTCATAAATTAATAGCTTATCTTTTGATTCTAACCATGATGTGCGATTGTACAAGTCACTATGAAAATACACCAGCAAACGCATGCATTTGTTAATGTAGGTAATGGATACAACTCTTGTCCCCAAATCCAGAAATGGCTGCACAGAGTAAAATGGCTAGCTAGCAGTCCTGAAGATGTTGACAAACACTCTTGATTTTCAAGTTCTCATGTAGTCCCATGGCTGCCAATGAGAGTAGAAAATTTTGCGAAGCCTTTGGGAAACTCCCTTCACCGTGTTCCTATTTTTTGGTTATGTGCCTATGGTCCTTTTTGTATACCCTATGGTCCTTTTCTATTCACTGACAACCAGCATATTCCCAGGAACTTTGCAGTTAGTCTAGATCATTGAAAATCAATTATCCAGGGCATTATACCCTCAGCAGATAAGCTTTGGGCTTATGTGAAGTTCTATTCCTTCACATAAGGTAATGACAGAACATTACTGGAAATAAGTTTCATTTTAACCTTAATTTAGCCAGTGTCCCTTTTCAACACAAAGCTAGAAGATTTACTCAAAAAGTCATGACCCAGTGGTATGGTTTGGTTTTCTGTCCTTATGTCGTAATGTATGTGAATAAGTTGTTACATAACTTGTTAACTTGTAATTTCAGCAATCTATCATTTAGGTTTTGTTGAAATTCTATTGCAAGGTGAAATACAGCTAGAGTCCCATTTGGGCACCATCATTTAATTACTTCTCTCAGCTCACACTGTGGCACCTTAACACGTTAGAGAGTAGGTACTTGAAAAATCAACCAAAATCATGATACTTAGCCACTGTAATGGTTACTTCTTTTTTTTTATGTTTTTTAAATTTATTTCTGAGAGAGAGAGAGAGAGCAGGGGAGGGTCAGAGAGAGAGACACACACACACACAGAATCTGAAGGAGGCTCCAGGCTCTGAGCTGTCAGCACAGAGCCCGACGCGGGGCTCAAACCCACAAACCGTGAGATCATGACCTGAGCCGAAGTTGGATGCTTAACCGCTAAGCCACCTAAGTGCCCCTGGTTACTTCTTAATACTGTGCATCAATGTGACTCAGCGTTCTTCCATATTCCCCCTTTCTCTCCTGGGTATTGCAGTTTCTCTTGATGCTTCTGAGTGTGTTTCTTAGTGATCGCATTACTCCAAATCACTCTCTTGAAAGATCAACACTCACAGATGTTTATCTCATACTGTATTATAATATGTGGATTTTCACATTCCATCTAGTAGTCATACTTACCCATCTTTTCACTAAAGTTGTATTAATAAATAATATATTTTGTAACAGATATATCTGAAATATCCCATTTCTCATTTTTATAAAAGTATCACTGATTTTCTTCATTAACCATTAGGAGTTGCTATTTTCCTTTGCAATACTTTTACTATCTCTGCTTTTTGTGCTACTTTATTTTACCCTATTATCTATGACCTCCCATATGCTTAAAAATCCCCATTCACTCTCTAAATCTCAGATCTTTGCTGGAGTTTCCCTAGCTCAAAAACTCTTTCAATAGATACATTTAAAAATTCATTCTTAACTGATTCCAAGTAGCCACAAATTTATTTTTAATGAATGCCACATTCTTTCATGTTTTGTTATTCTCTAACCTAAATTCTGGTTAAATTTGAAAGTGAATCAGAAATGGTCTCTGCCTTCACACAGCTCATAGTCTAGAAGGGGAAAAGCAACATATGAAAAGACAAAGGCATAAACTAATGTGCTCATAAGCACCATTTATAACTTCCAAAGTTTCTCATCAATATAATCTGTCATTTAAGCAGCTTTCTAGTTAATGTATATTCATCTCACCTCCCATCTTGCATCAACATTAATATGAATGTCTGCTATGAAATGCTAATACTTAGGCAAAAAATTTAATTCTCCACATTGAGTCTGTACATATTTTTCTCAAGAACTGAAAGATGTATTTTTAAAGTAGATTAAATAAAATTGAGTTACCATATAATTTCAAGAAATTGAGGCAATTATACGAACATTTCAGTAGACATTTATCTAGTGAAACTTCTATGTTGTCTCTGAGCCAAATCAATCCCCACAAAATGTGTCAAATAAATACATTCAAAGCCTCACGGAATGTGGGGGAAGCCCGTGGCAGAGACAACCAGGATTGCTCACTGGGGCTCTCAGACATTCTCCTTGTCTACAAATAAGCTGGCTGAGATGGACAGCTCATTTTTACTGAGGTGAGAGGCAGACACTAACTTCAAATCTCCTGAAACTGGGGACCCAGTCTCTTCTCTTCAGGGCACCTGACGTTTCCCAACATTTCTCTGAAAAGCTGACACTTAAGCTCTTGGCACTCAACAGCCTATTCTTTCTCACACTTGGCAAAGCCATCACCAAACTAACCCATGTAAAAAGAAATGCAAAATAGTAAACCACGCCCACACCACCACCTGCCGTAGCACAAACCCACAGTATCCTCCTGCCCTACATGCTCCAGGGATGCCCCTCATATGATGCTGATGCCGGAGGCCCAGGTATTGCAGACCTTACTGTCCACGGTTTCCAGCCTGTCCCAAATAATTGCACCATATCATTCATGACAGTGTCACAACAGCTATAATCCCTGAATTGGGAATTTTCCCTAATACCAACATCCAGGTGAATTCTGTTGGATACAGAGAATGTCGTTAAGAATATATATATCCAACCAGGGGGTCAAGTTATAAGGCTTTTTACAATCTCAGCCTGAATTTATTAATCTTCTTAATCCATATTTGTCTAGTATTTCAATCAGTTGGTCATTCAATGCAAAAAGCTTTTAAATGTTACATTCATCACCCCAAAACAGTTAAAATCATGTCTCCAGTTTTGAAGTAATAAAACTCTAAATATTCTTTATAAAAAATAGACTATTAAGATTAGTTTCATAAAGATTTGTCCAAGGATGACAAGTTCTGACCAATAGAAAAAATTCAGTCCACAGGTATGGTTTAATTGGCTACAGAATACTTAAAGTTTTTCTTTAAAATGGAGTGAATTGGTGAGGCATTCCATGTGTCCTACACCTCAGTCTCTACCACGGTCTATGGCAGGATTTCACTCATCTTATTGTCCCGTAGTCTCAAACGGCAACTTGGTTTATAAATCCCGGCTTTCACTACTATTTGCCTTTAGAAGATTATTTAAAAAAAAAAAAAGGATGTTAATAAGAATGTATAAAAAATTCTAAGGCTTTTTTTTTTGCTTTTAATATTGATAACATGATAAAACACAGGTGAGATGAAGATTCTTCAATCACTTTAAGCATCTGCCTAGGCTCTTTATTTCCTATTCTATCACATTTAAAAATTAAAAAAAAATTTTTTTTAATGTTTATTTATTTTTAAGAGAGACACCGTGGGAGTTGGGGAGGGGCAGAGAGAGGGAGACACAGAATCCAAAGCAGACTCCAGGCTCAGAGCTGTCAGTGCAGAGCCTGATGCGGGGCTCGAACCTCCAAACTGTGAGATTATGACCTGAGCTGAAATTGGACGCTTAACCGACTGAGCCATCGAGGTGCTCCCCATCACATATTTGACAAAGAGCTGGTGTAGATCTCCTGGAGGCAGAAATCTATGTCCTCAGAAAAAGTACCAATTTTTACAGTAGTTCTCTCATTAGACAACTGCTCTCTATTAGAATTTTTGCATGTTTCTTCCATCATGCAAACAAACAAAATCAGGCAGAATATTTCAGAAAGTGAAGGGAACATTATTAAAATGTTCCACACTGAAACTTAAAATATTCAAAGTATACAAAAATCATCTCAGATGTATAATTATTATCTGATCTGTGGCTTAATGTCTGTCTTTTTGGAGAATATATACATACACACACACACACATATACATATAATATACATACACATATATTTTTAAATGACTACAATTATATTTAAAATATTGACCAAATCGAGATTTCCAGAAACTGAAAGACAAATAGAAGAATCAACAAGAACAGCAAATCAACCAACAGCAGAGATTCTATTTGAAGTGAGAGAGCCCTTTAATACCAGCAGCAAGAACACATTTTGAGAGGCAACCAACCTGGGTAAATGCATGTCAAACTGTCTTTGATTTACATCAAACACAACAGAACTAAACAACATTTTCATCAGAATGTACACTTAAGAGATGTGGCTTTGATAGTTATGATATGATGATTTTGAAAAAGCAAGAATGCTATGTTGCTTCCTCGCTCAGAATAAGCAAACTTGCTAAATTGGACATTATCCATCCATCCATCCATCCATCCATCCATCCATCCATCCAGTACTTCTTGAGAATTTGCTGAGTTTTAGACACTCTCACTCTACATGTTGGGGACGTGGCCTTGAAGGAGAGAGGCAGACCTTATACCCTGACCCAATCTAAATTTTAATGGAAGAAAGAACGATTGCAACAGAAACCAGCTTTTGAAAAAGGCTGTTGAAGATCACAGTGAATGCTATGGAGACAGTGAACAAGCTGATGGAAGAGAGCGACTGGAGGTGGCTGCCTTCAGGCAAGGTGGTTACAGAAGGCCTTTCTAGGAAATGTTATGACACAAGGCTTCTCAAATTCAGATGTATGGGCAAATCGGCTGATAATCTTGTTAAAATGCAGAGTCTGAGTCAGAGGGTGCAGTAGGTGCCTGAGATTCTGCATTCCTCATGGACTTCCGGGTGATGCTGATGTGTCAGGTCCTTGGACCTCACACTGAACAGTAAGGACCCTAAATAAGAAATGTTAATGGTAAAAAAAAAAAAAAAATGGGGGAGGGGCAGAGGCTTTCTGTTTCAATAACAATTACATACAAGGGTTTGGGGAAGGAACTATCACAAGCCCAGTCTTCCATCAACCTCATTTCCAAGGTTCTATCATATGTTGCATAAGAGGCCCTGGGACATGTTGGAAAGACCCCTGCTCTGAGACCAGGCAGTCTTGAGCTTCAATTCTGTCTCTACCTCCTCACAGCACTGAGGTTTTGGACAATTAGTTCATTTGCTTTCACTTTTTTTTTTTTCCCCTAAGTTTCACTCTTCTCCATTCTAGTAAGATCCTTGGATAATCTGTCTGGCTTATAGAAAATCATCAATAAGTGATAGACACTCTAGATTGGCTGATTCAACCTCACTTCCAACCCACCTCCCTTTTTTAAGGCTACTTCTACTCTAAAGGTGTGAAACCTTTAAAAACCCTGATCTCCCTCCTTTCTTGCTAGAGATGGCCATGTCAAAGAGTTACGGTCAATGACATCTTGAAATCCCTGGACATTCTTTCCTGCCCCACAAAGGCAAAACCTCTAATGGAGAAGCCTTTGCCCTCTCTTTCTCTATTTTTTTGTCTCAACAAAAATGAGTTCCAAAGGTGCATGAGGCATCTTACAACAATGCGGTGACAAGAATGGGAATGAGATGCCTGAATGGCTCCGTCGGAAGAGCATGCAACTCTTGATCTTGGGGTTGCGAGTTCAAGCCCCGTGTTGGGTATAGAGGTTACTTAAAAAAATAAAAGTTAAAATGGAAAAGAATGAGAATGACAAGCAGTACATTAAGTCAGCAGAACAGAAAGGCAAAAAAGAGCCTGAGAGCCTACCAATATTGCTGTCACCACTCAAACATGGGCTACTCAGCTCCAGACTCCTTGCAATTTGAGAAAACAAAGCCCTTACTGGTTAAGCTTATGTTGTTAGGTTTTCAGTTTCTTGTAGCTAAATGTAATTGATATCTAATTGTGTCATAAAGCTATTCATTAGTTTTATTTATTCTGAAGCTGCTTGTTAAGAGGAAAAGGTAGATGTAATATACAACTTGTCAGTGTACCTAATACTGCCAACCTGCTGCAGTCTGCCGAAAGCTAGGCTACCAAGAACGCCACTGCATTTGAATACTTGTTTGTATTACCACCAAAGATAATGCATGGAGTTTCACATGTCAACCCCTAAATTCTCAAGACAAATTTGGAGTGCCAACTTTTTACAAATTATAATTAAAATCCTCCCATTCTGGGATAACTGATGATGTTGTTGCTACATAATGAATAGGCCAGTGTCAACCATCATTTCAAATCAAATCTGGGACATCCTATGAGAAATAAACAAAAATAACTGCCATGGGCTCTGCGCCTGGAACATAGGCGCATATGATTATATTCAACTGGTTTGAATGGAAAACCAGATCAGTACAATGAATGAACTGCTGTGAAGTGAAATCTGAAAAACTGAGACACATGCAGCTGAGTATAGAGGAAAGGAACTTCTTTTTCTTTAAATGTTTATTTATTTTTGAGAGAGAGACAGAGCACAAGCAGGGGAGAGGCAGAGAATGAGAGGATGCAGAATCCAAACCAGGACCCAGGCTCTGAGCTAGCAACACAGAACCCAACACGGAGCTCAAACCCATGAACCATGAGATCATGACCTGAGCCAAAGTTGGATGCTTAACAAACTGAGCCATCCAGGCGCCCTTAGAAGAAAGGAACTTTTAAAAGAAGTTAAACTCTGTCGTGTAGGTAAAGGTCCTTTGATAAATAAATTAATCAGCAAGTATATCCTCTGTGTCTCTTATGTGCAAGGCAGGATAGGTCATTCAAAGACTAAGAAGAAGTGTGTCAACTTCAAGGCCCTTCGCAGTTGGGCCAGACAAGCCACATGAATGAAGCCAGCAGCAAGCACAGAGCAGCCCTAGGGAAGGACCCCCACTATAAGCTCAGGTGATACAGGTAAACTGAGGACAAAGAAAAGAGATGAGATTCTCATGGTCAACCGGAGTGACAAAGATGATCCAAATGAGGGAAAATCTGAGACTCGGCGTGGAGAAAAAAAGAGGGTAAATCGTGTTAGTTGAGTGTGGACAGACCAGCTTGGTTTTCTGGAGACTTCAAGGTTAGTGTGGAATGGTAGTTAGAAAGTGGGTTGTGGGATATTATAAGCTGGTTCTTATGTACATGTCCCCTAAAGAAAACTGGTCTATTACTGAGCAAAGATGAACATATTTACTTAAATATAAACATAAAGCTCATTTTTAAGATAGAAGTTCGAATTAGTAAAATTGTAATTGGTTCCAGAGTATTCAAATTTGTGCCCTCCACCCCCAAATGTCAGGTACAGTCTTTCATGTGCAAGCATTTCTGTTAGTGTAACACACTTGGCCTTCCTCTGCCCCTTCAGACACTTCTTCCCAGGGGAAGAGGAGGAATTTAATTGGATTGAGTTTGGAAGGGCAGATAGGTGTGTTTAGGGCAGCCCCTTCCTCTTTAAGAAGCAGCTGTCTTTGGGGAGCACCTGTTGTGCCTTGGTCCTCTAAGCTTGAAATTATAACTGGAGAGCTCTGCCTCTGACTTTTTAGAGCTCTGGTTGTGATCAAGGGGTGACTTTGCCTAAATCTGGAGCTCACAAAGAGGAAGCCCCCTTGCTGTGGATGTATGCCACATTGTCTGTTATCAGAAGTCAAAGTGACATGCTGATCTCCTATCTGCCTTGTTCTTAGTTCCTTCTGAGTTGGCCCAGTACTTGGGTGGAGAAAAGAGTGTTTTAACTGAGCTCTTTCAAACCCCAGATGAATAACTACGTTTTGCTCCATATGTCAACTTCAATCTCCCAAGACTGACATTTTTCCCCTCTCTACAGACATGACAAGCCTAAGGCAAAGGTGACAAGTTCAAGTTTATAAAACCATTACACATGATTCTCATGCTCAAAGCAAGTCACATTGATTAAACTGCTCCCTTTAAGGCCAAAAAAAAGTAGTCATATATTATGTTTTAGTTTTATACTTCAATCTACACACATATATAAGGGCATATAATATGCACACATATATAATTAATATGTGAATAAGAATTTTATTCAAATAACCTTTACTGTGGCATAATAAAACATATATATTTGGTTTTTATCTCCAGCAAGCAACTCTATAACCCTTGGATCTCTGGGGTAATGAGTGTCTTTTATACGCTAACGATAGATTGGTCGCTGGGGGTCCCTACTAAACGCTTAGTAGCTTCATAGCTTTGGTGTGAAAGACCCAGGCAAGATCAGAGAGTTGGAACTTTCACCCCACCCCTAGTCTTCTGGGGGAAGAGAGAGGCTGGAGACTGAGTTCATCACCAATGGCCAATGATGTAATCAATCATGTCTACCTAATGAAACCTCCATAAAAACTCCTGGACATGGGTGTAGGGAGCTTTTGAGTCGGTAAACACGCTGGGGTGGTGGCAGCATGGCTCACATGGAGAGAGCATGGCTGCTCCACACCCCTCTTCTCCACGCCCTGCCCCATGCACCTCTTCCATTTTGCTCTTCCTGAATTGTGTCCTTTGTAATCATATAAGTAAAGTGTTTCCCCGAGTGCTGTGAGCTGTTCTAACAAATGATCAAATCTGAAAATGGGGAATGGGAAGGAGCCCTCAACTTTATAGCCAAATTGGACAGAAGTGTGCACGTCCTCTCGGCACCCAATATTTGTGACTCGCATCTGAAGTGAGGACAGGCTCGTGGGAATGAACCCCTAAACGTGTGGAGACTGACACTAACTCCGGAGTTGTGGCAGAGCTGAATGAAATGATAAGACACCCAGTTGGTGTCCAGAAAGTTGTAGGACTGGTTCCTAGTATGGTGAAAACCCACATACTTGGTGTCACAAGTGCTGTGAGCAAATATAGTTCATACTCACCTTCTCTATTTGTATAATACCAAAAAAAAAAAGCAAAAAACCCCTAAAAACAAAATCTATGCACACTGACTCCCACATTTCCCTTTCTCTCACTGGAAAGACATTACACTTGCTCTAATATCCAAATAACTTTAATTGTAAGACTGCTCTTTCCTTGTGTATGTAAAATATGCCACACTATTTAGTCATGCAAATACACAGGAAAACAGTTGTGCATCTGCAAACTTTTCATGTGATAGAAGTGGAGAGGAGGCACCACCCCATGATAGGTCTCCTTTTGGGTTGTCATTTCAAGAGACATTATGTATTTAAAATGCTCACATATGTGTTTTAAAAGAGTTGGAATAAAAGAGTTCATTCTAAGAAAGACATAACAACTGAAATGTCAAAGAGTTGTTCTCATAAAGAACTTCATACATAGGAAGTCTCTTGCAATGACAATTGTTTTTTCTCTGGTCACCAAAGTACGTAATCCCACGCCTGTGTAAATGAAATAATACCAACATTTCTTCCAGTGCCAGTTTTTGTCAGCTTGCAAGGAGTTGTTTAACAAGTATAAACAAGAAGGTAAGAGGAAAGCAACATAAGATCTTAGAATCCTTTAAAGATCATTGAAAAGCTTATCTGTGCCTTAAAACAAATCATGATAGAGTTACGTATGATAAGACGCAGAAACACATTTGGTGCTAAACTGCTAAACACCGGATTCTTCATTTTGCATGTGAAATATTCACTTCTAAGTTCTGAGCTACTGCACTTTCGATTAGAAGTTAAAATGACATCATTTTAACTTCACTCATTGCTATTGATTAATTTTTTTCCCTAATAAAACAAGGTGGCGTGAATCTTTATATTCTGGTAAGCTGCTTTTCCATCTTTATCTTATTTGCATGGGAATATGAACTTCTGGTTCCCGTCAAACGAGTCTTTATTACAAAGATGAGGATGTAAATTCATGCAAGTCTCTGTGATTTTGGAATAGGCACCAGGCACTGACTGCTAACAGTTATGAATATTTATCAGTTGCTGTTATTAAAAAGACATTTTTTTTTCCTCCCAGAGTTTTTGAGTAAACAATTTCAAAATGTTACTCCATCTGTCAATGTTTTCTGAAAACAGTACCAACCTTCTTTTTTATCTTCTGGAGTAATCTTCACTTTTGTATCTGTTATATCTTTGAATGAGGCCAGAAAAAGTACCACATCTCCTTTCTCATTCTTTATGGGAACAATATCCAAGAGGCACCAAAATGGAGAGCCTGCAACAGTAATAAAAATACAAATCAACCACTGCCTCATGCTTCTTTTGTGAAAACCTCAATAGTTAGTGGTGCAGTTAATAAAGTCCTTACTGTTTTCTTCTATCCCACACCTCCCCTCCAAAATCTTAAAAATGTCAGTTTTCAGATTCCATAAATGTCTAGCCCATATGCATATCTCTTCATCCCCAAATGAAATGCTTTCTTTGAAAATAAGGCTGTATTTTAAACAAACCACTTGTCTGTGCTGAGATATTTCTGCTTATGTAATTCAAACTGTATTTCTCTTTTGAACTTGTTGATGCTGAAGCATTCCACTTTATGATACATTGCCCCTTCCTACCCCCAACACACATGCGTTGCTAAATAAAGACCTTTGTTTGGTATGAGACTGTTAGAGGTTTATTTAGTCAATTTAAAAATCAATGATTGTCCACCAGAATGGCTAAAGTAAAAGAGGATGAAAAATACCAAGTTTTGGGGGAAATGCGTAGTTACTTAAACTCTTCTACGTTGCTGGCCAGTTGCAAATTAGTACATATACTGTAAAAACCGTACAGCAGTATTAAGATATATTCCCGCAATACAACATTATGCAGCAATGTGAATAAGTGTTATACAATAACTGACAATCAGATGGATGAATATCCCTAACATAATATTGAGCAGAAGTAGCCAGTTGCAAATGAGTAGAATACATTTCTATTAAGTACAAAAACAGGCAAAACTCATCTACAGTGTTAAAAGTCAGGGTGGTGGTCTGGGAAATCATGATTAGAAAGAAGGGGACACAGGTGGGGAGCCTGAGTGGCTCAGTTGGTTAGGAGCCCAACTTGGGCTCAGGTAATGATCTCGCAGTTTGTGAGTTCGAGCCTCATGTCAGGCTCTGTGCTGACAGCATAAAGCCTGGAGCCAGCTTCTGTGTCTCCCTCTTTCTCTATCCCTTCCCCCCTCAAAAATAAATAAACAATTTTTTTTAAAGAAAGTGACACAGATCTGGGAGTTCTGAGATGCTTGGTCAAGTTTTGCTTTATGACCTTTCTGTTGCTTCCATAGGAGTGTTCAGTTTTTTGCAAACCCATCAAACTCCACGTATGCATGTGTATTTTTCAGTAGGTATATCTTATTTCAAAAGCATATTTTAAAAGTGATAAGTTCGGGGCGCCTGGGTGGCTTAGTCAGTTAAGCGTCCGACTTTCGCTTAGGTCATGATCTCGCGGTTCGTGGGTTCGGGCCCCGCCGGGCTCTGTGCTGACTGCCAGCTCAGGGCCTGGAGCCTGTTTCAGTCTGTGACTCCCTCTCTCTCTGACCCTCCCCTGCT